>JBBMOL010000381.1:0-280240 GCA_037954665.1 Laguncularia racemosa
CCTCATCGCCAAGATTCGAAATCCTTCAGTTCTTGCCCTAATGATGGTCTTGTCGATTTTATTCCTATCATCTCCTCGGGCCTCAAAAAGATTTGTCCTCAAATCTAGTAGATCAAATGCAGTAGAGACTTTGTTTTCACTTGATCAACCCTAATTGATGATCACTTACATGAAATTGAATGAAACCAATTCCTTCTCTCAACATGTGCTCTGATACCAAAAAGTGATGTGCCTAAATTCCAAGCTTAAGCACAATCAAAAGAATCAAGGAAAACACCTCAATTGAAAAACACAAACCGGTTCACTTGAAGGCAATTTCACGTGCACACCTTCTAGATTTTGATGAAATTGTGTTCAAATGATTCAATTGTAATCTCTAATGATAATATTAACCAAATAACCACAAGAGAACATGAATTCACGTAAAAATCAGATCAAAAGGAAGCAATAAAGACAAGCACAAAACCGTGATCTCAAAATCCTTCCAATAATGCCAATTCACGCCAATCACTAAGAAGCATTCAATCTCAATGAACAATCAACGTTTACAAGATGATTATCCCGAAATACAATCACTAAAAAGTCCAAAAAAGATTCAAATCAACCTAGATATGACTCACTTGAGAAGAAATGAACAACAACAAAGATGAATCGATATTACTCACGATTTCTCCTTGTTGCCCTCGCCACAATCCAACTTCTTGGGATTGAAATTGATAAGAGAATTTGGAATTAGGAAACCCTAAGCCTCTCACGAAATGTGAAGTGTTTGTTCTGCAAAATAAGCCTCCTCAAACCCTCTCTTAAGCAAGTATTTATACTTGCTACACCTAGGGTTAAAAAGTGCTCAAAATTCCAAGTTTGCCACTTTTAAGGTGGCTAACCCTAAATAAAAATTACAAGGAAATAAAAGTGTCCCAAAACCAAATACAACAAAAAATAGTTCATAAAATGAAAAATACATAAAGAAATGCTCTTCAATATGCCGGTCTTCTGTAGGATCCATCGCCAGCTCATCGCCGGTTCAGGTCGGTCCATGGATAACCTACAAGTGAGTTTGAGTGAGTTTGTCCTTTCCCTGTAAAGCATGATAAGTATTCCTATTGGAATATAAAATATGAATAAGATAAAAGAGGTTATAAACGAATAATTCCAAGGTCGATTTGCTCAAAATAGGTCCTCATCGCCAAGATTCGAAATCCTTCAGTTCTTGCCCTAATGATAGGTCTTGTCGGATTTTTATTCCTATCATCTCCTCGGGCCTCAAAAAGATTTGTCCTCAAACCTAGTAGATCAAATGCAGTAGAGACTTTGTTTTCACTTGATCAACCCTAATTGGTGATCACTTACATGAAATTGAATGAAACCAATTCCCTTCTCTCAACATGTGCTCTGATACCAAAAAGTTGATGTGCCTAAATTCCAAGCTTAAGCACAATCAAAAGAATCAAGGAAAACACCTCAATTCAAAAAACACAAACCGGTTCACTTGAAGGCAATTTCACGTGCACACCTTCTAGATTTTGATGAAATTGTTGTTCAAATGATTCAATTGTAATCTCTAATGATAATATTAACCAAATAACCACAAGAGAACATGAAGTTCACGTAAAAAATAGATCAAAAGGAAGCAATAAAGACAAGCACAAAACCGTGATCTCAAAATCCTTCCAATAATGCCAATTCACGCCAATCACTAAGAAGCATTCAATCTCAATGAACAATCAACGTTTACAAGATGATTATCCTCGAAATACAATCACTAAAAAGTCCAAAAAAGATTCAAATCAACCCTAGATATGACTCACTTGAGAAGAAATGAACAACAACAAAGATGAATCGATATTACTCACGATTTCTCCTTGTTGCCCTCGCCACAATTCCAACTTCTTGGGATTGAAATTGATAAGAGAATTTTGGAATTAGGGAAACCCTAAGCCCTCTCACGAAATGTGAAGTGTTTGTTCTGCAAAATAAGCCTCCTCAAACCCTCTCTTAAGCAAGTATTTATACTTGCTACACCTAGGGTTAAAAAGTGCTCAAAATTCCAAGTTTGCCACTTTTAAGGTGGCTAACCCTAAATAAAAATTACAAGGAAATAAAAGTGTCCCAAAACCAAATACAACAAAAAATAGTTCATAAAATGAAAAATAATAAAAGAATGCTCTTCAATATGCCGGTCTTCTGTAGGATCCATCGGCCAGCTCATCGCCGGTTCAGGTCGGTCCATGGATAACCTACAAGCTGAGTTTGAGTGAGTTTGTCCTTTACCCTGTAAAGCATGATAAGTATTCCTATTGGAATATAAAATACATGAATAAGATAAAAGAGGTTAGTAAACGAATAATTCCAAGGTCGATTTGCTCAAAATAGGTCCTCATCGCCAAGATTCGAAATCCTTCAGTTCTTGCCCTAATGATAGGTCTTGTCGGATTTTTATTCCTATCATCTCCTCGGCCTCAAAAAGATTTGTCCTCAAATCTAGTAGATCAAATGCAGTAGAGACTTTGTTTTCACTTGATCAACCCTAATTGATGATCACTTACATGAAATTGAATGAAACCATTCCCTTCTCTCAACATGTGCTCTGATACCCCCCCCCCCCCCCCCCCCCCCCCCCCCCCCCCCCCCCCCCCCCCCCCCCCCCCCCCCCCCCCCCCCCCCCCCCCCCCCCCCCCCCCCCCCCCCCCCCCCCCCCCCCCCCCCCCCCCCCCCCCCCCCCCCCCCCCCCCCCCCCCCCCCCCCAAACGAATAATTCCAAGGTCGATTTGCTCAAAATAGGTCCTCATCGCCAAGATTCGAAATCCTTCAGTTCTTGCCCTAATGATAGGTCTTGTCGGATTTTTATTCCTATCATCTCCTCGGGCCTCAAAAAGATTTGTCCTCAAATCTAGTAGATCAAATGCAGTAGAGACTTTGTTTTCACTTGATCAACCCTAATTGATGATCACTTACATGAAATTGAATGAAACCAATTCCCTTCTCTCAACATGTGCTCTGATACCAAAAAGATGATGTGCCTAAATTCCAAGCTTAAGCACAATCAAAAGAATCAAGGAAAACACCTCAATTCAGAAAACACAAACCGGTTCACTTGAAGGCAATTTCACGTGCACACCTTCTAGTTTTTGATGAAATTGTTGTTCAAATGATTCAATTGTAATCTCTAATGATAATATTAACCAAATAACCACAAGAGAACATGAAGTTCACGTAAAAAACAGATCAAAAGGAAGCAATAAAGACAAGCACAAAACAGTAATCTCAAAATCCTTCCAATAATGCCAATTCACGCCAATCACTAAGAAGCATTCAATCTCAATGAACAATGAACGTTTACAAGATGATTATCCTCGAAATACAATCACTAAAAAGTCCAAAAAAGATTCAAATCAACCCTAGATATGACTCACTTGAGAAGAAATGAACAACAACAAAGATGAATCGATATTACTTACGATTTCTCCTTGTTGCCCTTGCCACAATTCCAACTTCTTGGGATTGAAATTGATAAGAGAATTTTGGAATTAGGGAAACCCTAAGCCCTCTCACGAAATGTGAAGTGTTTGTTCTGCAAAATAAGCCTCCTCAAACCCTCTCTTAAGCAAGTATTTATACTTGCTACACCTAGGGTTAAAAAGTGCTCAAAATTCCAAGTTTGCCACTTTTAAGGTGGCTAACCCTAAATAAAAATTACAAGGAAATAAAAGTGTCCCAAAACCAAATACAACAAAAAATAGTTCATAAAATGAAAAATACATAAAAGAAATGCTCTTCAATATGCCGGTCTTCTGTAGGATCCATCGGCCCAGCTCATCGCCGGTTCAGGTCGGTCCATGGATAACCTACAAGCTGAGTTTTGAGTGTTTGTCCTTTACCCTGTAAAGCATGATAAGTATTCCTATTGGAATATAAAATACATGAATAAGATAAAAGAGGTTAGTAAACGAATAATTCCAAGGTCGATTTGCTCAAAATAGGTCCTCATCGCCAAGATTCGAAATCCTTCAGTTCTTGCCCTAATGATAGGTCTTGTCGGATTTTTATTCCTATCATCTCCTCGGGCCTCAAAAAGATTTGTCCTCAAATCTAGTAGATCAAATGCAGTAGAGACTTTGTTTTCACTTGATCAACCCTAATTGATGATCACTTACATGAAATTGAATGAAACCAATTCCCTTCTCTCAACATGTGCTCTGATACCAAAAAGATAATGAGCCTAAAATCCAAGCTTAAGCACAATCAAAAGAAT
Organism: Laguncularia racemosa; assembly: GCA_037954665.1. NCBI lineage: Eukaryota > Viridiplantae > Streptophyta > Magnoliopsida > Myrtales > Combretaceae > Laguncularia > Laguncularia racemosa. The sequence goes on from JBBMOL010000381.1 coordinate 4,253, forward strand.
CAAGGAAAACACCTCAATTCAGAAAACACAAACCGGTTCACTTGAAGGCAATTTCACGTGCACACCTTCTAGATTTTGATGAAATTGTTGTTCAAATGATTCAATTGTAATCTCTAATGATAATATTAACCAAATAACCACAAGAGAACATGAAGTTCACGTAAAAAACAGATCAAAAGGAAGCAATAAAGACAAGCACAAAACCGTGATCTCAAAATCCTTCCAATAATGCCAATTCACGCCAATCACTAAGAAGCATTCAATCTCAATGAACAATCAACGTTTACAAGATGATTATCCTCGAAATACAATCACTAAAAAGTCCAAAAAAGATTCAAATCAACCCTAGATATGACTCACTTGAGAAGAAATGAACAACAACAAAGATGAATCGATATTACTCACGATTTCTCCTTGTTGCCCTCGCCACAATTCCAACTTCTTGGGATTGAAATTGATAAGAGAATTTTTGGAATTAGGGAAACCCTAAGCCCTCTCACGAAATGTGAAGTGTTTGTTCTGCAAAATAAGCCTCCTCAAACCCTCTCTTAAGCAAGTATTTATACTTGCTACACCTAGGGTTAAAAAGTGCTCAAAATTCCAAGTTTGCCACTTTTAAGGTGGCTAACCCTAAATAAAAATTACAAGGAAATAAAAGTGTCCCAAAACCAAATACAACAAAAAATAGTTCATAAAATGAAAAATACATAAAAGAACTGCTCTTCAATATGCCGGTCTTCTGTAGGATCCATCGGCCCAGCTCATCGCCGGTTCAGGTCGGTCCATGGATAACCTACAAGCTGAGTTTGAGTGAGTTTGTCCTTTACCCTGTAAAGCATGATAAGTATTCCTATTGGAATATAAAATACATGAATAAGATAAAAGAGGTTAGTAAACGAATAATTCCAAGGTCGATTTGCTCAAAATAGGTCCTCATCGCCAAGATTCGAAATCCTTCAGTTCTTGCCCTAATGATAGGTCTTGTCGGATTTTTATTCCTATCATCTCCTCGGGCCTCAAAAAGATTTGTCCTCAAATCTAGTAGATCAAATGCAGTAGAGACTTTGTTTTCACTTGATCAACCCTAATTGATGATCACTTACATGAAATTGAATGAAACCAATTCCCTTCTCTCAACATGTGCTCTGATACCAAAAAGATGATGTGCCTAAATTCCAAGCTTAAGCACAATCAAAAGAATCAAGGAAAACACCTCAATTCAAAAAACACAAACCGGTTCACTTGAAGGCAATTTCACGTGCACACCTTCTAGATTTTGATGAAATTGTTGTTCAAATGATTCAATTGTAATCTCTAATGATAATATTAACCAAATAACCACAAGAGAACATGAAGTTCACGTAAAAAACAGATCAAAAGGAAGCAATAAAGACAAGCACAAAACCGTGATCTCAAAATCCTTCCAATAATGCCAATTCACGCCAATCACTAAGAAGCATTCAATCTCAATGAACAATCAACGTTTACAAGATGATTATCCTCGAAATACAATCACTAAAAAGTCCAAAAAAGATTCAAATCAACCCTAGATATGACTCACTAGAGAAGAAATGAACAACAACAAAGATGAATCGATATTACTCACGATTTCTCCTTGTTGCACTCGCCACAATTCCAACTTCTTGGGATTGAAATTGATAAGAGAATTATGGAATTAGGGAAACCCTAAGCCCTCTCACGAAATGTGAAGTGTTTGTTCTGCAAAATAAGCCTCCTCAAACCCTCTCTTAAGCAAGTATTTATACTTGCTACACCTAGGGTTAAAAAGTGCTCAAAATTACAAGTTTGCCATTTTTAAGGTGGCTAACCCTAAATAAAAATTACAAGGAAATAAAAGTGTCCCAAAACCAAATACAACAAAAAATAGTTCATAAAATGAAAAATACATAAAAGAACTGCTCTTCAATATGCCGGTCTTCTGTAGGATCCATCGGCCCAGCTCATCGCCGGTTCAGGTCGGTCCATGGATAACCTACAAGCTGAGTTTGAGTGAGTTTGTCCTTTACCCTGTAAAGCATGATAAGTATTCCTATTGGAATATAAAATACATGAATAAGATAAAAGAGGTTAGTAAACGAATAATTCCAAGGTCGATTTGCTCAAAATAGGTCCTCATCGCCAAGATTCGAAATCCTTCAGTTCTTGCCCTAATGAAAGGGCTTGTCGATTTTTATTCCTATCATCTCCTCGGGCCTCAAAAAGATTTGTCCTCAAATCTAGTAGATCAAATGCAGTAGAGACTTTGTTTTCACTTGATCAACCCTAATTGATGATCACTTACATGAAATTGAATGAAACCAATTCCCTTCTCTCAACATGTGCTCTGATACCAAAAAGATGATGTGCCTAAATTCCAAGCTTAAGCACAATCAAAAGAATCAAGGAAAACACCTCAATTCAGAAAACACAAACCGGTTCACTTGAAGGCAATTTCACGTGCACACCTTCTAGATTTTGATGAAATTGTTGTTCAAATGATTCAATTGTAATCTCTAATGGTAATATTAACCAAATAACCACAAGAGAACATGAAGTTCACGTAAAAATCAGATCAAAAGGAAGCAATAAAGACAAGCACAAAACCGTGATCTAAAAATCCTTCCAATAATGCCAATTCACGCCAATCACTAAGAAGCATTAAATCTCAATGAACAATCAACGTTTACAAGATGATTATCCACGAAATACAATCACTAAAAAGTCCAAGAAAGATTCAAATCAACCCTAGATGTGACTCACTAGTGAAGAAATGAACAACAACAAAGATGAATCGATATTACTCACGATTTCTCCTTGTTGCACTCGCCTCAATTCCAACTTCTTGGGATTGAAATTGATAAGAGAATTTTGGAATTAGGAAACCCTAAGCCCTCTCACGAAGTATGAAGTGTTTGTTCTGCAGAAATTAGCCTCCTCAAACCCTCTCTTAAGCAAGTATTTATACTTGCTACTCCTAGGGTTAAAAAGTGCTCAAAATTACATGTTTGCCACTTTTAAGGTGGCTAACCCTAAATAAAAATTACAAGGAAATAAAAGTGTCACAAAACCAAATACAACAAAAAATAGTTCATAAAATGAAAAATACATAAAAGAAATGCTCTTCAATATGCCGGGCTTCTATAGGATCCATCGGCCCAACTCATCGCCGGTTCAGTTCGGTCCATGGATAACCCACAAGTTGAGTTTGAGTGAGTTTGTCCATTGCCCTGTAAAGCATGATAAGTGTTCCTGTTGGAATATAAAATACATGAATAAGATAAAAGAGGTTAGTAAACGAATAATTCCACGGTCGATTTGCTCAAAATAGGTCATCATCGCCAAGATTCGAAATCCTTCAGTTCTTGCCCTAATGATCGGTCTTGTCGGATTTTTATTCCTATCATCTTCTCGGGCCTGAAAAAGATTTGTCCTCAAATCTAGTAGATCAAATGCAGTAGAGACTTTGTTTTCACTTGATCAACCCTAATTGATGATCACTTTCATGAAATTGAATGAAACCAATTCCCTTCTCTCAACATGTGCTCTGATACCAAAAAGATGATGTGCCTAAATTCCAAGCTTAAGCACAATCAAAAGAATCAAGGAAAACTCCTCAATTCAGAAAACACAAACCGGTTCACTTGAAGGCAATTTCACGTGCACACCTTATAGATTTTGAAGAAATTGTTGTTCAAATGATTCAATTGTAATCTCTAATGATAATATTAACCAAATAACCACAAGAGAACATGAAGTTCACGTGAAAATCAAATCAAAAGGAAGCAATAAAGAGAAGCATAAAATCGTGATCTCGAAATCTTTCCAATAATGCCAATTCACGCCAATCACTAAGAAGCATTCAATCTCAATGAACAATCAATGTTTACAAGATGATTATCCACGAAATACAATCACAAAAAAGTCCAAGAAAGATTCAAATCAACCCTAGATATGAGTCACTAGAGAAGAAATGAAGAACAACAAAGATGAATCGATATTACTCACGATTTCTCCTTGTTGCACTCGCCACAATTCCAACTTCTTGGGATTGAAATTGGTAAGAGAATTTTGGAATGAGGAAAACCCTAAGCCCTCTTACGAAATGTGAAGTGTTTGTTCTGCAAAAATAAGCCTCCTCAAACCCTCTCTTAAGCAAGTATTTATACTTGCTACTCCTAGGGTTAAAAAGTGCTCAAAATTACAAGTTTGCCACTTTTAAGGTGGCTAACCCTAAATAAAAATTACAAGGGAATAAAAGTGTCACAAAACCAAATACAACAAAAAATAGTTCGTAAAATTAAAAATACATAAAAGAAATGCTCTTCAATATGCCGGTCTTCTATTAGATCCATCGGCCCAGCTCATCGCCCGTTTAGGTTGGTCCATGGATAACCCACAAGCTGAGTTTGAGTGAGTTTGTCCATTGCCCTGTAAAGCACGATAAGTATTCCTATTGGAACATAAAATACATGAATAAGATAAAGGAGGTTAGTAAACAAATAATTCCAAGGTCGATTTGCTCAAAATAGGTCCTCATCGCCAAGATTCGAAATCCTTCAGTTCTTGCCCTAATGATAGGTCTTGTCGGTTTTTTATTCCTATTAAAGGCACTACACTTCAATAGACAATTAACACTATGAAATTGAATATGAAAAATTGATATGAACGATTGGAGTTAGGGTTTTGATGTTACCTTCCTCAAACCGAACTGATGTGTTGACAAACCTAGGCTCTAATACCAAACTGATACGAAATCGGTTTGATCAGATTCCTAACTGATACGAACTACGCCAACGTGTGACGAAACCCAATACCAATACGTTTGGAATTCGTTACCTAAGATGCCGAACACTCTCAAGTGGAAACCGCGACTCGTTGTCTATAAGCGAGATAAGAACCTTGGTATAATATGAAGATGCCACAATCGGGATGAAAGACCGATTGATTAGTCGGGACGAATGCTATGGAAATAAAATCCAATAAGTTCTAGATTAGTTCTTTAATGAACCAAGAGAGGAATTCTCTCAAAAGTGTTTTCAAACTTTCAATGTTGTATCTTTTATATTCTAACCCTAGGAGCTTTATATTAGGGTTTACAATTTGTAACAACAAAGCCTAAAACGACATAACTTAGATAAGTTGCGTAAAAATCAACAAAACAAACATGTAGACCGGTGGCCTTGGAGCCGGCCTTGAGCCGGTGTTGAAAATATACACGACCGGCGTTGGAGATGTACACGACCGTATACTTCTAGCCGTGTATCTTTCTGTGGAAATCTTGCCAATGTATACGACCGTGTACTTCTAGTCGTGTATCTTTCTATGGAAATCTTGACAACATACATGGCCGTGCCTTTGAACCGTGTATACGACCGTGTATGATTCTGTGTAACCTCCAGACTCCTACACGGCCATGCCTTGTAAAGACATGCCCTCTTCAACCCGTATCCATTATGACTTGTACAAGAGCAAGGGCATTCCCATGGTTGTTCCAATCCATTCCAGCTTCATGATTGCTCTAATCCTTTCCGGCTTTGTGGACATCCTTTATCAACTCGTTAAGTGCTTCCTTGAAACGTTTTGTTCGATTTCTTGTGATTGGTCCAGGTGGCACTTCAAGAGGATCCACATTCCATCTTCTGGCTTGGCTCCCATCATGGATCTCATCACCTAGCTAATTGATTTTTTTTCCCTTGCATTAGCTTTTAGAAATTGTGAGTGTTTATATAAATTGTCATGAATGCCAAATAATTTGATTAAGTCTACTTAGCCTTAAATAAAGTGAATCACCCATCATAGAGTCCTGTAGGTAAGGTCATTCACATCACATGGTGGTACAAAAAGGCCCCATGGAGGATGTACTCCATAAGCACACCTTATCTCGACCTTTGGGAACTAAGTAGAACTCGGGAAATGTTGCCCTTTGATTGAAACCTAGGATTTCCTAGTTTGGGGATTCATTGCTTAAGGGTGATTGACTTGCAAGCCTTTCATGATCTATACCCCATGAAGGGCTTAGTATATATATGTGTGTTTTCAAGTCTATTGAAGTATATTTCAAAAATATATTGATGTTTTGAATCATCTCAAAAAAAAGCCTTGGGTCACTGGAAGTTAGAGCTAATGTGTAGTTCATGATTTCCTAACCCCTAGCAATGGAGGGCATTAAATCCATGCTACATGCAGTATTTAGTACACCATATATACTGTTACATTCATGTGATTGCTCATGCATGGCATATGTTTGAATTAAATAACTTGCTTGATATTTGCTTGTTAGTTCACTAAAAGGATCTAGCTCACTAAACTAAGCTTTATAGCTCACCCTCCAATAGCTTTTCTTTTGTAGGTCAAGTCTAAAGTTAGGAATGGGCTAAGAATCAAGTGATGAGAGCTCTAAACTCAAATATCGAAGAACAAGCATAAGGTAGAGTAATTCTTGGTTTAGACTTAGATCGAGTGATAAGATATTATGAACCTTACATATTCTTTTTTTTTTTTAAATTTATTTTCCTTTAAACTTATTTGTACCTAGACTTTTTTTGGATTGTGACTACTCGATTTTGGGATTTGGTGGGGGATATCAATTATGTGGGGGATACCGATTCTGTACGGTTATGGTGACTGTAGATTACTTGATATGATATAATGGATGATATAATCAAATAATTGCTTTGATACTAAAAGATTATGCACCTTAAACGATTATATAATCAAATGATTCCAATTCCTAGGCGACAATCAATGATAATCGAATCCAACAAATGAATTAACAAACAAGAACACAATAAAACCCTAAACCTTAAACCCTTACCAGATGTGAGACACTAGCAAGAGAGTAGTCCTAGCACGAATTTGTTGATATGATGCAGAACAATCCAATACTGTCACTCGCCACAATCCAGTAGATTGATAAGAGTAAAAATAATGATCAAACTTCAATATATAATTTTTGAAAGGTTCAAAAGTCCCCAAAGTCTTACATTAAAACATATATATAACAAAAGGAAACAAAATGCAAGAAGTCATAAAAATCAACCGGTTCAACAAAGTAAGCCACTGGCTTTCGAGGAGGAAAGGCTATTGGCTCAGGAATGCAAGGTCGTCAGCTGATAGTAATCAGACTCTTCTAGGACCTATCACCGGGGCTCGAGCTAAAGGTCTCCAAAATCTAGCTTTGAGGGCTTTGCTAGAGAAACCTAACCTTGAGAAATCTAACCTACTTTCTACATCTTTGCACTATAATTTTGATGCATTTCAGCAGTTTCATTTGTCAGTCCTACAGGATGCAAAAACACCCATACTACTGAGCGAATCAGGGTTGTCAATGGAACCTGATTCAAAAGCTTCTTGAAGACCGGCATCATGAAGGACCATTTCTTTTATATATTTACTCTTTTATGAACTATTTTGGTTGTATTTTGGTTTTGGGACACTTTTATTTCCTTGTAATTTTCATTTAGGGTTAGCCACCTTAAAAGTGGCAAACTTGTAATTTTGAGCACTTTTTAACCCTAGGAGTAGCAAGTATAAATACTTGCTTAAGAGAGGGTTTGAGGAGGCCATATTTTGCAGAATTGAGTGTTCATTTCACGTGACGATTAGGGTTTCCTAATTGTCATTAGACTCTTATCAATTTCAATCCCAAGAGTTGAAATTGTAGCGAGTGCAACACCTTGAAATTGTGAGTAGTATCAATTTCATTTTGTTGTGATTTCTTTTCTTCTCTAGTGTGTCATATCTAGGGGTGAATTGAGATAGTTCTTGGACAGATTTGCTTCCTATTATTTTCGAATTCTTGTGCTTAATTAAGATCCTTTGCATTTGAATTCAGTTCTTCCTTGAAGATTACTTCTTGAAACGTGATTATCACTTGTGGAAAGGGGTTCTTAGAATTGAAGATTTCTTTTGAATTTGTGGATTATTCACGTGGGATTATATGTGATTAGTGTGATGTTAGAAGAGATTATTATTATGGTATCACAATTGCATCATTGAGTATTTGCATTTCATTGCACCTTCACTAGGTTCACGGAATTTTGCCCTTTTGGAACCAATTTTGTTGTTGACTTGAGTTTGTTTTTCTTGAGTCTTTTAATTGTGCTTCTAAGTGAATTTAGGCACATCATTAGCTTTGGATGTTTACATCGCTAACCTAGATGGCCGACTTAGAGTGCAAAGCTACTGGCTTTTATGGCTGGCGTAAAGGTATCTATCTCTAACTTTTGTGATTTGATTCCCACGTTGAATAAAGTTGTATGAGTCGTGATTTGATTCCCATTATCTCCTCGAACTTGTGGAAGATTTGTCCTTAAATCTAATGGTTCCTTTGTTTTAGCTGTACATTTTTTAGAATCCCCTAGACTGAAAATTTTAGTTTGCAATTGTTTGTTGTCTTGAAGTTGTGGCTACCTTGAACACTTTTAAATTACTTGTAGTTGATTCACTCTATCCAGGTCGTCCCCTAGTTCCTTCCGCTTCACTAATAAGGACTTCCTATTAGTGGCTTTATTGATCTACTCTTGGGCTTCGTGCACCCCAGTTCATGACATAGAACTTAAGTCAACCCATTTACCATCCTTCTGAAACACATAGGTGTTTCTAAACCCATCATGTAGCACTCTCCTGTCAAATAACCAAGGTTTACCTAGTAATATATGTGATGCACACATAGAGAGAACATCACAATCAACTATGTCTTGGTACTTTTTCCTTATGCTGATTGGAACCTTAGCCCTTTGAGTGACATGTAGACTGTCTCATTCACTCAACCAATGTAATTCATAGGGCCTATGATGAGGTGTAGTGACTAGTTGCAGTTTATTCACTAATGTAGTAGCTATAACATTGGTGCAACTACCACCATCAATAAGAAGAGTACAAAGATTACCTTGGACCCTATAGGGAATATGGAATAGGTTTTCCCTCTGCATGTCCTCAATATCTAAAGATGTAGTCATTACCCTACGTAGCACATTAATAGCTAGATATTGATCATTGCCCTTGTCTTCATGTACCTTAGCATCTAGATCCTCATAATATTCCTTTAGCATTGTTGATAAATCTATAGGCTCAAGTACTTCTTCCTTGCCATCCTTGCTTTCCACCTCCGTAACAGTCATCACCCTTTTGTTGGGATACTAAGTAGCCATGTGTCCAAAGCCTATACATTTGAAGCATTGAGTTTGACGAATCTTCCCACCTAATGACCCTAGCACTATTTGTTTGATATCAGCCCTAACAATCACTTTACCTTTTCGAGAACTTTCCCTCTCCCTATCAATAACATTTGCATTTTATTCTATGGCTTTATCAATTTCCCCTTTTTCAACCTGTTGACTATTTGACCCATGTAGCGGAGTAGTAGATCCATACCTGTTACTCGATACTCTATATGGATTAGAGCACCCCTGTTTCTTAATTTTTAAAGCTAACTAGATGACCTCATCAAGAGTGTCATACAGTTGTAACTCCACTATACAGGCAATTTCATATTTCAGCCTTGACACAAATTGTGCCATAGTCTACCTAGGATGTTCAATGGTTCCACAATGAATCATGAGTGCCTTAAATTCTTGAACATATTTTTTTACAGTTTTATATCCCTGTCTGAAGGTTTGGAGACGCATGAATAGTTCATGCTTGTAATGCTCTAGAACAAATCTCTTCCTCAGCACCCTTTCCATCTCCTACCAAGTATGAATCTTAGCATCCCCGTATCTCTTCCTGGTGGCCATAAGGTTCTTCCACCACAAAGCGGCATAACTTGTAAACTCAACTGCTACCAGATAAACTCGCGAATGGCCATTGATCTCATAGCACTTGAAGAGTCCTTCTACCTTATCCTCCTAGTTAAGGTAATCCTCTACAAACCCCCTTCCAACAAATGAAGACATCTGCAATTTTACATATTCTAGACCCCTAGGCAGTCTGAACACATGGCTAGGATAAAGTTCATCTACAAAGTTGTCATCCCTCTCCTCTTTGTAAGCTTAATACTTTCTTCCAACCTATCTATCCCTATTTCCTCCTACATTTTCTTCTCTACCCACAGCATTAAAGGCTACCCTAGGTAGGGGTGCCTGTGGATTTGCTACTGGTTGTTGGGGTAAGGTCATTTGATCGACCCTAGTGGCTAGGTTAGCAACTATAGTGGTTAGATCTTGCAATTGTTCTTCTAAAGTTCTTCTTCCACCTACAGCATGATAGCCTTTAACTTCTCCTCCAACCTGACTGTTGGTCTCTGATGTGCCCTACAATTCCAATTGCAAACACACCAATACAAGTGCGTGATCACCAAAAAAATCCTACAAAGGAGTGATCAATAACCAACACTTGAACCCTAATTCACATGGATTAAAATGGCGATGATGCTAAATTGTGATGAGGAACAGTGCAATTGTATAATATGTAAAGGAGAACAATATAAATGAACCGAATTCCACTCAAATTGACTTGAATCAAATCTGAAAAAACACAGGAACCCTAATTCACGTGAAAGATAACAAGTAACACAACCAATTATACCTAGATATGATATACTAAAAAACAATTGGTAGCAACTAGAGAAAGATTGATATTACTCACAATCTCCTCAAGCTAATCTCGCCACAATTTCACAAGTGAAATTGATAAGAGTAAGGTTTACATGCAAGGACTCTCCTTATGACAAAAGATGTATTTTTTAAGTTAAAAAAAAGCTACTTTTAAACCCTGCTTAGTAAGTATTTATATATAATCCAATTAAGGTAAAAACAACAAAAACTAAATTACAATAACACTACTCAAATGGCCAGTTCTCAAACACAAAATTACAAGTACAAATAAGTCTTCAAATGACTAGCTCTTCATAATGTGCCTAAAAATCGACTAAGCACAATCAAATAACAAATGATGAGTTCTAATCAGTAACCACTTCTCACAAGAAGGATAAACCCCTAATTACTTATGAAATCCAAATGTTAAAACCAAGCAAGATGTGATACCAAATGGAGATAAGCTTAAATGATTTGAGTATATAACATAATCCAATGAAATTAACTCCATAAGAGGTGTGAATACACTAACAATCAACAACACTTGGCTTAATCAACTCCTTCATAAATTAGTCTTAATTTTTTAAGATGGAAATCAAAAGGATATATAGGACAATCAATTGCAAGATTTCAATGATGAATAATAGGAAATGAACTAAGATTCCAATTCAAATTGAAAAAGTTTCCAATCTGAAAATAAAACCCTAAATTTACGTGAACCAAAGGAAACAACAAATAGCACCTAGATATGACACATTAAGTACAATTTGTAGCAACGAGAAATGATTGATATTACTTATAATTGATTTCAAGTTGATTATCGCCACACTTTCAAGGATGAAATTGATAAGAGATGGATTGCATGCAAGGATGATCCTCATAACAACAAAAGGGAGTTTTCTCAAATGTTCAAAAAGCTCCCTAAAACCCTACTTAAGCAAGTATTTATACTTGCTCCCTTTAAGATTAAAAAGTTCATAAAATTTCAACTATGCCAATTTTAGGGTATCCGGTTCTAAAGACAATTACAAATAAATGAAAGTATCCCAAAAGAAAATTACAACATAAAATGGTCTAAAGAACCATTACAAAATACAAAAATAATATAAATCCTCAAAGAGCCAATGCATCGAAGCGATGTCAATCATAGCGGGCCATTAGATAATAATCTAATGATTTCCTATAGAGATCAACAAATGTAAGTCATTTGGCATCCTGTGGAGAAATATTATTGTACCTGTATGATATGAACCATGCCAACCCGTGACGAAACCCAATACCAATACGTTCGGAAATTCGTTACCTAAGACGCCCAAACACCTAAAGTGGAAACCGTGACCCGTTGTCTATAAGCGAGACAAGAACCTTGGTATGAAAATGAAGACGCCACAATCGGGATGGAAGACCGATTGATAAGTCGGGATGAACGCCACGGAAATCAATCCGATTAGTTCGATTTAGTTCTTGAAGAACCAAGAGAGGTGCCTCTCAAAAGTGCTTAATGTTCAAAGATGTAAAATTCTAAGTTGTTCTAAACCCTAGGAGCTTTTATACTAAGGTTACAATTCATGAAAAATAAGTCCAAAACGACGTAGCTTAGATAAGTTGCGTAAAAACACGAAAACAGAACAAGTTGGCCGGCAGGGGATACACAGCCGTGTACACGACCGTGTACTTTGGCCGTGTACTTTTCTGTGCACATTCCGACCACATACACGACCGTGTACTTCTGGTCGTGTACCTTCCTGTGGATTTGCTTGACTCCATACACGGCCGTGCCTTTTAGCCTTGTATCTAGCCGTGTATGATTCTATGCAATCTTGGAATTCCTACATGGCCGTGCCTTGAACATACATGCCCTCTTCAACCCATGTCCAGTGTGACTTGTATAATAGCAAGGGTCTTCCCATGGTTATTCCAATCCGTTCCAACTTCATGATTGCTCCAATCTTTTCCGGATTCATGGGCAACCTTTATCAACCCATTAAGTGCTTCCTTGAATCGTTTTGCTTGATTTCTTGTGATCGGTCCAGGCGGCACTTCAAGAGGATCCACATTTCTTCTTCCGGCTTGGCTCTCATCATGGATCTCATCATTCCCCTCCTCTTGAAAAGGATTTGTCCTCAAATCATTGCCTGCATCAAATGGACTCAGATCAGTAACATAAAATGTGACACTTACTGGATACTCACCCAGTAAATTTTTCTTGTAGGCATTATCATTGATTTTCTCAAGCATCGGAAATGGACCGTCTCCCCTATGGTTCAACTTGGATCTCCTCTGCAATGGAAAACTCTCCTTGCGAAAATGTACCCAAACCCAATCTCCAAGCTGAAAAATCTTGGGTCTCCTGTCCTTGTTCACCCTTAAAGTGACCCTGGCATTTTTTTTTACAATCCTAATATTTACCTGTGCATGTAGCTTTCTCACGAAATCTGCCTTAGAATCAGCATCAAAACTCACAGACATGTTAAGTGGCAATGGCAATAAATAAATAGGAACCAATGGGTTAAAACCATACACAATCTCAAATGGTGAACATTGAGTAGTGCTATGTAAAGCCCTATTATATGCAAACTCCACAAATGGTAGGCAATCCTTCCAAGTCCTAATGTTCTTCTCTATGATTGCCCCTAACAATTGAATTAAAGTCCTGTTAACCACCTCAATTTGCCCATCAGTTTGTGGGTGACAGATAGTTGAAAACATCCGTTTAGTTCCCAACCTTTCCCACAATACTCTCCAACAATGACTCGAAATTTTTACATCCCGATCACTAACAATGCTACTAGGTATACCATGCGGACGCACTACCTCTCTAAAGAACACATCAACAACGTGTATAGCATCATCAGTTTTATGAAAAGGAATGAAATGAACCATTTTAGGAATCCTATCCACAACCACAAAAATATAATCTTGACCATGCCTAGACCTTAGTAATCTTAACACAAAATCTATGGAAATGTTTATCCATGGCTCACGAGGAATGACACTATACTCATATAACCAATCTAAGAAGTCATCTAAACAAGGAATGGGATGACGATACTTTACCGTAAGGTTGTTGATGGTGCGGCAGTCAACACACATTCTCCATGTCCCATCCTTCTTAGGCACCAAAATCACAGGCACTGCACATGGACTCATGCCTTCTCTCACGTATCCCTTCTCCATTAACTCATCTACCTGCCTTTGGAGTTCCTTTGGAAAGACATTTTCAAAATCCTGCACAAGAGACACAACCACACTAGGCAAAGCATTAGATAATTCATTAGTAGTCAAACATGTTTCTTTAAAAACCAGCAACAACATAGGTTGCTTCCCCACTAACGCTCTCCTCACTACACTCACTCTTGCCACATAACTCTCGTTTTGCAAGGCTGCCCTCTCCTTTTCACTCACCACCAAAGTTGATTCCCCTTCAACTTGGCCTCTCACACTCTTTCTAGCCTTCCTCTCCTTTTCCTTTTGATCTTGACTCTTATATTCCTTTTTCTTCTCATTGTCTTTTGCTCTCTCACTCTCACTCTGCTTTTCACTCACCTTGTGTTTTGCAAACGACTGTTGTAGCTGCAACTGATCCTCATACACTTGTTTAGGGGTTAAAGGTTTAAGGTTAAAACTTTTCCCTTGGTGAACAAGCGTATACTTGTTAGAAAAACCATCATGAACAACCTTCCTATCAAATTGCCATGGCCTCCCTAACAACACATGACATGTTTGCATTGGCACTACATCGCATAACACCTCATCCTCATATCTACCAAAGCGAAAACCAATCAAGGCTTGCTTACTCACCTTAGTCTCACCACTATCATTCAACCACTGCAATTTATATGGACTAGGGTGTCTAACAGTTTTGAGCCCCAGCCTTTCAACAATAAAATTACTTACTACATTGGTGCAACTCCCTCCATCAATGATTAAACTACAAATGTGATCTCCTAGATAACATCTAGTATGAAATATATTCTCTCTTTGCACCTCCTCTTCTTCCTTCACCTGCACATTCAATGCTCGCTTCACTACTGCCACTAGCCTTCCCATTACAGGCTCCTCATCATCACTAGCATCCTCTAATGGAGGCATATCATCTTTTTTACTATCCCCCTCAGTCTCATACTCACCATCATCATGCAAAATCATCACACGCCTATTTGGACATTGACTAGCAATATGGCCTCTGCCTTGACATTTAAAACATCTAATGTCACGATTTCTAGAAGTAGAAGATTCAGGGTTACCTTGATTACCAGGAGTAGAACCCGCTTGTCTCAGCTCTCCTTTTAGTTTGGTGGGTAAAGGCTTTTCTTCTTTCTTCCATTGGTTGGTCTTCCAAGTGGATGAACCATTACCTTGTGCAAACCGTGCATTACTACTACCTTTCCTCTTGTGCTGGTTCTCAACCTTTATAGCCATGTGAACCATACCCTCCAATTCTACATAATGCTACAATTCAACCACATTTTGGATTTCTCTATTCAACCCAGCAAGAAACCTAGCCATTGTAGCCTCTCTATCCTCCTCTACATTTTCCCTAATCATAGTGACTTCCATCTCCTTGAAATACTCATCTACACTTCGGCTTCCCTGCCTCAGAGTTTGCAACTTGTTGTGCAATTCACGATAGTAATACGCAGGCATAAACCGCTTCTTCATCACTCTTTTCATCTCTTCCCAAGACTCAATAGGTAGCTCGTCACTCCTTCTCCTATTCAACATTAGTTGATCCCACCACACTATAGCATAATCCAAAAATTCAATGGCAGCAAGTTTTACCTTCTTTCTCCCACTATAGTTGTGACAATTAAATACCATCTCTACCTTCTTCTCCCACTCTAAGTACACCTCGGGATCATTCTTCCCTTGGAAAGGAGGAATCTTCATCTTTATGCTACTTAATTGATCATCCTCTCTACTCCTATCTCCTCTATCTTCCCAATCCCTAGTTCCTTTATTCCGACCACTATATCCTCTATAACTCCCAATAGAAGGCTCATCAAAGTCATCATCCGTCATTTCATCTCCACCCCTCGGTACTCTCCTAGAACGACTCTCCCTCTTATGCCCTTGGAATACATTTGTGGATTGCTCTAGTCTTTGCTCTACCATCTCATGAATTTGTTCCATTCCCTCTTGGAACATCCTCTTCATTTCTCCCCTCAACACCTCAATTACTAACTTAGCATCAAACCTTCCCCTCTCACCTTCAGGAGAATGTTGTCTCGACATAGTCCCTGCAGAAAAGATTAGTACTAACACAAATATATATATAATTAAACCTCACGATATACTCCCTTACGTGTTTCGCTCAAAGGATGATATCACATAGTCACTCGTGTATTCTCACAAATAATGACGATATCAACTCGCCAATTTCCTCTTCTCAATTCTCTTGGAACTAACCCGAACTACACCAATTTCCTTCTGTAGAATTCAAAACAACTCTAGGGTTCGTAAATTTTCCTCTATTTTTCAATCTGAATTTTTTTTTGTCTCTGTTTCGCTTTGATCACGTTTCTCTTATCTTTCTTTTCTTTCTCTTCTTTTTTTTTGTCGTGATTTTTACTCTTTTTTTTTTTTGTAACAATCGCCTAGTCGATATTACACTATCAAAAGACAATCAAAACTACGAAATTGAATACGATAATTGATATGAACGATTGGAGTTAGGGTTTTTGATATTACCTTCCTCAACCGAACTTGATGTTTTGACAAACCTAAGCTCTGATACCAAACCGATACGAACCATGCCAACCCGTGACGAAACCCAATACCAATACGTTCGGAAATTCGTTACCTAAGACGCCCAAACACGTAAAGTGGAAACCGCGACCCGTTGTCTATAAGCGAGACAAGAACCTTGGTATGAAAATGAAGACGCCACAATCGGGATGGAAGACCGATTGATAAGTCGGGATGAACGCCACGAAAATCAATCCGATAAGTTCGATTTAGTTCTTGAAGAACCAAGAGAGGTGCCTCTCAAAAGTGTTTAATGTTTAAAGATGTAAAATTCTAAGTTATTCTAAACCCTAGGAGCTTTTATACTAGGGTTACAATTCTTGAAAAACAAGTCCAAAACAACGTAGCTTAGATAAGTTGCGTAAAAACACGAAAACAGAACAAGCTGGCCGGCAGGGAATACACGACCGTGTACACGATCGTGTACTTTGGCCGTGTACTATTCTGTGCACATTCCGGCCACATACACGATCGTGTACTTCTGGTCGTGTACCTTCCTATGGATTTGCTTAACTCCATACACAACCGTGCCTTTTAGCCGTGTATGATTCTGTGCAATCTTGGAATTCCTACACGTCCGTGCCTTGAACATACACGCCCTCTTCAACCCGTGCCCGGTGTGACTTGTATAAAAGCAAGGGTCTTCCCATGGTTGTTCCAATCCGTTCCAACTTCGTGATTGCTCCAATCCTTTCCGGCTTCATGGGCAAACTTTATCAACCCATTAAGTGCTTCCTTGAATCGTTTCGCTTGATTTCTTGTAATCGGTCCAGGTGGCACTTCAAGAGGATCCACATTTCTTCTTCTGGCTTGGCTCTCATCATGGATCTCATCACTGTAAGATTATTACTCAAACATTTATTAGATAAAAGAAATAAGGTGAAATATGAGTGATTTGGATCATCATCTAAATCGAGTTCTGAAAACATCGAGGTTACTGGATAAATTCCCATCATCTCCTCGAGCCTTTGAAAGATTTGCCCTCAAATATAAAGGGTCATTTCTAGAACTGAACCCGGATATCTCTATTGGCCTATTCTCCCAATTACCAGATGTAGTGGAAGTAGTTCCGATTTGCTCCTAAAATTGGTGCACCTTATATGGAGTCATAGGTGATAGTACTATACGAGACCCTCTCATACTAAACATATAGGTGTTTTTAAAATCATCATGTAACTCCTTTTGATCAAACATCCAGGGCTTACACAGTAGCTAGTGGAACGCATACATAGGGATCACGTCACATAGAACCTCATCGTGATACTTCTACCCAACACTCACAGGTACCTTCGCCCTTAGTGTAACAAGCATACTACCCCAATTATCCAACCAATGCAAGTTATAAGGGCTAAGATGTGGACTTGTAGATAATTGTAATTTATCTACTAGAGCAGCAGATATAACATTCGTGCAACTATCACTATCAATGATGAGCACACAAAGGTTACCACTGATCCTGTAAGAGGTGTGGAATATGTTCTCCCTTTGTATGTATCTAGCATTAGGAGATAAGTTTAGAGTCCTACGTAACACATTAATGGGTAGATACTGTTCACTTGTATTCTCCTCATGTGTTTTTGTAGTTTGATCATCCTAGTACTCCTATAGTGCTATAGACAAATCTATAGGCTTAACTTATTCCTCCTCATCCTCAACATCCTCTCCAATGCCCTCTATAACAGTCATAACCCTCTTGTTTGGACACTATGCTGCCATATGCCCAAATCCCATGCACTTAAAGTATTTGATTTGGCGTACTTTTCCATTAGTAGATCTTGGAACAGTTTGCCACACTTCTAGTGATATTACCTCTTTACCCTTCCCAAAGGTTATAATTTCTCTGGTAGTGTTGGGGGTAGATTTGTCTACTGCTCTTATTGTCTCACCTACTGCCTTTGTCCCTCCTGATCGACCATCAGCTGCCATGGGTCTGGTAGTAATATTAGGCCTGCTGCTCGAAGCCCTAAATAAGTTGGATCTCTTTTGCCTCTCCACTTTCAAGGCCAACTAAAATGATGTGCCTAAAAGGGGATTAAGCACAATCAAATGGAACAAAAACCAATCCTAAATGCACCAAAATCAAATCCAGTTCAACGAGCAAGGAATTGCGTGATTCTTAATGGAGTGCAAGGAGATCCAAATTCAATAACTAATGAATTAATCAACCACAATGATTCAAAACCTTCAAAACACACTAATTAATCTTGAAATACCATGTAAATCCAAGATTAACAACAAAATCAATTTCGAGATCCCCTTTTATAGAAAGATAATTCACGGTTCAAATGATAAGCAATTGATGATGGTCAATAGCAAGTAAATTAAGTACTCAAAACTAGCACGCTATTTTGAATCAAACTAACTTAAATTTGACTAAGAAATGATTCAATCCAACCCTAGATATTACATACTAGAGAAGAAAAGAATACACAATAATTAGAAATTGATATGACTCACAATTTCAATTGTTGCACTCGCCATAATCTCAACTTTTGGGATTGAAATTGATAAGAGGAAATTGAACTAGGGAAACCTTAAGCTCTCTCATGTAAAGTGAATGTGTTTCATCTGCAAATTGGCCTCTTCAAAACCCTACTTAAGCAAGTATTTATAATTGCTCCCTTTAGGGTTAGAAAGTCCACAAAATTACAACTATACCACTTTTAGGGTGGTCGGTCCTAAATGAAAATTACAAACAAAATGAAAGTGTCCTAAAAGAAATTACAACATAAAATGTTCCAAGCAAATAACAAATATATTAGAAGAAATTAGTCTTCAAGATGCCAGTGTTCAAGTTACTTTCGAATTAGGTCCCGATGAGGATCCCAACTCACTCAAAAGTATAGGTGATTTGGCACTCTGTAGGACTTTTTAATGAACTTGCTGGAATGCATAACAATTATAAGATAGGAATGAAGAAAATAAGTTAGCTTCCTTAGGATTAGGTTTCTCATATATGATTCTCAAAACTAAGTTGTATAGACCCTTTACTCTAGCCTTGGTGATAGGTCATATAGGGATTTGATTCCAATCATCTCCTCGGGCTTCTGGAAGATTTGCCCTCAAATCTAATAGGTCTTCATGTATGTTGTTTAGTAAGTATAGTGATAGATCTGCAACATTAAAGGTCGCTAATACTCCATACACTCCTCGTAACTCTATCCGGTAGGCATTGTTGTTGATGTACTTTAAAACTTTGAATGGTCTGTCTGATCTAGGAGACAATTTTTATGACTTCTTATGTGAAAACCCGTCCCTGCTAAGATTAATCTAGACTAAGTCACCTGGATTATAAAGATGAGTTTTCCTATGTCTGTTTCCCTGGATTCTCTGTTGTTCCTAGGTCTTCTAAAGGCATTCAGTTGTTCTGTCATGAATGTGCTAAATTTGCCAGGCTCGATCAACTCCACTAAGACTCTCTTCCTTTGTTGCATGTCCTACTATAAAATCCAATGGAATAGAAGGATTATAGCCATAAACAACTTCAAAGGGAGACTTACTGGTTGAACTATGAGTAGATCTATTGTAATCAAACTCAACAATAGGAAGACACAAGTCCCAATCAATAAGATTCTTGCCAATTGTTGCTCTGAGTAAATTTCCAAGCGTACGGTTAACAACTTCTGTTTGTTCGTTTGTCTATGGATGGCAAGAGGTACTGTACATAAGCTTAGTACCTAGTCTTCTCCATAAGGTCTTCCAAAAGAAACTAAGAAACTTATTGTCTCTATCTGACACTATGCTGTGTGGGATTCCATGTAATTTGACAATTTCCTGTACAAAAATGTTAGCTATGAAAAGGTATCATCTGTTTTGTGACAAGGCACAAAATGCGACATTTTACTGAACCCGTCAACAACCACCATAATAGAATCTTTTCCACTTTGTGTTCTAGGTAATTCTAACACAAAATCCATACTAATATTAGTTCAAGGTTTATCTAGTATAGGCAAAGGCACATATTCACCCTGTATACCTTTCTTCCCTTTAGCTCTCTTACAAATACCATACCTTTTTGATGTGCCTAAAACCAAGATTAAGCACATGCAAATTAAACCAAGTAACAATCTCTAAAAGATTAGCATAATTCGGTTCAAGGTGAAGCAAATGTAATGTGACCCTAATTGCAATATATGGATCGAATGATGAATTACATGAAATAAATCAACACAATAGTGTAATCCTCAATGGTAATCACAAATTATACTCCAAAACCCACGTGATTACTACTAATAATCCACAAGAAAATAACCGTGATCCCCTTTTCCACAACCAATACTTTCACGGCTCAAGAAGCATACACAATGGATGAACTGAATTCAAGTGTAAAAGTAACTTAATTAAGCACGAAAATTCGAATGATTATGAAGCAAATCTGATCAAGAACCATCTCAATTCAACCCTAGATATTACACACTAGAGAAGAAAAGAAATCACAACAAAATGAAATTGATATTACTCACAATTGCAAGTGTTGCACTCGCCACAATTTCAACTCTTGGAATTGAAATTAATAAGAGTCTAATGACAATTAGGGAGAACCCTAATCCTCACGAAAGTGTTTGTCTAATTCTAAAAAATGGCCTTCTCAAGCCCTACTTTAAGGAAGTATTTATACTTGCTCCCTTTAGGGTAAGAAAATGCACAAAATTACAACTATGCCACTTTTAAGGTGGCCGATCCTAAATAAAAATTACAGTCAAAATGAAAGTGTTCCAAAAGAAAATACAACATAAAATAGTCCATAGAACAATTAAAAAGTACAAAATATTATAAATCTTCATGAGCCAATGGTTTGAAATGGAAATAGTCGCAGCGGGCCTTTGAATGCAAAAATCTGATGATGTTTCGTGGCCATCAACTAATGTAAGACATGTTGGCATCCCATGGAGAATTATTATTGTACCTGTAAGATTATTTCTCAAATACTTATTAGATAAAAAGAAATTAAGTAAAATATGAGTGATTTGGATCATCATCCAAATCTAGTTTTGAAAGCATAGATGGTGCCGGAAAATTTCCCATCACTTTCTAACACCCTATGGACATCCTTTATCATACCCTTCTAATAGAAATTCTCTCTCAATGTGGCCAAGGTTCTCTTCTCATCAAAGTGTCCAAACAATCCTCCTGCATGTGCTTCCCTCACCAATAACTCCCTCACAGATCTAGAAGGTATACATAATTTTCCACATTTATACAGAAACCCTCAATCATGTAATGACCCTCATACATCTTGCCCCCATAACACCTCTCCATAATAGTTTTGAATTCCTCATCATACATATACCGTTCTTTTAACAATTCAAAACCCAGCAGTTTTAACTGAACAGAAGTGATAAGTACATACCGTCATGATAAAGCATCAGCAACAATATTTTGATTACCCTTCTTATAGTTTATCACATAAGCAAAACCCTCCAAAAACTCCACCCACTTGGCTTAGCATTTAGACAAATTCTGCTGTCCCCTGAAATGTTTCAATGATTCATGATTTGTATAAATAATAAACTCTCTCGGGAGGAGATAATGCCGCTACGTCATGAGAGCCCTCACTAAGGAATAAAATTCCTTCTCATATATAGAATAGTTCAAAGTTGCACCACTCAACTTCTCACTAAAATATGCTATGGGTCTCTTTTCTTGCATTAGTATAGCACCAATTCCTATCCCAGAAATATCACATTCTAGTTCAAAAACTTTGTCAAAACCAGGTAAAGCCAATAATGGAGCACAAGTGAGTTTTTCTTTTACCTCTTCAAAACTCCTCTAAGCCCTTTCACACCAAATGAAAGGTACATTCTTTTTAGTCAATTCTATGAGAGGACTGACAATACTACTGAAATTATGGACAAAGCGTCTATAAAAAGATGCAGTCCATGAAAACTTCTTACCTTAATAACTGAGGTGGGTCAGCCATTCCTTCATTGCCCTCACTTTCTCCTCGTCCACCCTAACACCTAAGCTAGATACAACAAAACCTAAAAATGTTACCTCAGTTTAATAAATGGAACACTTCTAGAGATTCGCAAACAACTGCTATGCTCTCAACACTAAGAATACTGCCCGAAGATGCTCCACATGATGTTATAGGTCTTTGTTGTACATCAGAATATCATCAAAATAAACAATAACAAATTTTCCTAGAAACTCTTTCAATACATAATTCATCAATGTCATAAATGTTCTAGGAGCATTACTTAAACCAAAGGGCATAGCTAGCCACTCATATAGTCTCTGGCATGTTTTAAAAGCGATTTTCCATTCGTCCCCCTCTCTCATTCGAATTTGGTGATACCTGCTTTTAAGATCTACTTTGGAGAAAACCTATGAACCATGTAGCTCATCCAACATATCATCAAGTCTAGAAATATGATACTTGTATTTGATTGTGATTTTGTTGATCGCTCTGCTGTTGTTGCACATTCTCCAAGTACCATCCTTTTTACGAACAAGAAGGGCAGCAACAATGATAGAGCCATTTTATACTCAATCTTTATAGTATAAATTGTGTTAAATTATTATTGATTTTATAGAAATCATAAGGAAATGGTACTTTAATTCTATCATCGTGATAAATCAGGTTAAATGGAGTCAAGGATGCTAATTCAAGTATTTTAGAGAAGTCATCTACAACTTGGATCAAGACAAGGAATTACACCACCGGAGGAAGCACGGTTTGAGGCACGGCCAAGGTTCAAACCGTGTTACACACTGGACAAGAAGGCGAAAATGAAGACTTTGAACAGAGAGAGACACGGCTTAAGGCACGGCCGTGGTGGAACCCGTGGGATAAACCGTGCTTGAAGCCGTGGTGGAAGATAGATGTGCCAAGGAGAAGAAAGTGTGGAACATCAACCAGATGAAGGCACGACTTGAAATCTAGCCGTGGGTGTAACCGTGGTACAGACTGAACACGGATGAAGACTTGAAGAATATGCACAGAGGATGGCACGGCTTGATCCACGGCCGTGTGTTGAGGTGTGCCACGCAGACGAATTTTCACTTCTCGAAATCTACTTGGAAAAGGAAAGATATTTTCGTATCTTGCTAGCAAAAGATCACATGCTACCCCCTAACAATATAAATAGAACCAACCCTAGAGGGTTAGGACAACTTTTGAATCTTTGGATCTTGAAGAACCTTGGATCATCTTGGAGGCAGAGCAAGCAACCGGGTTCATTATGTTTTTACTTTTTATTTTCGTTTTATTGATGAACATGTGTAGCTAAGCTACTTTTCTAGCCAAAGGGTCATAGATGTTTAATTCTCCACGAATTGTGAGGTCTAATTGACTTGTATTTATTCTATTCTTTGCTTTCGGGTATTCATATATCTTCTAATCGTTTTGTCATTATTATCTTTGTTGATTGGTATGAATAGAGCTCTTCTACTCAATTAGCAAGTTAATATATTGTCAACTAGCACGTCAAATCCGTAATTGTTTGATTGTTCTAGTCTTAGTGACGCAATAACATGTTTGGTTATAAAAGAGATGATCGAATTCATGTTATGGAGGTGTGTGATCATGTTTAAATAGGTTATCTTATAATCTACTGGCATGAATTGGTAGTCTCTCTAGATCTTAATGCTATTGATAGATTAAATCCTAAGCGCTTGTCTAAGGGTTGTTTAATCAATAAGAGAAACAATTCAAAGCGCTTGTCTGAGGTTATCGAGGAAGTAAGGAGAGATAGGTTGTTAGAGCTTGTTAATAACCATAACCAATTTATCTAGAACAAGAATAGAGAACATTTGCATCGATGATCAATTCCTAGAATTAAACCATCTTGATTCCTTTGGCTAGGCTTTTACCAATATCTGATTTTCTTACCTTGTTTTACTTTATTTGATTCACAAACAAACCCCCCCCCCCCCATTTTCCTTTTCCTTATTGTTCTCTTTGAATAGAAATATCTTTACCAATCCCTGTGGATTCGACCCTACTCACCACTATATGCAAATCATATAATTGTCTAGGAGTAGGTTTTATTTTTGTTGGATTCAACACCCATCAAATTTTGGCGCCGTTGCCGGGGATTAGTGTCAAATTTATTTCTATTCTTGTATGACTTGTTCTTCTCAGACAGGTGAACTAACTTATAATCCGGAGATTGAGAAGACTCTAAAGAGGCTGCGACAAGAAGCTAGATCATCCACTAGACCGAACTTAGTATCGGACTTGTCTGATTCTGAAAAAGAGGACGACATGGCAAATCTCGAGAGAACCTTAAGGGAGTTGGCTACACCAAATGTGAATCAATAACCACTTTGCATTCACTATCTCGAACTAGCTGTGGAATTCGAATTGAAATCTGAGTTGATACATTTGCTACCCACTTTTCATGGTCTTGAGAATGAAGATCCTCATAAGCATTTGAAAGAGTTCCATATAGTGTGTTCTAGTATGAGGTCGCAAGGAATAACCAACGATCAAATCAAGCTACGCGCTTTTCCATTTTCTTTAAGTACTAAAGCTAAAGATTGGTTGTTTTATTTGCCTCTAGGTTCTATAACCATATGGACTGATATGGTGAGACTCTTCTTGGACAAATTCTTCCCCGCATCCAGAGCCGCTGGTATAAGAAGAGAAATTTGCGGTATAAAACAAAGGGACACCGAGACTCTTCATGAGTATTGGGAGAGGTTCAAGCAATTGTGTGCAAGCTGCCCACAACATGGGATATCTGAACAACTCCTTATCCAATACTTCTACGAGGGCCTACTTCCGATGGAAAGAAAGATGATGGATGATGTAAGTGGAGGCGCCATAGTAAACAAAACCCCTGGTCAAGCTAGGGAATTGATCTCCATTATGGCTGCTAATTCACAACAATTTGGGTATAGGCATGATACATCTTCAAGGAAGGCAAATGAGGTAAGTGTGTCTAACCTTGAACATCAAATTTCTAATCTTACCTCCCTTATGCAGCAGCTAGCTCTTGGAAATACCCAACAGGTGAAAGCTTGTGGAATTTGTGCTGCCCCTAGTCATCCGACCGACATGTGCCCCACATTGCAAGATGACAACCATGAACACGCCAATGTTGTAGGCGGATTCCCAGGACAGCCACAAAGAAAATATGATCCCTATTCAAACACTTACAATCCTGGATGGAGGGATCACCCTAACTTCAGATATGGCAATAAACCACAAAACTTCCAACAATTCCAACCTAAGCCATCAAACCAAGTATCACAGGCTCCTTCCACTTCAGGTATGTCCCTTGAGGAAATTGTTAAATCACTTGCCGTTAATACAAAACAATTTCAGGAGGAAACAAAGCAAAGCATTCAAAACTTGGAGCATCAGGTAAGCCAACTTGCTTCAGCTGTCAATAGGTTAGAAACTCAAGGTAAGTTACCTTCTCAAACTATTCCAAACCCGAAGCAAAGCGTTAATGCAATTACCTTGAGAAGTGGAACAGAATTGCAGGGATCAAATAAGAAAGGAAATCCGTCTAATCTTGAGGAAGAGACCAAGAAAGAGACTTCGACTCCGAGCCAGTAGGGCGACCAGATTAGCAAGTCTCTAGTTGAGCCATCGAAGGTCACATTGATACCACCTCCTTTCCCCTCCAGATTAGCGAAATCCAAGAAGGAAGCGGAAGAAAAAGAGATTCTAGAAACTTTTCGCAAAGTCGAGGTAAATATTCCTTTACTTGATGCAATTAAGCAAATACCGCGCTATGCTAGATTACTCAAGGACTTATGCACTAACAAAAGGAAGCTGAAAGGAAATGAAAAGATTAGTGTGAGTGAAAATGTTTCCGCCATTATTCAGAAGAAGCTCCCTCCTAAATGCGAGGATCCAGGTATGTTTACTATTCCTTGCAAAATAGGTAATCTTGGAATCGCTAAAGCCATGTGTGATCTAGGAGCTTCTATCAATGTCATGCCTTTGTCTGTTTATCAACGTTTAAATGTTGGTCCTTTAAAGGAAATGGGTATTATTGTTCAACTTGCTGATAGGTCCAATGTTTATCCTGAGGGAGTTTTAGAGGATGTTTTAGTTCAAGTCAATGGGTTGGTTTTTCCTGCTGATTTTTATGTGCTTGACATGGACGATAGTGATTCTCATACTTCATCACTGATATTATTAGGGCGACCATTCCTTAAGACTTCTAAAACGAAAATCGATGTAAATGATGGCACCCTCACTATGGAATTTGATGGTGAAGTGATTAGATTTAACATTTATGATGCCATGAAACACCCTAACGATATCTCTCCTGTTTTTGTTGCGGATGTTATTAACCCATCTCCTGTTTTTGTTACGGATGCTATTAACCCATCACCACAGGCACCAAGGCTGGGATCAAAATCCTTATCCGAATATTTAGCTAGGAACGTCTAGCCAAAGACGTTAAAGAAAGGCGCTTCATGGGAGGCAACCCATGTAAAAAAAAAAAAAAAAAGTTTTGTTTTGCATTAGTTTTGGTTTGTTTTAGTTTAGATTGTTTTGATTTTAGTGTAGTCTTGAACTCTTTGGATCGGCTGCAGCAAGGATACATATCATTAGATGACACTTTCCAGAGCTTAAAGGGAGCACTCTAATACCAGGGAAGTACCAATATTTCCTCTCTCTTATTCTCTAATGTCCTTTGTGTTGTTAATTCATCTTCAATTGTGCTGAATTAGGAACAGTGAGGACACTGTTCAAGCTAAGTGTGGGGGAGAGGATAATAAAATATAGAGAATAGAGAACTAACTTATACTCTGAATGTTTGTCCTTAAGCAATTTTAAGCCAAAGTTTTTCAAAATTATCATGAAATCTAGAGATTGTACTAAATGTTGTAATAAGCATCTACAAAATGTGAAATTGACTTGTTCAAATGCTTTACTCAACCACTGCTGTGATTAGAATACATGGTTAAAATTAAGTAGTGAAATCTTTAAGAAACAAATTTACTTTGTATTTAGCTTTAGAATTGGAAGTCTAAGAGTAAGTCAAGTCCCTAAGTGAAAAATAAACAAGTTTACTTCTAGGTTATATTAGCTACTGTATACTCTTTAAAGTTGTTTGTAAAGCAATCATAACACTTAGTGAAAAAAAAAAAAAAAGAATCAAGCATAGCAACTACTCCAATGATTCAACTAATTGAGTTAAGAGTATTCAAACTTGAATGTTAGAGTGAGGAAAAGTCCGTAGGGGTATCTCAAAACCCGGTCACTTGAGTGATGAGCTCGGGATGTTGCCGACTCAATGAACTCACTATAACGATAAGGGCGAAAAAGGCAAAAGTTCATGAAAAGAAGCGGGCAAAAACCCATCAAAATAGATGCTTGAATAAATCAAAAGAACATGAATGTGAACATTCATTGAATAAAACAAAGATGTATAAAAGGGAGAATATCTAGCAAAGAGCTTATACTATATGCTTTTACTTTATGTTGCAAGGATTATATGTTTGCTAATGTCCAATGAAGTTTAATTGGGTGTTTTTCCTTAGTGGATTAAGTATTTACTTTTGGAATAAAAATTCTTTTGCTAAACATGAGGATTAAAGTTTGTTTTTTTTAGATTAGCTATTGAATTTTGCCCATAGTAATTTGATCACAGGAAACCAGTTTGGTTGAAGTAGTAGACATTAAAACTACAAGTCATGAATTACAAATGAATAGATGCTTGGAATGATGAAAAGAAAGTTTGTATAATCTATGATAGATTTCTCAATTGATTTGATTCAATTGCTTGAGGATAAGCAAGAGTTTAAGTGTGGGGGAATTTGATAGAGCCATTTTATACTCAATCTTTATAGTATAAATTGTGTTAAATTATTATTGATTTTATAGAAATCATAAGGAAATGGTACTTTAATTCTATCATCGTGATAAATCAGGTTAAATGGAGTCAAGGATGCTAATTCAAGTATTTTAGAGAAGTCATCTACAACTTGGATCAAGACAAGGAATTACACCACCGGAGGAAGCACGGTTTGAGGCACGGCCAAGGTTCAAACGATGTTACACACTGGACAAGAAGGCGAAAATGAGGACTTTGAACAGAGAGAGACACGGCTTAAGGCACGGCCGTGGTGGAACCCGTGGGATAAACCGTGCTTGAAGCCGTGGTGGAAGATAGATGTGCCAAGGAGAAGAAAGTGTGGAACATCAACCAGATGAAGGCACGACTTGAAATCCAGCCGTGGGTGTAACCGTGGTACAGACTGAACACGGATGAAGACTTGAAGAATATGCACAGAGGATGGCACGGCTTGATCCACGGCCGTGTGTTAAGGCATGCCACGCAGACGAATTTTCACTTCTCGAAATCTACTTGGAAAAGGAAAGATATTTTTGTATCTTGCTAGCAAAAGATCACATGCTACCCCCTAACAATATAAATAGAACCAACCCTAGAGGGTTAGGACAACTTTTGAATCTTTGGATCTTGAAGAACCTTGGATCATCTTGGAGGCAGAGCAAGCAACCGGGTTCATTATGTTTTTACTTTTTATTTTCGTTTTATTGATGAACATGTGTAGCTAAGCTACTTTTCTAGCCAAAGGGTCATAGATGTTTAATTCTCCACGAATTGTGAGGTCTAATTGACTTGTATTTATTCTATTCTTTGCTTTCGGGTATTCATATATCTTCTAATCGTTTTGTCATTATTATCTTTGTTGATTGGTATGAATAGAGCTCTTCTACTCAATTAGCAAGTTAATATATTGTCAACTAGCACGTCAAATTCGTAATTGTTTGATTGTTCTAGTCTTAGTGACGCAATAACATGTTTGGTTATAAAAGAGATGATCGAATTCATGTTATGGAGGTGTGTGATCATGTTTAAATAGGTTATCTTATAATCTACTGGCATGAATTGGTAGTCTCTCTAGATCTTAATGCTATTGATAGATTAAATCCTAAGCGCTTGTCTAAGGGTTGTTTAATCAATAAGAGAAATAATTCAAAGCGCTTGTCTGAGGTTATCGAGGAAGTAAGGAGAGATAGGTTGTTAGAGCTTTTAATAACCATAACCAATTTATCTAGAACAAGAATAGAGAACATTTGCATCGATGATCAATTCCTAGAATTAAACCATCTTGATTCCTTTGGCTAGGCTTTTACCAATATCTGATTTTCTTACCTTGTTTTACTTTATTTGATTCACAAACAAACCCCCCCCCCCCCCCCATATTTTCCTTTTCCTTATTGTTCTCTTTGAATAGAAATATCTTTACCAATCCCTGTGGATTCGACCCTACTCACCACTATATGCAAATCATATAATTGTCTAGGAGTAGGTTTTGTTTTTGTTGGATTCGACACCCATCAAACAACACATAGATTGAGACTCTCCTTGACAAATCCCCACTCAACCAACTCATCTACCTGGCATTTCAATTCTCTAGCCTCCTCGAGATTCATGCGATATGCAAGTCAATTCGGTAATACCGAACCGGGCATAAGATCAATAGCATGCTTTATCCCTCTCAAAGGTGGTGAACCTGTTGGCAAATCATTAGGAAAAATATCAATATACTCATTCAATACCTGAGAAACTGCTGAGGATAGAGACTGTGGTTCCTGTACCCCTAGTGCACATCTTAACTGAAGCAAGTATACTGAAGTCTCTTTTGTAAC
The DNA here is from genome assembly GCA_037954665.1 of Laguncularia racemosa. NCBI lineage: Eukaryota > Viridiplantae > Streptophyta > Magnoliopsida > Myrtales > Combretaceae > Laguncularia > Laguncularia racemosa. The sequence continues at coordinate 34,127 of JBBMOL010000381.1, forward strand.
AAGCCTCTCCAATTCACCCTGTCCCATCAATAACACCTTCTTTTCCTTAGAATTATTAAACTGCACTGAAACCCTTTTAACCTCAGATGGACTACTGATCTATTACTGAACCTTTTGAACCTTTGAAGGTGACATCAGATTCAGAATAATGCGCCTGCCCTCTTTCTGGAATATATAAGTGTTCCTAAAGCCATCATGCAAGACCTTCCTATCATATAACCAAGGCCTACCAAGCAATATATAGGATGCAGACATAGGCAAAATATCACACTTAATCTCATCACAGTATTTATCCCCTACACTAAATGGTACCCTAGCTCTTTAGGTCACATGCAAACTCCCCTGATCTCTAAGCCAATGTAATATATATGGTTAGGATGTGGAGTGGTGGTAAGTCTTAGCTTCGATACTAACGATGTGGCTACTATATTGGTACAACTACCACCATTAACTATAAGGACACACAAATTTCCTTGTACCCTACAAGAAGTATGGAATAAGTTTTCCTTTTGCTCTTCATCCTTAGTAGCAAATGTAGTCAATGTTCGGCGCAACACATTAGCATATTGAAACATCTCACTAAACATTGTTGTGTTTTAAATTCAACACCACAATAATAATCCTTACACCTTCCACGGCTCAAGTACACAACTACACCATAAATGAAGTACTCACACACAACTACTCTTAAGTAGATAGAATTTAAATTCAACTCTAAGTGCTTAAGTAACTAGTTCAATTACTTTTCACACTTTAATGACTTATTTGAATTTTAAATTCTATTACTCAACCTTCCTTTTTCTTATTTTGATTTCACACTACAATCAACCACAATGTACAACACTTCAACAAATACAAAATAATCAAAATCCACCGCCACTCTACTACTGTTATCCCACGGTGCTACTTCACTCACGCCTACTACAATTGTCCACCAATTCACACAAAAAATAATCCACACCAAAATGCACAACCCTTCATAATTTTTGCAAACACAACCCTACACAAACTCCACGATTCACACTCCCAAACATACAAGTTTTACCACTATAAACACTAAAGCAAACCACAACTTATACACTAAAATAGCAACAATTCAAAATTGAAAATCAAACCACTTCACTAATTGCAACCCTTCTACAATTGATAAGAAGTAATTTTCAAATTCAAACAAACACACATTAACTCCCTCAATCTTAATGTTTGTTTTGAAAATCAAATAATTTCTAAATCTTCCACACTACTCAAATCTAGAAATGCTCAATTACTCCTCTATTTTTCCAAAAACAAACAATGTAAGGATCACAAATTTTCTCCCTACACAATTGCACTTGTGAAATTGCATTCAAAATGCACTAGCTTTCCTCTTCCTTCACGGTGAAGTCCACAACATAGAAGCTTCAAAAAGTACTAAAAAAGCACTCCAACAAGCAGCAAGTTCAACTTCTACTCAAGATAAATCACGCCACTTCAAGCAATTACAACAATAATTTCAATTTACTCCCAATTTCGGAATTGAAGATGTAAGAACATGAACCCTAAATTTCCAAAATTCAAAATCAAACAACCCTTCTCACAACCTCAAGCTCTGATACCAAATTATGATGTGCCTAAAAGGGGATTAAGCACAATCAAATGGAACAAAAACCAACGCTAAATGCACTAAATCAAATCTGGTTCAACAAGCTAGGAATTACGTGATTCCTAATGGAGTGCAGGGAGATCCAAATTCAATAACTAATGAATTAATCAACCACAATGATTCAAAACCTTCAAAACACACTAATTAATTTTGAAATACCACGTGAATCTAAGATCAACAACAAAATCAATTTTGAGATCCCCCTTTATAGAAAGGCAATTTACGATTCAAATGATAAGCAATTGATGATGTTTAATAAAAAGTAAATTAAGTACTCAAAACAAGCACAATATTTCGAATCAAACTAACTCAAATCTGACCAAGAAATGATTCAATCAAACCCTAGATATTACACACTAGAGAAGAAAAGAATACACAACAATTAGAAATTGATATAACTCACAATTTCAATTGTTGCACTTGCTATAATCTCAACTCTTGGGATTGAAATTGATAAGAGGAATTTAAACCAGGGAAACCCTAAGCTCTCTCACGTAAAGTGAATGTGTTTAATCTGCAAATCGGCCTCTTCAAAACCCTACTTAAGCAAGTATTTATACTTGCTCCCTTTAGGGTTAGAAAGCCCACAAAATTACAACTATACCACTTTTAGGATAGCCAGTCCTAAATGAAAATTACAAACAAAATGAAAGTGTCCTGAAAGAAATTACAACATAAAATGTTCCAAGCAAATAACAAATATATAAAAAGAAATTAGTCTTCAAGATGCCGGTCTTTAGGGAACTTTCGAATTAGGTCTCGATGAGGATCCTGACTCACTCAAAAGTATAGGTGATTTGGCACTCTGTAGGACTGTGAAGTGAACTTGCTGGAATGCATAACAATTATAAGGTAAGAATGAAGAAATTAAGTTAACTTCCTTAGGATTAGGTTTCTCATGTATGATTCTCAAAACTAAGTTGTTTAGACCCTTAGCTCGGGCCTTGGTGATAGGTCTTGTAGGAATCTAATCCTATCATGAATAGCCTCATCATGTGTACTGTATCACTACAGCTCAACGGCACAAAGCTATCTCATATTTTAGCCTTGAGACGAAGCATGCTAGGGTTTATTCTGGAGGTTCAATTGACCCACATCTAATCATGAGGGTTTCAAATTCCTGCACATAATCATCAACAGTCTTGCCTCCCTGCCTTAATGTCTACAGACGCATGAATGGTTCTTGTTTGTAGTGCTCAGGAATAAATCTCTTTCTCAGAACCCTTTTCATGTCCCTCCATGTCTGAATCTCAACCTCCCCATCCCTACACCTACTGATAATCAAAATTTTCCACCATAAGGCAGCATATCCTATAAACTTAACAACAACCAGTCGAACTCGGGTGTTATCATCGATCTCATAGCATTCAAAGAGACCCTCAACCATATCCTCCCAATCTAAATAATCATTAGCTGATCCCTTGCCATGAAAAGAAGGCATCTGTAGCTTCACATATTCTAGTCCCTGAGGTGGCCTAAAATCCCTATTTAGGTAAGGATTAGCCCTAAAGTTGTCGTCCCTCTCTTCCCTGTAGGGGTGATGATCTCCATCTATCCTTATACCTAGATTTCCTTCTCCCACTACCCTTTCTCTTTGAAGGTTCTATGGAGTTAACCGAGGTGGTGCTTAAGGGTTCACCACTGGTGGTTGTGATAATGCCATCCTATCAATCCTAGTTGCCAAAGTAGCAACTATGGTAGTAAGATCCTGGAGTTATTCTTCCAAAGTCTTCCTACCTACAGTATTATAACCCTAACCTCCACCCACCTAACTATTGGCCTCATTGCCAATTCGTCCATTCACACTTTTGTTTGACATGTTGTGATTTCAAGAAGTAATCCCACAATTTACAACAAACTCCTTTAACAACACCAACCCACACGTTTTAACAACTAAAATAATATAATAACTCACATCTTAAAAAAAAGTTTCAAAGGCGTGAGAAAATAATTTAGTACTCCAAGTAAGTTCAATAAATGAAGTACACACATACAACTACCTTCAAGTAGATAGAATTAAATTCAACTACAAGTGTTTAAGTAACTAGTTCAATTACTTTCATACTTTGATGACTTGTTTGAATTTTAAATTCTACTACTCAACCTTCCTTTTCTTGCCATGGTTTCACACTACAAATAACCACAATGTGCAGCACCTCGACACATACAAGAACTGATGAGAGCCATGATGGGAGTCAAGTTAGAAGATGGAATGTGGATCCTCTTGAAGTGCCACCCGGACCGATCATAAGAACTCGAGTGAAACGATTCAAGGAAGCACTTAACGGGCTGATAAAGGATATCCAAGAAGCCGGAAAAGAGTGGAGCAACCCTGAGAATGACCTTGCATTTGTATAAGTCATTCAAGGAGATCATCAAAGTTGTCATCCTTAACAACGCTGGCTTAAACACTACCGGCCTTGAACAGTCGTTACAATTAGAGCGCAACTGAGGGACTACACTGACCTACTACGCCGCCGGCCTATATACCCGGTGTACATCCTACGCCGGCTACTACGCCGCCGGCTTTCATTGCCTGTTTGTTATTTTTCCGCGACTTTATTATGTTATGTCATTTTAGGCTTTTGTTTTTACGAGTTGTAAACCCTAATATAAGCTACTAGGGTTGGAAAACAGAACATAGAACATACATACAACATTGATAAACACAATTTGAGAGAATTCCTCTCTTGATTCTCCAAAGACCTTTTCTTGAACTTATCGGATTTCTTTCGTGGTGTTCACCCCGACTTATCAATCGGTCTTTCATCTCGATTGTGGCGTCAACAGAATATATCAAGGTTTTTGCCTCACCTATAGGCAACGGATCGCGGTTCCACTTGATTGTTTTGGCATCTTGGGTTGCAATTCCGAATGTATTGGTATTGGGTTTCGTCACACGTGGGCGTGGTTTGTATCAAGAACACACAAATCCACTACCATACTACTCCTCTTTTGCTCACAGTGCTACTCCAATTATGCCTCCAACATAATTGTCTATAATGTACACACCAAAACCTACACTAAACACACAAACCTTCACTAAATTTACAAACACAACTCTACACACATACACCTTTAAGTCATGGTGCTAATGACCCTTCTATTCAACACAAACAACATAACTCTAACAACTAAATATTCTCCTTTTTACACCACAATTTACACACATACAACCACGGTGCAACAAATTCTCAAATACAACACAATTCTCACCTCAAAACATAACACACACCTTATGGTACACACTTCTAAATATACAATCTTTCACCACTACAAAATACCATGCAAACCGTAACTCATACATAAAAGCAGCAACAATTCAAATTTCAAAGTCAAATTACTTCACTAATTCCAACCCTTCCACAATTGGTAAGAAGCAATCTTCAAATCCAAATGACCATACATTAACTTCTTCAACTAAATGTTTGTTTTGAAAATCAAATAATTTCTAAATCTTCCATGCAATTCAAATATGGAAATGTTCAATTGCACTCTCTATTTCCGAAATAAACAAGTAAGTATCACACTTCTTCTTTCTTCATAAATTGAGATGCTTCCCAATTCCGAATTTAGTTCAAGAAATGCACTACTTTCTTCCCTTCCCTTCACGGTGAATTCAACAACTAAGAAGCTATAACAAGACCTCAAATTCTACTTCAACATACAACAATTAAAACTCCTCAACATATTCACGCAATCCAATCTTCAACACACACAATTTTAGATCAAAGTGAAGAACCCTAATTGAAAATGAAGGTCACGAAAATTCCCTTCTCAACCTGTGCTTTGATACCAAATTATGATGTGCCTAAAAATCGACTAAGCACAATCAAATAACAAATGATGAATTCTAATCAACAACCACTTCTTACAAGAAGGAGAAACCCCTAATTCCTTATGAAATATGGATGTTAAAACCGAGCAACAAGTGATACCAAATGGAGATATACTTAAATGATTCAAGCATATAACATAATCCAATGAAATTAACTCCACAAGAGGCATGAATACACTAACAATCAACAACACTTGGCTTGATCAACTCCTTCACAAATTAGTCTTAATTTAAGAAGATGGAAATCAAAAGGACATATGGGACAATCAATTGTAAGATTTCAATGATGAATAATAGGAAATGAACTAAGATTCCAATTCAAATTGAAAAAGTTTCAAATCTGAAAATAAAACCCTAAATTCATGTGAAATAAAGGAAACAACAAATAGCACCTATATATGACTCACTAAGTACAATTTGTAGAAACAAAAAATGATTGATATTACTCACAATCGATTTCAAGTCGATTCTCGCCACAATTTTAAGAATGAAATTGATAAGAGGTGGATTGCATGCAAGGATGATCCTCACAGCAACAAAAGAGTGTTTTCTTAAATTTTCAAAAAGCTCCCTAAAACCTTACTTAAGCAAGTATTTATACTTGCTCCCTTTAGGGTTAAAAGTTCACAAAATTACAACTATGCCACTTTTGGGGTAGCTGGTTCTAAAGGCAATTACAAACAAATGAAAGTGTCCCAAAAGAAAATTACAACATAAAATGGTCCAAAGAGCAATTGCAAAATATAAAAATAATATAAATCCTCAAAAAATCAATGCATCGAAGCGATGTCAATCACAGCGAGCCATTGGATAATAATCTGATGATGTCTCGTAGCGATCAACAAATGTAAGTCATTTGGCATTCCATGGAGAAATATTATTGTAACTATAAGATTATTACTCAAACATTTATTAGATAAAAGAAATAAGATGAAATATGTGTGATTTGGATCATCATCCAAATCGAGTTCTTAAAACATCTAGGTTGCCGGAAAAATTCCCATCACTTCACTTCAATAGAACACTTGTAGACTAGTGGATGTAAGTCCAAGAATGTCCCACAATTGATCCTTGGTACATTTTATTTGCCATCCTATAAAACCGAAAAAATTACCTGCTATAATATAAAGATAAAGTATTATTAGATCAATATGACAACATGTGGATATCTAGGCTCATGTATCTAATTTGGTTTCCCTACTATTAGAACCTTAGGGCTGATTCCCATCAGTTTCATTCCCAATTCCTCCATTAACACTATCATTTGACATACTTAACAGAATTTGTAATCTCAGCATAAATTCACAAATCACAATCATTGCAATAATCTCCAATGACACAATCCCAATTATAACCTCTACTCGATCCTCAACTCAAAACCCAACACAACAACAATACAACAAGGATACACAAACAACAACAACAACAACCAACCCTGATTCTATTAATCAATCCAATTAATAAAATTCACAACCCACGACAACAGAATCTCACAACCTATAACAACAACAATGAAGAAAACCCTAATTTCAATTAGATATGAATTCCACGAACCAACCCAAATTAAATCACACAGCAACAATGATGCGATCCATAATGAGAGTCAAGCTGGAAGAAGGAATGTGGATCCTCTTGAAGTGCCGCCTGGACCGATCACAAGAAGTCAAGCGAAACGACTCAAGGAAGCACTTAACGGGTTGATAAAGGATGTCCATGAAGCTGAGAAGGATTGGGTCAATCATGAAGTTGGAACGGATTGGAACAACCATGGGAAGACCCTTGCTCTTATACAAGTCACACCGGACACGGGTTGAAGAGGGCGTTTACTTTCAAGGCACGGCCGTGTAGGACTCTCAAGATTGCCTAGAATCATACACGGTTAGATACATGGTTAAAAGGCACGGCCGTGTATGGAGTCAAGCAAATCCACAGAAAGATACACGGCTAAAGTACACGGGCATGTATGTTGCCAAAAGTTGCACAGAAAGATACACGGTCAAAGTACACGGGCGTGTATGTTGCCAGAAGTTGCACAGACAAGTACACGGCCAATGTACACGGGCGTGTACACAGGCCGTGTATCCCCTGTCGACCGGCTTATTCTGTTTCGCATTTTTATGTCACTTAACTAAACTACGTCGTTTTGGACTTGTTTTTACACGAATTGTAACCCTAGTATAAAAGCTCCTAGGGTTTAGAACAACATAGATTAGACATCTTTGAACATTAAACACTTTTGAGAGGCACCTCTTTTGGTTCTTCAAGAACTAAATCGAACTTATCGGATTGATTTCCGTGGCGTTCATCCCGACTTATCAATCGGTCTTCCATCCCGATTGTGGCGTCTTCACTTTTATACCAAGGTTCTTGTCTCGCTTATAGATAACGGGTCGCGGTTTTTCCACTTTAGGTGTTTGGGCGTCTTAGGCAACGAATTTTCGAACGTATTGGTATTGGGTTTCGTCACGGGTTGGCGTGGTTCATATCAGTTTGGTATCAGAGCTTAGGTTTGTCAAAACATCAAGTTCGGTTGAGGAAGGTAATATCAAAAACCCTAACTTCAATCGTTCATATCAATTATCGTGTTCAATTCCGCAATATTAATTGTCTTTTGATAGTGTAGTATTTACTAGTCGATTGTAAAAAAAAAAAAAAAAAAGAAGGGAAAAAAAAAGAAAAGAGAAACGTGATCAAAAGCGAAAAACAGAGACAAAAAAAAAATTCGGATAGAAAAATAGAGGAAAATTTTACGAACCCTAGAGTTGGTTTTGAATTCTACGGAAGGAAATTGGTGTAGTTCGGGTTAGTTCCAAGAGAATTGAGAAGAGGAAATTGGTGATTGATATCATCGTTGTTTGTGAGAAAACATGAGTGACTGTGTGATATCATCATTTAAGCGAAACACGTAAGGGAGTGTATCGTGAGGTTTGATCATATATATATTTGTGTTGTACTAATCTTTTCTGCAGGAACTATGTCGAGACAACATTCTCCTGAAGGTGAGAGGGGAAGGTTTGATGCTAGGTTAGTAATTGAGGCGTTGAGGGGAGAAATGAAGAGGATGTTCCAAGAAGGAATGGAACAACTTCATGAGACGGTGGAGCAAAGACTAGAGCAATCCACAAACGTATTCCAAGGGCGTAAGAGGGAGAGTCGTTCTAGGAGAGTACCGAGGGGTGGAGATGAAATGTCGGGTGATGACTTTGATGAGCCGTCTGTCGGGAGTTATAGAGGATATAGTGGTCGGAATAGAGGAACTAGAGATTGGGAAGATAGAGGAAATAGGAATAGGGAGGATGATCAATTGAGTAGCATAAAGATGAAGATTCCTCCTTTCCAAGGGAAGAATGATCCCGAGGCGTACTTAGAGTGGGAGAAAAAGGTGGAGATGGTGTTTGATTGTCACAACTATAGTGGGAGAAAGAAAGTAAAACTTGCTGCCATTAAATTTTCGGATTATGCTATAGTGTGGTGAGATCAACTAACGTTGAATAGGAGAAGGAGTGGCGAGTCACCTATTGAGTCTTGGGAAGAGATGAAGAGAGTGATGAGAAAGCGGTTTATACCTGCGTATTACTATCGTGAATTGCACAACAAGTTGCAAACTCTGAGGCAGGGAAGCCGAAGTATGGATGAGTATTTCAAGGAGATGGAAGTCACTATGATTAGGGCGAATGTAGAAGAGGATAGAGAGGCTACAATGGCTAGATTCCTTGCTGGGTTGAATAGAGAAATCCAAAATGTGGTTGAATTGCAGCATTATGTAGAATTGGAGGATATGGTTCACATGGCTATAAAGGTTGAGAACCAGCACAAGCGGAAGGGTAGTAGTAGTGCACAATTTCAACAGGGTAATGGTTCATCCACTTGGAAGACTAATCAATGGAAGAAAGAAGAAAAGCCTTTACCCACTAAACCAAAAGGAGAGCTAAGGCAAGCGGGTTCTACTTCTGGTAATCAAGGTAATCCTGAATCTTCTACTTCTAGAAATCGTGACATTAGATGCTTTAAATGTCAAGGTAGAGGCCATATTGCTAGTCAATGTCCAAATAGGCGTGTGATGATTTTGCGTGATGATGGTGAGTATGAGACTGAGGGGGATAGTGAAGAAGATGATATGCCACCATTAGAGGATGCTAGTGATGATGAGGAGCCTACAATGGGAAGGCTAGTGGCGGTAGTGAAGAGAGCTTTGAATGTGCAGGTGAAGGAAGAAGAAGAGGTGCAAAGAGAAAATATATTTCATACTAGATGTTATCTAAGAGATCACATTTGTAGTTTGATTATTGATGGGGGAAGTTGCACCAATGTAGTGAGCAATTTTATTGTTGAGAGGCTGGGGCTTAAAACTGTTAGACACCCTAGTCCATATAAATTGCAGTGGTTGAATGATAGTGGTGAGACTAAGGTGAGTAAGCAAGCCTTGATTGGTTTTCGCATTGGTAGGTATGAGGATGAGGTGTTATGCAATGTAGTGCCAATGCAAGCATGTCATGTGTTGTTGGGGAGGCCATGGCAATTTGATAGAAAGGTTGTTCATGATGGCTTTTTTAACAAGTATACGCTTGTTCACCAAGGGAAAAGCTTTAATCTTAAACCTTTAACACCTAAACAAGTGTATGAGGATCAGTTGCAGCTGCAATAGTCATTTGCAATACACAAGGTGAGTGAAAAGCAAAGTGAGAGTGAGAGAGCAAAAGATAATGAGAAGAAAAAGGAATATAAAAGTCAAGATCAAAAGGAAAAGGAGAGGAAGGCTGGAAAGAGTGTGAGAGGCCAAGTTGAAGGGGGATCAACTTTGGTGGTGAGTGAAAAGGAGAGGGCAACCTTGCAAAAGGAGAGTTGTGTGGCAAGAGCGAGTGTAGTAAGGAGAGCGCTAGTGATGAGGCAACCTATGTTGTTGCTGGTTTTTAAGGAAACATGTTTGACTACTAACGACTTATCTAACTCTTTGCCTAGTGTGGTTGTGTCTCTTGTGCAGGACTTTGAGGATGTCTTTCCTGAGGAGATTCCAAAGGGATTACCACCTGTTAGAGGTATTGAGCACCAGATTGACCTTGTACCCGGAGCATCGATTCCAAACAAGCCAGCTTATAGGAGCAACCCGGAGGAGACAAAGGAACTCCAAAGGCAGGTCGGTGAATTAATGGAGAAGGGGTACGTGAGAGAGAGCATGAGTCCATGTGCAGTGCCGGTGATTTTGGTGCCTAAGAAGGATGGGACATGGAGAATGTGTGTTGACTGTCGCGCTATCAACAACATCACGGTAAAGTATCGTCATCCCATTCCTCGCTTAGATGATATGTTAGATGAGTTACATGGGTCTAGTGTCTTTTCTAAAATTGATCTGAAAAGTGGATATCACCAAATTAGAATGAAAGAAGGTGATGAATGGAAAACTGCATTTAAGACAAAATATGGATTGTATGAGTGGTTAGTAATGCCTTTCGGGTTAACTAATGCACCTAGTACTTTTATGAGACTTATGAACCATGTTTTGAGGACATTTATTGGAAAATTTGTGGTTGTCTATTTTGACGACATTCTTATTTATAGCAAAAGTTTGGAAGATCATATGTCACACTTGAGAGATGTTTTAGAAATGCTTCGAAAGGAACAATTATATGCTAACCTCAAGAAGTGCACTTTTTGCACAGACAAACTTGTGTTTCTTGGTTTTGTTGTTAGTGCGCATGGAATACAGGTTGATGAAGAAAAGGTTCGTGCGATCCAAGAATGGCCTAGTCCAACCAATGTAAGTAATGTGCGGAGTTTCCATGGACTAGCGAGCTTTTACAGGAGGTTTGTGAAGGATTTCAGCACCATTGCAGCACCACTTACTGAGGTAATTAAGAAGAACGTGGGGTTCAGCTGGGGAGAGCAACAAGAGAAGGCCTTTCAGACGCTTAAAAATAAGCTGACTCAGGCGCCGTTACTTGCTTTACCTAACTTTACTAAAACGTTTGAAATTGAGTGTGATGCTTCAGGATTAGGTATTGGAGTAGTGCTTATGCAGGAGAGAAGACCGATTGCATTCTTTAACGAGAAGCTAAGTGGGGCAACCTTGAATTACCCTACTTATGACAAGGAGCTATATGCATTGGTTCGAGCCCTAGAGACGTGGCAACACTACCTTTGGCCAAAAGAGTTCGTGATCCACACTGATCATGAATCCTTGAAGTATTTGAAGGGGTAACACAAGCTGAACAAAAGGCATGCTCGTTGGGTGGAGTTCATCGAAACATTTTCATATGTCATCCATTAAAAGCAAGGTAAAGAGAATGTAGTTGCCGATGCACTTTCTAGAAGGTATACTCTTATCTCTACACTTAGTTCTAGACTTCTTGGTTTTGAGCACATTAAGGAGTTATATGCTGCTGATCGAGATTTTTGTGAGGAGTATGTGCAATGTGAGAAGAGTGGGCATGGAAAATTTTATAAACATGACGGATTCTTGTTTAGGGTGAGTAAGCTGTGCATTCCAATTTTTTCTGTAAGAGAATTACTTGTGAGGGAGTCTCATGGAGGAGGTTTAATGGGACACTTTGGAGTAGCTAAAACATTAGGGGTATTGCAGGAACACTTCTATTAGCCTCACATGAAACGAGATGTTGAGAGGATTTGTGAGCGATGTGTCACATGTAAGCAAGCGAAATCTAGAGTCCAACCTCAAGGGCTTTACACCCCACTTCCCATTCCTCATGAGCCTTGGGTAGATATTTCTATGGATTTTGTGTTAGGATTAGCCAGGTCTAGACATGGTCGGGATTCTGTTTTTGTAGTTGTTGATAGGTTTTCTAAAATGGCACATTTCATTCCTTGTCATAAAACGGATGATGCTTGTATTATTGCTAATTTATTCTTTAGGGAAGTTGTGTGATTGCATGGTATGCCTAGAACAATTGTATCAGATAGGGATGCTAAGTTCTTAAGCTACTTTTGGAAGACTTTGTGGGCTAAGTTAGGAACTAAGTTATTGTTTTCTACTACTTGTCATCCACAGACTGATGGTCAAACTGAGGCAGTGAATCGAACTTTGTCTACTTTGTTGAGGGCTGTAATTAAAAAGAATATTAAAAGTTGGGAGGATTGTTTGTCGCATGTTGAATTTGCTTATAACCGTACAGTGCATTCTGCTACTAAATTTTCTCCTTTCGAAATTGTGTATGGTTTTAATCCACTAACTCCTTTGGATTTATCACCTTTGCCTATTTCTGAGTATATTAATTTAGATGGCAAGAAGAAGGCCGAATTTTTTCAACAGATCCATGAGAAGGCAAGGCTGAACATTGAACGACGAATAGAGCAGTATGTGAAACAAGCCAACAAGGGTCGTCGACAAGCTATTTTTGAACCTGGAGATTGGGTTTGGGTTCACATGCGCAAAGAGCGGTTTCCCGTGCAGCATCGATCTAAACTACTTCCTAGAGGCGATGGACCATTTCAAGTTCTTGAGCGCATCAACGACAATGCATACAAGATAGATTTGCCTGGTGAGTATCAAGTAAGTGCTACATTTAATGTTACTGATCTGAGTTCTTTTGATGTAGGTGACGATTTGAGGACAAATCCTTTTCAAGAGGAGGGGAATGATGAGATCTATAATGAGAGTCAAGCTGGAAGAAGGAATGTGGATCCTCTTGAAGTGCCGCCTGGACCAATCACAAGAAGTCGAGCGAAACGACTTAAGGAAGCACTTAACGGGTTGATAAAGGATGTCCATGAAGCCGAGAAGGATTGGGTCAATCATGAAGTTGGAACGGATTGGAACAACCATGGGAAGACCCTTGCTCTTATACAAGTCACATCGGACACAGGTTGAAGAGGGCGTGTACTTTCAAGGCACGGCCGTGTATGGAGTCAAGCAAATCCATACAAAGATACACGGCTAAAGTACACGGGCGTGTATGTTGCCAAAAGTTGCACAGAAAGATACATGATCAAAGTACATGGGCGTGTATGTTGCCAGAAGTTGCACAGACAAGTACACGGCCAATGTACACGAGCGTGTACACAGGCCGTGTATCCTCTGTCGGCCGGCTTGTTCTGTTTCGCGTTTTTATGTCACTTAACCAAATTACGTCGTTTTGGACTTGTTTTTACACGAATTGTAACCCTAGTATAAAAGCTCCTAGGGTTTAGAACAACATAGATTAGACATCTTTGAACATTAAACACTTTTGAGAGGCACCTCTCTTGGTTCTTCAAGAACTAAATCGAACTTATCGGATTGATTTCCGTGGCGTTCATCCCGACTTATCAATCGGTCTTCCATCCCGATTGTGGCGTCTTCACTTTTATACCAAGGTTCTTGTCTCGCTTATAGATAACGGGTCGTGGTTTTTCCACTTTAGGTGTTTGGGCGTCTTAGGCAACGAATTTCCGAACGTATTGGTATTGGGTTTCGTCACGGGTTGGCGTGGTTCGTATCAAACAACATAACCCAATTTGACAATCTATGTATAACCTCAATTTAATAACAATCTACCATAGCACAAATTCATAACATAAACCTTAATTGCTAAATTGGAAATCAATAGTTGTAATCCCTTTCTCAATCTAAGCTCAATACTAAAAGAGAATACAACATAATGGACGATACAATCAAATAATCACTTTGATACCAAAAGATGATGTGCCTTAAATTATTATATAATCAAATGATTCCAAATCTTAGGCGATAATCAATGATAATCAAATCCAACAATTGAATTAACGAACAAGAACACAAAATAAAATCCTAAACCTTTACCTGATATGATGCACTAGCAAGAAAGTAGTCCTATTATGAATTTGTTGATATAACACACAATAATCCAATACCGTCACTCGCTACTATCCAATGGATTGATAAGAGTAAAAATGAAGATCAAACTTCAATATGTAATTTTTCGAAGGTTCAAAAGTTCTCAAATTCTTACATTACAACATATATATAGCAAAAGGAAAGAAAATGCAAAAAGTCACAAAAATCAATCGGTTTAACAAAGTAAGCCATCGACTTTGGAAGTTTACACTGCCCTTAGATGGCTAGCTTAGAGGGCAAAGCCATCGGCCTTTATGGTTGGCTTATCTCCACACCACTGGCCTTAAATGGTTGGTCTAAAGGAAAGCCGCTAGCTTAAAGGTGTCTACCTCTGGCTCCTATGAATTGATTCCCACGTCAAACAAAGTTGTAAGAGTCGTGATTTGATTCCCATCATTACCGATCTCCTTAGTTATTTTTCTCTAATAATTAGTTATATGGATTATGACTAAAGGAGACTTAATTAGAGTCTTACAACCTCTGACTCGCAAAATGATTTTCACATCACAGGTATATATAAGATGTGATAACTTTTAGTGGAAACTACTCAACCAACCCCCCCCCCCCCCCCAAAAGGCATGACATTAGATCTTATCTTGAGAACTTTGATAATTCCAACTTAATATTGTGACAATAATATGAATCTTGTGTGCTTTGCTAAGAAGATGATGAATTATCTAGTGATGATTATCTTCAAATGTGATAATTATGATTCTGGAAATTCAACAAAAATGTTTGCACCATTTTTTTAATATTGCCACTCATCTTTGTCATCATCTTTTCTAAATTCTGCAATCTTGATTACATATGATTCCTATGTAGTTCTAATGCATCCACTCTATTAGCATTCATTTGTGCTTCCTCTTGCAATCTTGTCATCTTGTTGGTTTGATAAAATGGGAAAATCAACAAAGCACCAATTTTTACTTAAGTTACACATGGTGATTTGTAAAAATCATTATCACTTATATGGGTAAAAATAAGAAAACACTTTAATGTGCTCAAAAGGCTAAAGCACATACAAACAACAAATTGAAGCAATCTCAATCAAGAACCAAGTTCACAAGTAGCATAAACCTTAATCCCTTATGAATCTAAATTTGTAAAATAAGATGCTTTGATACCAAAATTATGATGTGCTTAATAGGATCAAGCACACAACATACGAATAAATGGACTAAACCAATCACTAAAACTACTAAAATGGCATAAATCCCTTAAGCAAAAGGCTTCCACGCAAATGACAAATTCCAATAGCAATTGAATAATCACAATAACAACACAATTTAAGATCTAATTCCACTAAAATTGCATGAAATCCAATAATGGAAAAGAACCCTAAAATGACATGATATCAAGAACAAATAAGGACATTCCAATCACAACTAGATATGACACACTAGTGTGAATTGGAATTAACTTAGGGAATTGATATTACTCACAATCCTTAAGTTGCCACTCACCACAATCCTTAAAGAATTTATAAGAGTCTTATGAAATTTAGAGCATGGAACCTTAATTCTCACGTGAAAGAGGCAGCAATTTTTTTATCACTCAACTATCATCTATAAACCCTACTTAAGCAAGTATTTATACTTGCTCCACTGAGGGTAAAAATGGCAAAATAATTACATCTATGCCACTTAGGTGGCTGGTCCTAAATCTACAAATACAACTAAATAAAATGATATGCTTAAAAGAGGCTCTAAGCATATGCAAATAATCCAATTAAACCACTCCTAAATGACAAGATCACAACCGATTAAAATTGGATCAAAATGCTAGAATTGTGTGAACCCTATTGGAATGCAAGTAGATTCGAATGCTATAACTTACAAATTAATAATCTAAAATGATTAAATTCCTCAAAACAACACTAATCAAACTTGAATGCCACATGAATTCAACAAAACGACAAGGACCAATCTGAGATCCCCTTTCCCAATAAAGTGATCCACGGTTCAAATGAAGCAAAATTAATGGTTAGAACTAATGTCAAAACCGATCAATCTTATAACATGATAAAATGATTACAATTGAAATGAAAATTTTCCCAAGAGCAATCCTAATCAACCTTAGATATAACTCACTAGTGATGAAAAGGAAGCACAACAAAAAGGAATTGATATTACTTACAATTTCTCTTTGTTATAACTCGCCACAATTTCAATTCTTGGTATTGAAATTGATAAGAACAATTTGGATTTTAGGAAAACCTTAACCCTTACATGTGAAATGTTTTCTATTTTTGAAAATTTGGCTAACTCCCTCAAAACCCTACTTAAGAAAGTATTTATACTTGCTCCCTTTAGGGTTAAAAAGTTCACAAAATTATAACTATGCCACTTTTAGGATGGCCAGTCAACAAAATTATAACTATGTCCCTTTGCGATCAACAAATGAAAGTCATTTGGTATCCTGTGGAGAAATATTATTGTACATATAAGATTATTACTCAAATATTTATTAGATAAAAGAAATAAAGTTAAAATATGAGTGATTTAGATCATCATCCAAATCGAGTTTTGTAACCATCTAGGTTGCTGGAAAAATTCCTTTCATCTCCTCGGGCCTCTAAAAGATTTGCCCTCAAATCTAGAGGGTCATTTCTGAAACTAAACCCGGATATCACTATTGACCTGCTCTCTCGATTACTAGATGTAATGGAGTAGTTCTAATCTGCTCTTGGAATTTGTGCACCTCAGATGGAGTCATTGGCAATAGTACTATTCGAGACCTTCCCATACTAAACATATAGGTGTTTTTGAAACCATCATATAACACTTTCTGATCAAACATCCAGGGTCTACCCAATAGCAAGTGGAATGCACACATAGGGATCACGTCACATAGAATCTCATCGCGTTACTTTTGCCTAACACTCACAGGCACCTTTGCCCTTAGCGTAACATGCACACTACCCTGATTATCTAACCAATGCAAATTATAAGGGCTAGGATGTGGACTAGTAGATAATTGTAATTTGTCTACTAGTGCAGCAGATATAACATTTGTGCAACTACCATTATCAATGATGAGTACACAAAGGTTACCTCTGATCCAGTAAGAAGTGTGGAATATGTTCTCCTTCTGTATATTCTTAGCATCAGGAGATAAGGTTAGAGTCCTGCATAACACATTAATGGGTAAATACTGTTCACTTGTACCCTCCTCATGTGTTTCAACAATCTGATCATCATAGTACTCCTGCAGTGCTATAGACAGATCTGTAGGCTCAACCTATTCCTTCTCATCCTCAATATCCTCTCCAGCGCCCTCCATAACGGTCATAATCCTCTTGTTTGGACACACTGTTGCCATCTGCCCAAATCCCATGCATTTAAAGCATTTGATTTGGCATATCTTTCCACTAGTAGATCCTAGAACAGTTTGTCTCACATCTAGTGCTGTTACCTCTTTACCCTTTCCAGAAAGTATATTTTCCCTATTAGTGCTGGGGGTAGCTTTGTCCATTACCCTCACTATCTCACTTACCGCCTTTGTCCCTCTTGATCGACCATCAGCTGCCATAAGCCTGCTAGTAGTACTAGGCCTACTACTTAGAACCTTGGATAAATTGGATTGCCTTTACCTCTCCACTTTCAAGACCAATTGAATAGCCTTATCAAGTGTACTCTATCGGTGTAGCTTGACAACACACGGTATCTCATATTTCAGCCCTAAAACGAAGCATGCTAGGGCTTGTTCTAGAGGCTTGATTGACCTACATCTAATGATGATGGTTTCAAATTCCTATACATAATCATCAACCATCTTACCTCCCTGACTTAATGTCTATAGACGCATGAACAGTTGCTATCTATAATGCTTAGGAATAAATCTTTTTCTTAAAACCCTCTCCATGTCCCTCTATGCCTGTATCTCAGCCTCCCCATCCCTACGCCTGCTGATAATCAAAATTTTCCACCATATGGCAACATATCCTGTAAACTCAATGGCAACCAATCGAACTCAGGTGTTATCATCAATCTCATAGCATTCAAAGAGACCTTTAACCTTGTCCTCCCAGTCTAGATAATCATCAGCTGAACCCTTGCCATCAAAAGAAGGCATCTACAGCTTCACATATTCCAATTCTTGGGGTAGCCTGAAATCCCTATTCGGGTAAGGGTTAGCCCCAAAGTTGTCGTCCTTCTCTTCCCTGTAGGGGTGATGATCTCCCTCCATCCTTTTACCTAGATTTCCTTCTCCCACTACCCTTTCTCTTTAGAGGTTCTATGGAGCTACTCGAGGTAGTGCCTGAGGGTTCACCACTAGTGGTTGTGGTAATGTCATATTGTCAATCCTAGTTGCCAAAGTAGCAACAATGGTAGTAAGGTCCTGGAGCTGTTCTTCTAAAGTCCTCCTACCTGTAGTATTATGACCTTAACCTCCACCAACTTAGCTATTGGCCTCATTGCCAATTCCCCCATTCACACTTTCATTGGACATGTTATGAATTGAAGAAGTAATCCCATAATTTACAGCACACTCCTTCAATAATACCATCCCACATGTTTAATAACCACAATAATACAATAGCTCACATCTAAAAGAAAAAGCTTTAAGGCATAAGGAAATAATTTAATACTCCAAGTAAAGTTCAATAAATGAAGTACACGCACAACTACTTCGAAGTAGATAGAATTAAATTCAACTACAAGTGTTTAAGTAATTAGTTCAATTACTTTCATACTTTAATTTTTGTTTTTGAATTCAAATTCTACTACTCAAACCTTCCTTTTCTTGCCACGAATTTCACACTACAAATGACCACAATGTGCAGCACCTCACCACATACACAAATGTACAATTTCACACCGCCACTCCTTCCCTTACTTATGGTGCAAACATTCTCCACCACCACTTACACCACTTGTAATCCCTTTACTCAACACACACATACAATACCACACATATATACCCTTCACTTACGGTGCAGTACACACACACACTTCCAAATATACAATCTTTCACCACTATAAAACATAATGAAAACCGTAACTCACACACAAAAGGCAGCAAAAATTCAAATTTCAAATTGCTTCACTAATTGCAACCTTTCCACAATTGGTAAGAAGCAATTTTCAAATTTAAATGACCACACAATAACTCCTTCAACTTAATTTTTGTTTTAAAAATCAAATAATTTCCAAATATTCCATGCAACTTAAATCTGGAAATGATCAATTACACTCCCTATTTCTGAAACAAACAAGCAAGGATTACACTTCTCCTTTCTTCACAAATTGAGATACTTCCCGATTCCGAATTTTAGTTCAAGAAGTGCATTACTTTCTTCCCTTCCCTTCACAGTGAATTCAACAACAAAGGAGCTACAACAACACCACCATTTCTACTTCAACAAACAACAATTATAACTCTTCAACAATACAATCAAACAACTCAATTCTTCAATACATAATTTCAGGTCAAAAGTGAAGAACCCTAATTATCAATGAAGATCACGAATTCGACTAACATTAAATCCCTTCTCTTAACTTGTGCTTAGATACCAAATTATGATATGCTTAAAAGGGGCTCTAAGCATATGCAAATAATCCAATTAAACCGCTCTTAAATGACAAGATCATAACCAATTCAAATTGGATCAAAATGCTAGAATTACGTGAACCCTATTGTAGTGCATGTAAATCCGAATGCTATAACTTACAAATTAATAATCTACAATGATCAAATTCTTCAAAACAACACTAATCAAATTAGAATGCCACATGAATTCAACAAAATGACAAGGACCAATCTAAGATCTCCTTTCCTAACAAAGTGATCCACAATTCAAATGAAGCAAAATTGATGGTTAGAACCAATGTCAAAAACTGATCAATCTTATAACATGATAAAATGATTACAATTGAAATCAAAATCTGCTCAGGAACAATCCTAATTAACCCTAGATATAACTCACTAGTGATGAAAAGGAAACGTAACAAAAAGGAATTGATATTACTCACAATTTCTCTTTGTTGTAACTCACCACAATTCCAATTCCTAGTATTGAAATTGATAAGAGCAATTTGGATTTTAGGAAAACCCCGACCCTCACATTTGAAGTGTTTTCTATTTTTGAAAATTTGGCTAACTCTCTCAAAACCCTACTTAAGTAAGTATTTATACTTGCTCCCTTTAGGGTTAAAAAGTTCACAAAATTACAACTATGTCACTTTTAGGGTGGCCAGTCCTAAAAGACAATTACAAGCAAATGGAAGTGTCTCAAAAGAATACAATATAAATAGTCCAAAGAAACAATTACAAATACAAAAATAGTAAAAATCCTCAAAGAGCCAATGCATCGAGGTGATGTCGATCACAGAGGGACATTGGATGAGAATCTGATGATGTCTCTTTGCGATCAACAAATGAAAGTCATTTGGCATCCCATGGAGAAATATTATTGTACCTATAAGATTATTACTCAAATATTTATTAGATAAAAGAAATAAAGGTAAAATATGAGTGATTTGGATCATCATCCAAATTGAGTTCTATAACCATCTAGGTTGCCGAAAAAATTCCCATCATAAAATGTCTTAAAAAGCTTATAAAATTACCTATTCAATGATAAATTACAAGTACAAAAATAATGGTCTTCAAACAGTCGGTTTGTCGAATCAATTGTGATCGCAGTGAGCCATTGGATGTAAATTCGATGATGTCCTTAATTTGATCAATAGTGTAGGTCATGCGGTATCTTGTGAAGACTGATCGCTGTACCGGTTATATTACCATTCAAACATTATTAGATAAAGAAAATGTATACATACAAGTGATTTGGATCATCATCCAAATCAAGTTCCCTGACCATTGAGATCGTAGGGTAGATTCCCATCATCTCTTTAGGCCTCTAAAAGATTTTCCCTCAAATCTAGGGGGACACTTCTTCAATTGAACTTGGATGCCTTTGTTGCTCTATTTACTCGATTATTAGAAGAAACAGAAGTAGACTTGACTTGCTCTTGGAAATTGTACACCTCTAATGGAGACATAGGTGTCAATATTATTCGAGACCCTCCCTTTCGATACATATAGGTGTTTTTGAATTCATTATGTAACACCTTCCTATCAAACATCCAGGGTCTACCCAAAAGTAAATGAAAGGCACACATGGGAATCTCATCACATAGGATCTCATCATGATATTTCTTTCCAACACTCACTGGCACGTTTGACCTTTGTGTAACATGCATGCTACCCCGGTTATTCAACCAATGCAAATTATAAGGACTAAGATATGGTCTAGTGGATAGTTGTAATTTGTCTACCAATGCAGTAGATATAACATTAGTGTAACTTCCACTATCAATGATCAGTACACAAAGTTTACCTCTGGTCCTGCAAGAAGTGTGGAATATGTTTTCTCTCTATTTGTCCCTAGCATCAGGAGATATAGTTAGAATCCTACGCATTACATTTATTGGTAAATACTATTCACCCATTCCATCCTCATGTGTCTCAGCAGTTTAATCATCATAGTATTTCTACAATGCTATAGATAGGTCTGTAGGCTCGATAAGTTCTTTCTCATCCTCATCCTCTTCTCCAGCATCCTCCATAACTGTCATGACTCTGTTATTAGGACACTATGCCACCATATGCCTAAATCCCATGCATTTAAAACATTTAATTTGGCACAATTTCCCACTGGTTGTTCCTGGTACGGTCTACTTAACATCAGGGCCTATTACCTCTTTAACCTTTCCAAAAGTCATTTTCTCCCTATCTGTGCTGGGTGTAGCTCTATCCACTGCCCTGACTGATTGACCTACTATCTTTAGTTGCCCTGACTGACCATTAGCTCCCATGGGCCTAGTAGTAGCATTAGGCTAGCTATTAGTAACCTTGAATGGGTTGGATCACCTCTGCCTCTCCACTTTCAAGGCTAGTTGTATAGCTTCGTCAAGTATAGTATATCTCTATAGCTTAACTACACATGCAATTTCATATTTTAGCTTGGATATAAAGTGTGCTAGTGTTTGTTCTGGAGGCTCTATTGACCCACATTTGATCATTAGGGTTTTAAATTCCTGTACATAATTATCTACTATTTTACCTCCCTGCCTCAAAGTCTGAAGACACATAAATAGTTCCGGCCTATAGTGTTCAGGAATGAACCTCTTCCTCAAAACCCTCTTCATATCTCTCAATGTATGAATTTTAGCCTCTCCATCTCTCCGCCTGCTGATCACCAATTTTTTCCACCATAAGGCAGCATACCCTATGAATTTAACAACAATAAGTCAAACTCGGGTGTTATCATCTATCTCATAGCATTCGAAAAAGCCTTCAACCTTATCCTCCTAGTCTAAATAATCATCTGCTAAAGCCCTACCATCAAAAGAAGGCATCTATAACTTTACATACTCTAAACCCCTAGGTGGCTTGAAATCCCTATTTGGGTAATGATTAATCCCAAAATTATCATCCCTCTCCTCCTTATAAAGATGATGATCTCTCTCCATTCTTCTTCCCAAGTTTCCTCCTTCCACTGCTCCTTCTCTCTGGATGCTTTATGGAGCTACTCGAGGTGGTGCCTAAGGATTTACCGCTGGTGGTTGTGGCATTGTCTTCTTATCAATCCTTGTTGCTAATGTAGCAACAATAGTAGTAAGTTCCTAAAGTTGATCTTCCAAGGTTCTTCTACCTACAGTTTGATGACCCTATCCTCCACTAACCTGGCTATTGCCCTCATTGCCAATTCTTTTATTTACACTGTCATTCGATATGATTGTGATTTGTTGAAGTACAATCCCACAATTTGCAACACATTCCTTTAACAACATCAAATCACAATAACATGTTTAAACAACCACACTAATATACAATGATATCCATATTGCAAGAGATCAAGACACAATGAAATTGTTCTTGGTACTTCAAGTAAAGTCAAATAAATGAAGCACAAACAATCACTTCCAAGTAATTAAGTTATTAAATTTAACTAACAAGTGTTTAAGTAATGAGTTTCAATTACTTTCACACTTTTAATGTTGGTTTTTGAATTCAAACTTCACTACTTCAACCTTCTCTTCTTGCTATGGTTTCACACCACAATTAATCACAATGTGCAGCACCTTACACTACACACAAATGCAAAATTCACACCGCCACTTACTCCTTTCACTCACGGTGCAAGCACTTACCCCCACTACATACACCACATTGCAATCCCCTTCACTCAACATACAAACATAATGCCACACACACACACCGTTCACTTACAGTGTAGCACACACACACACACACTTCATGTTGCACTTGTCCACTTCAAATACAGTTGCATACCGCAACTTATACAAAAAAAAGGGTAGCACACATTTAAATTCAAATTGCTTCACTTATTGCAACCTTTCCACAATTGGTAAGAAGCAACTTTCAAATTCAAATGACCACACAATAACTTCTACCACTTAATGTTTGTTTTGAAAATCAATTATGAAAATGCACAATTGTACTCCCTATGTCTGAAACAAACAAGCAAGGATTACACTTTCACTTTCTTCACATTTGAGGTACTTCCTAGTTCTGAATTTTGAATCAAGAAATGCACTTCTACTCCTTCTCCTCATGGAAATTCTCAACAACAAGAAGCCACATCAAAACCTGTAATTCCACTTCAACAAACAATAATTTCAACTTCTCAACAATACAATTAAGCAACTCAATCCTCAAACATACAATTTTGGATAAAAAAAAATGAAAAACCCTAATTGACAATGAAGATCATGAAATCAACGAACACTAAATCCCTTCTCTTAACTTGTGCTCTGATACCAAAAGATGATGTGCTCAAAAGGCTAAAGCACTTACAAACAACAAATTGAAGCAATCTCAATCAAGAACCAAGTTCACAAGTGGCGTAAACCCTAATCCCTTATGAATCCAAATTTGTAAAACAAGATGCTCCGATACCAAAATGATGATGTGCTCAATAGGATCAAGCACATAACATAAGAACAAATGGAATAAACCAATCACTAAGACTACTAAAATGGCGTGAATCCCTTAAGCAAAAGGCTTCCCCACAAATGAAAAATTCTAATAGCAATTAAATAATCACAATAACAACACAATTTAGGATCTAATTCCACTAAAATTGCATAAAATCTAATAATGGAAAAGAACCCTAAAATGACGTGATAACAAGAACAAATAAGGACAATCTAATCACAACTAGATATGAGACACTAGTGTGAATTGGAATCAACTTAAGGAATTGATATTACTCACAATCCTTCAAGAATTGATAAGAGTCTTATGAAATTTAGAGCATGGAACCCTAATTCTCACATGAAAGAGGCAACAATTTTTTTATCACTCAACTATCCTCCACAAACCCTACTTAAGCAAGTATTTATACTTGCTCCACTTAGGGTAAAAATGGCAAAATAATTACATCTATGCCACTTAGGTAGCCAGTCCTAAATCCACAAATACAACCAAATAAAATGTCTTAAAAAGCTTACAAAATAACCCGTTGAAATATAAATTACAAGTACAAATATAATGGCCTTCAAAGAGTCGATTCATCGAGTTAATTGTGATCACGACAGGCCATTGGATGAGAGTCTGATGATGTCCCCAATTTGATCAACAATGTAAGTCATGTAGCATCCTATGAAGACTGATCACTATACCTATTATATTACCATTCAAACTTTATTAGATAAAGAAAATGTATACATGCAAGTGATTTGGATCTTCATCCAAATCAAATTCCCTAACCATTGAGATCGCAAGGTTGATTCCCATCACACTTTTTCGTAGTGATTTACTTAAAAATCCATGAAAGATCAAATTATGAACCTCACTGAATGTTCGAAATCCCATAACTATATGTCATTATAACACTACTCTAAAAGAATATAACTTCTCATGGAAGAGATAAAACAAGGAACAAACTAGCAAATATTAAAAAGTTCCATTAATATGAATTTAATGACAAAAATAGTTACAGCATGTGGAAAATAAGAAGTTACACATGCTATAATATATAGTAATGTGGTAGTAACCTAGTTAATCCATTAAGAGTTGCATTAATTTATATTAGATAGTTACTCATCTAAGCTAATCTATATTGAAGTGCAAGAAATACAACCTAGGGTTTAGCCTCTACCAAATTCCAACCAAATGGAGGTAAAGCTCATTAAGGGTTTCAATAAATTCTAGTATTTACATAAATAAGTATGTGTAACACCCTAGAACCTAGAATGCTACAGCTCACCATGTGTCCTACTAAGTAGCGACACATTATGGTTTTAAATCTTCATTCTAACTTCAACCCTATTCATCTCCACTGTAAAATAATATCATTATAAATTCAATGATAGAAATGAATGATTCTCAAGTGAATCATTCTAATCATCATTACTTAAGACAAATATATTAAACTCCAAACCCAAAACTAAGGTAAACATCTATCAACATATAACGAAGAACATGTTCAAAAGTTAAATAACTATCTTCAAATTCTCTAATTAACATCCTCAAGTTCTATTAAGGAAATCTTCATCAACTTCCACATTAGTCTTCACCATAATAATAGTGATGCTCTCTTCCATTTTCATCTTAATAATAACATGCTAAATTCCCATTCTCATCCTAATTGACATATTCATCATTTTTATATGTTGAAAATAAGTGGGATAAGCTTAAGCCTAGTACATGAATACCACATAGACATACATGTGCTACACAAGCAATAGTAATAGCACAAGTAAATGTAGTGAAAGTACATATCAAATCATCAAGTTATTATCTTCAATTAACCAACATCTAACACATAGGTACCCATGACTCCATCACACCATATAATATTTACGTATATATATTCCTAGAATGGGAACTACACTACGAACCCCATTTAACCTTAATCTACCTTAAATCATTATGATACATAGCTCCACTAAAGGCAATGCGGCATACTGATCATCAGGGTGCTCCTTAGGGATCTACAACCTAAGGCCCCTAGGCTAAGCTAAGCACAAACAACACTTACATTTAAGTCTAAGATTCAATTACATTCATTTGTATAACTACATTAACAATCACAAACATCAAACACAGTAAACACATACTTGTAAAAGTGGTGTCATGGTTGCTCTTACATCATTATCAAAAGGATATTAACCTATCAAATTCTAAAGATTGAGTTCTATTCTATCCTATAGCTTAATCTAGGTTCATCAACTGGTTAATTATATCCTAATTGTAGAATTTGCTTCCCCATTGCCTTATTGTGTGTAAATCTTAATTTAGAATTGTGAGTAAATGAAGTATAATTGAATTTTGAGTGCTCCAGAATAACATAGCCATGTAAGTGGTTGTGTAGAGGAACATAGGAGAGAACACAACTATGTTAGTAATTATGTAGCTTTTGTGTATAATAGTTTTCCAGTACATCCAAGTGTACAGTCATGTATTTGACCATGTACTTCGACACAATAGGGTACACGGTCGTGTACTATAGCCATGTACCTTTTGTGAATTTTCACAATTTGACATGCTTAAGTATATAGGCATGTCCTATGACCATTTACCTTTCTGTACATAATTTAAACATGAGTAGATATATGGGTGTGTGCCTAACTATGTACTACATTGTTCCATGACAAATTCCTATTTCCCTTCTCTAATTTGCTCTTCAACATAACTTCTATGAATTTAAAATGAATTGATTAATTAACCTATTAATTATAATACATTATATGGATCTTGTGCACTTACTTGATTCAATTTGTGATTGGAATCCTCCAATTGGATGATTACACACTCGTTTTGTCTCACTCCTTATTCTGAACTCTAATAGTATCACCAAATTCACTAAAACCTATGAATACTTAATTAGAAAAGTGCACCTTAATGATCAAAACCCTACATGATGAAAGTGGGTTGATCTTGTAGCTTTCCGTTAGGTTTTTAAGAGTGCCTCTATGGTTGTAACTATGCAAATGAGGGAAAAGTAAAGGCAATAGGTCAAGTGACGCTTAAGTGCACTGACTTTGAAAAGTCCAAATTGCCCCCATCTCTTTTGACTATTTATGTTATTTAGCCATAGGTTTAAATTAACATAAATGAATAATAAATATAATATATGTACTTTACAGGATGTCAAATGGCATCTACATCAGCATATTATATTTTCCCCCCTATTACACACACTTTCCTTGACTCTTAGAGGTGAGATTAAAACCAAATCTTTGCTTGCACATGATGTGACTAGATTACTAGATTGATGAAGGCTTCATTCAAAGCTTATAGGGCTAGTTTGGAGCTTCTTGGCTTCATCCAAGTCTTCTTTTGTGGTGTAGCTACACTTCCTTTAATATATTAGGTTTCTAAACTTTGAGATGTGGTTCAAATTTCATGACTTTGATTAATAGCGCTTTTAGCAACTTTTTAGCCTCTTCCCCAATTTTTGCATTTCATGCTATTTTGGCTTATTTATGCTTATAAAATAAAAACATTTCAAATCATGCTTAAAACTTGCATCTTAGCTTAGAAAACATTTTATATGCAAATGCTATCATTAGGCTATGTATTACGTAATATCACATTCACATTCTCAACATAATCCATGCGTACGATATCTAGGCACTTTATTCTTAAAGCTCATAACCTCTCACAATTAGGTAAGGAATCAACATCCATAATTATAGCAATTTATTCTTTAATTAACATAGTTGAAATGTCTAGTTTTACACCCAAAATGGTCATGGCACCATTATCTCTCACAAACCTCAACTCTCTTAGGTTACACTTAGTTGCCATTATTTTATGGTATTAAATTAGATAAAATCCTTAATCCTTTATTTGACTTACATAATGATCAAGTCCTTAAGGTATACGACAAAAGGAACCTCAAGTTATTAGATAAAACTCAACAATCAAATGAGTCTACTCTAGGATAGGTAGGCTTCAAAAGTGTTTCCCTATATCCAATTGAACTTTAAATGGCTTCAAATATTGTATCCTCTAATTCTTTGTAAGACTAGTTGCAATGATACATTATAAAACATAATGCATGGTCAAGCAGTAGTCCATAATGTGGTTCAATTTGGTAAATTCATTGTAAAGCCAAGTTATCAATTATGCATTCATCTGTATGTAGCACCATAAACTAGAAGTTGTGGTCTCTAGTGCTTTCTAAATGTAATGTCAATTCCTTATTTATCATCTCTACACATTTTCTTTCCAATGGGGATGAGGATCAAGCTCAAGAAAGGATAAATAAGCTAGCTAAGATACTTAAAGAGGAATAATTAAGCTTTAGCCTTCACTCTTCTAGTGTTGGAGTAATTAGTTGCTTCATATAAAGGGATGAAGGAAGAACGCCCATGAAACATTCATTTCAATGGTCAAGAGAAAAGTTATGCTACTTGGGGAAGCCTTTACTACGTCATCTAGAGCCTCCTCTCTCCATCTATCTCAAACTAGTGCTCATGTTCTCTCTAACCTGTATTATCTACTTCTAGATTGATTTCCTTTTATGGCGATAGTCTTAAGCTAATTGAAAACTATTTATTCTTAGGAAAAACTTAAAATCTACAATAATATCCAATATACTCCTTCATGGGATTGTCAATGGCATCTATACACTATTATGGAAATGCCATTGCAAGTCCATCAGATGTTCCTGAGGATATTGGTGAGACAATCTACAACTAATGGTTATATAACATTTAAAGGCCTGGTTGTAGTGAACTTGGCTATCTAGCTTATATCTCAATCTTTTGGCTAAAATAAAAGGCAGATGTATGCTGCTAATATAGCTCTATTGTGTAAAAGTTTCTCCATGTATGAAGGATGATTTATTTTGTTATTAAATTTTTTGTAGATGATAATCAGACTAGGAAATAGAATAGCTAGTTTATGAAATAGAGTTTATTAGCTAGTTACTTTTTGGAAGTTGATTATGAATTTGGGGAAAAGTAGGCTATGAATAGAGTTTATTTTACTAGTAAATTCTGTAAAGTTTGGATAATATTAATTGGGATATGTTAACACCCTTATTTGTAACTTTTGTAAAACTTGTAGTTGATGATGGAAGTGGACAATTATAAGCTTATATGCAAATGTCCACTTTTATGACCTTCATTATTTTGTAATTGTATATACTTTTATCACAGGTTTAAACTATTAATTTATAAACGAATTTATCTGATTATAACAATCATTTTTTGTGATGTTTAAACATTATCAGATATTTTCTTTTCATTATGTTTAAACATTACCAAATATCAGTCATTTGTGATGTTTAAACATTACCAAACATTATTGTTTAGTTTTGTTTAAATGTTATAAAAAAACTACTTATCAGTGACGTTTAAGAATTTTTAGTAACATTTAAATGTTACCAAATATTATACATTTTGTGATGCTTAAACATTATTAAAAATATACATTTTTTCAAGCAATTTTGGCATCACATTGTTAACATTTAATAACCTTTAAACGTTATAAAAAAATACTTATTGGTGACGTTTAAACTTTACTATAATTGTATCATTAGTAATGTTTATAGTATTGGTAACATTTATTTTTTAAATGTCACAAAATACTTTCCATAACAAACCTTTTATGACGTTTAATAAACGTTATGAAAAATCTTCTACAACATTTACTTTAGTTTTGGTGACATTTAATAAACATCACTGAATGTCAAAATTCTTGTAGTGTATATCTTATGGTACAAAAAATGTTTTTTTTTAGACAAAATAAGTACATATTCTTATAACTGAAATTATAACATAATGATGTGCTTAGTAATCTAATTACAAGCACATTAAGACAATTGCATGAACACCAAATCAAACCCACAAAATGGCATGACACTAACAATCACGTGAACCCTTAAATTGCGTGATTGAAATTGATCTAATGCCAAATTATGATGAGGATCAATTGCAATAGTATAATATGTAAAGAATAACACTAAAATGAACCGAATTCCACTCAAATTAGAATTGAATCAAATATGAAATTTTGAAACCCTAATTCATGTGAATAAGAATAAAGTAATACAACTAATTACAACTAGATATGACACACTGGAAAATAATTAGAAGCAACTTAAGAAGGATTGATATGACTCACAATACTCCTTAAGCAAACTCGCCACAATTTCAATTGAAATTGATAAGAGTTGTGTTCGCATGAAAAGGACTCTCCTCACGGCAAGAATAGGCTAATTTTTCACAAGTTCAAAAGTCCCCTCTAAAACCTACTTAGCAAGTATTTATACTTGCTCCAATTAAGGTAAAAACAAAAAAAAACCAAATTACAACAAAACCAATAAATGGCCAGTTCTCAAGCAACGTAAATACAATTAAAAAGAAGTCCTCAAATGGCTGGTTCTTCAATTTAATAGAGCATATGTGGACTGATTGATGTAAGTCCATGAATGACCCACAATTAATCTTTATTGGATTTTATTCACCACCTTATAAAAACTGATAAATTTACCTGCTACAATGCAAAGATAAATTATTATTATTAGGTAAATAAGACAACATTTGGATATTTGGACTCATGTATCCATTTTGGTTTCCCCACTATTGGAACCATAGGTTTGATTCCCATCACATAATATTATCATAGTTCTTTTAATATTATGTTAATGTTAAAGCATTTTTCGTGAGTTCTTACATTAATGTGAAAAACAACTCTATATTATCATAAAAGTTGATATCTTATACTATGCAAACCAAATATGATAGAAGAAGAATATATAATACTACCTTATTTTCCTTCTACTATTCAATTTTATCAATCAAACACTACCTTAAAGTCTTTAAATGTGTTAAAGGTTATTTCTTCTAAAAGATATTATGCTTCATGTAAAGTGTAATGCCTTGAAACCCAAGAGCACTACTACTTGCCATGTGTCCCTATCAGACAAAGACACATTAAGGCTCTTAACTTTACTCTAATACCATTCAAGCATGTTACCTGTTATACCTAACATTCATCAATTCAATAATTTCCTTACTTTCAACATATTATAAGTACATCCCAATCCATCCTTCAATTTTTGATATAAAACATAATAGTTCATTCATAGTCAAAATCTAAAACAATTTAACTTCTAGAATTCACTAATCTATTATCTTCCAAAGAAAATAATCATTATTACAACTAGAGAATTCAATTTCCTATCTCCACTTATTTGCCATAATAATAGTACAATTCTTCTTCCTCCCACTCCTGTACATTCATTCTCAGCTCCTCTTCATGGTTAACATTTCCCTTTGTGCCTACAACTAAAAAAAGAAAAACTCCCCAAGGGTGAGTGATACGATCCCAAGAGCCTAGATACGAGCACCAAAGAAAACAAATTCAATTCGAGCTTTAGGTGGTAGTACGGGGACCAAAAAAAGAGGACATAGATGTCGGGAGGACCCAAGGTGAAGGTTGGCCAACCTTAAGCCGGCTTTAAATAAAGGTCGGTCGTGTTAGCTTCAAGGCCACTGGCTTTAGAGCCGGCCTAAATAAAGGCCGCCGACCATTGGTACCAGCCTATGTGTTTAGGCCGCTAGTGATACGAACCACGCCAACCCGTGATGAAACCCAATACCAATACGTTCGAAAATTCGTTACCTAAGACGCCCAAACACCTAAAGTGGAAACCGCGACCCATTGTCTATAAGCGTGACAAGAACCTTGGTATAATGTGAAGACGCCACAATTGGGATGAAAGATCGATTGATAAGTCGGGATGAATGCCACGGAAATTAATCCGATAAGTTCGATTTAGTTCTTAAAGAACCAAGAGAGGTGCCTCTCAAAAGTGTTTAATGTTCAAAGATGTAAATTCTATGTTGTTCTAAACCCTAGGAGCTTTTATACTAGGGTTACAATTCGTGAAAAACAAGTCTAAAACGACGTAGCTTAGATAAGTTGTGTAAAAACACGAAACAGAACAAGCTGGCTGGCAAGGGATACACGGCCGTGTACTTCGGCCGTGTATGATTCTGTGCCAATTCTTGTCTCCTTACACGGCCGTGCCTTTTAGCCGTGTGTCTGGCCGTGTATGATTCTATGCAATCTTGATATTCCTACACAGCCGTGCCTTGAAAGTACACGCGCTCTTCAACCCGTGTCCGGTGTGACTTGTATAAAAGTAAGGGTCTTCCCATGGTTGTTCCAATCCGTTCCAACTTCATGATTGCTCCAATCCTTTCCGACTTCATGGACAACCTTTATCAACTCGTTAAGTGCTTCCTTGAATTGTTTCGCTCGATTTCTTATGATCGGTCCAGGCAGCACTTCAAGAGGATCCACATTTCTTCTTCCGGCTTGGCGCACGGTTTATCCGGTGGTGTAATTCCTTGTCTTGATCCAAGTTGTAGATGACTTCTCTAAAATACTTGAATTAGCATCCTTGACTCCATTTAACCTGATTTATCACGATGATAGAATTAAAGTACCATTTCCTTATGATTTCTATAAAATCAATAATAATTTAACACAATTTATACTATAAAGATTGAGTATAAAATGGCTCTATCAAATTCCCCCACACTTAAACTCTTGCTTGTCCTCAAGCAATTGCATCAAATCAATTGAGAAATCTATCATAGATTATACAAACTTTCTTTTCATCATTCCAAGCATCTATTCATTTGTAATTCATGACTTGTAGTTTTAATGTCTACTACTTCAACCAAACTGGTTTCCTGTGATCAAATTACTATGGGCAAAATTCAATAGCTAATCTAAACAAAACAAACTTTAATCCTCATGTTTAGCAAAAGAATTTTTATTCCAAAAGTAAATACTTAATCCACTAAGGAAAAACACCCAATTAAATTTCATTGGACATTAGCAAACATATAATCCTTGCAACATAAAGTAAAAGCATATAGTATAAGCTCTTTGCTAGATATTCTTCCTTTTATACATCTTTGTTTTATTTAATGAATGTTCACATTCATGTTCTTTTGATTTATTCAAGCATCTATTTTGACGGGTTTTTTCCCGCTTCTTTTCATGAACTTTTGCCTTTTTCGCCCTTATCGTTATAGTGAGTGCATTGAGTCGGCAACATCCCGAGCTCATCACTCAAGTGACCGGGTTTTGAGATACCCCTACGGACTCTTCCTCACTCTAACATTCAAGTTTGAATACTCTTAACTCAATTAGTTGAATCATTGGAGTAATGGCTATGCTTGATTTTTTTTTTCTTTTTCTTTTTTTAAGTGTTATGATTGCTTTACAAACAACTTCAAAGAGTATACAGTAGCTAATATGACCTAGAAGTAAACTTGTTTATTTTTCACTTAGGGACTTGACTTACTCTTAGACTTCCAATTCTAAAGCTAAATACAAGGTAAATTTGTTTCCTAAAGATTTCACTACTTAATTTTAACCATGTATTCTAATCACAGCAGTGGGTGAGTAAAGCATTTGAACAAGTCAATTTCACATTTTGTAGATGCTTATTACAACATTTAGTACAATCTCTAGATTTCATGATAATTTTGAAAAAATTTGGCTTAAAATTGCTTAAGGACAAACATTCAAAGTATAAGTTAGTTCTCTATTCTCTATATTTTATTATCCTCTCCCCCACACTTAGCTTGAACAGTATCCTCACTGTTCCTAATTTAGCACAATTGAAAAGGAATTAACAACTCAAGGAGCATTAGAGAATAAGAGAAAGGAAATTTTGGTACTTCCCTGGTATTGGAGCGCTCCCTTTTAGCTCTGGAAAGTGTCATCTAATGATATGTATCCTTGCTGCAACCGATCCAAAGAGTTCAATACTACACTAAAATCAAAACAAACTAAACTAAAACAAAACAAAACTAAAACAAACCAAAACTAATGCAAAACAAAACTTTTTTTTTTACATGGGTTGCCTCCCATGAAGCGCCTTTCTTTAACGTCTTTGGCTAGACGTTCCTGGCTAAATATTCGGATAAGGATTTTGATTCCAGCCTTGGTGCCTGTGGTGATGGGTTAATAACATCCGCAACAAAAACAGGAGATGGGTTAATAGCATCCGTAACAAAAACAAGAGAGATATCGTTAGGATGTTTCATGGCATCATAAATGTTAAATTTAATCACTTCACCATCAAATTCCATAGTGAGGGTGCCATCATTTACATCGATTTTCGTTTTAGAAGTCTTAAGGAATGGTCGCCCTAATAATATCAGTGATGAAGTATGAGAATCACTATCGTCCATGTCAAGCACATAAAAATCAGCAGGAAAAACCAACCCATTGACTTGAACTAAAACATCCTCTAGAACTCCCTCAAGATAAACATTGGACCTATCAACAAGTTGAACAATAATACCCATTTCCTTTAAAGGACCAACATTTAAACGTTGATAAACAGACAAAGGCATGACATTGATAGAAGCTCCTAGATCACACATGGCTTTAGCGATTCCAAGACTACCTATTTTGCAAGGAATGGCGAACATACCTGGGTCCTTACATTTAGGAGGAAGCTTCTTCTGAATAATAGCTGAAACATTTTCACTCACACTAATCTTTTCATTGCCTTTCAGCTTCCTTTTGTTAGTGCACAAGTCCTTGAGGAATCTAGCATAGCGCGGTATTTGCTTAATTACATCAAGTAAAGGAATATTTACCTCGACTTTACGAAACGTTTCCAGAATCTCTTTTTCTTCCGCTTCCTTCTTGGATTTCGCTAATCTGGAGGGGAAAGGAGGTGGTATCAATGTGACCTTCGATGGCTCATCTAGAGACTTGCTAATCTGGTCGCCCTGCTGGCTCGGAGTCGAAGTCTCTTTCTTGGTCTCTTCCTCAAGATTAGACGGATTTCCTTTCTTATTTGATCCCTGCAATTCTGTTCCACTTCTCAAGGTAATTGCATTAATGCTTTGCTTCGGGTTTGTAATAGTTTGAGAAGGTAACTTACCTTGAGTTTCTAACCTGTTTACGACTGAAGCAAGTTGGCTTACCTGATTCTCCAAGTTTTGAATGCTTTGCTTTGTTTCCTCCTGAAATTGTTTGGTATTCACAGCTAGAGACTTAACAATATCTTCAAGGGGCATACCTGAAGTGGAAGGAGCTTGGGGTACGTGGTGTGATGGCTTAGGCTGGAATTGTTGGAAACTTTGTGGGTTATTGCCATATCGGAAGTTAGGATGATCCCTCCATCCGGGGTTGTAAGTATTTGAATAGGGATCATACTTCCTCTGCGGTTGTCTTGGAAATCCGCTTACAGCATTGGCGTGTTCATGATTGTCATCTTGCAATGTGGGGCACATGTCGGTCGGATGACTAGCAGCAACACAAATTCCACAAGCTTTCACCTGTTGGGTATTTCCAAGAGCTAGCTGCTGCACAAGAGAGGTAAGATTAGAAATTTGATGTTCAAGGTTAGACACATTTACCTCATTTACCTTCCTTGAAGACGTATCATGCCTATACCTAAATTGTTGCGAATTGGCAGCCATAATGGAGATCAATTCCCTAGCTTGACCAGGGGTTTTGTTTACTATGGCGCCTCCACTTGCAGCATCCATCATCTTTCTTTCCATCGGAAGTAGGCCCTCGTAGAAGTATTGGATAAGGAGTTGTTCAGATATCCCATGTTGTGGGTAGCTTGCACACAATTGCTTGAACCTCTCCTAATACTCATGAAGTGTCTCGGTGTCCCTCTGTTTTATACCACAAATTTCTCTTCTTATACCAGCGGCTCTGGAGGCGGGGAAGAATTTGTCCAAGAAGAGTCTCACCATATCTGTCCAAGTGGTGATAGAACCTGGAGGCAAATAAAACAACCAATCTTTAGCTTTAGTACTTAAAGAAAATGGAAAAGCACGTAGCTTGATTTGATCGTCGGTTATTCCTTGCGGCCTCATACTAGAACACACTATATGGAACTCTTTCAAATGCTTATGAGGATCTTCATTCTCAAGACCATGAAATGTAGGTAGCAGATGTATCAACCCAAATTTCAATTCGAATTCCACAGCTAGTTCGGGATAGTGAATACAAAGTGGTTGTTGATTCACATCCGGTGCAGCCAACTCCCTTAAGGTTCTCTCGAGATTTGCCATGTCGTCCTCTTTTTCAGAATTAGACAAGTCCGATACTAAGTTCGATCTAGTGGATGATCTAGCTTCTTGTCGTAGTCTCTTTAGAGTCTTCTCAATCTCCGGATTATAAATTAGTTCACCTGTCTGAGAAGAACGAGTCATACAAGAATAGAAATAAATTTGACACCAATCCCCGGCAGCGACGCCAAAATTTGATGGGTGTCGAATCCAACAAAAATAAAACCTACTCCTAGACAATTATATGATTTGCATATAGTGGTGAGTAGGGTCGAATCCACAGAGATTGGTTAAACTTATTTCCATTCAAGGAGAATAAAAGGAAAAGGAAAATGGGGGAGGTTTGGTTTGTGAATTGAACAAAGTTAAAACAAGTTAAGAAAGTTGTATTGATAAAAAGCCTAGCCAAAGGAATCAAGATGGTTTAATTCTAGAAATTGATCATCAATGCAAATGTTCTCTATTCTTATTCTAGATAAATTGGTTATGGTTATTAACAAGCTCTAACAACCTATCTCTCCTTACTTCCTCGATAACCTCAAACAAGCGCTTTGAATTATTTCTCTTATTGATTAAACAACCCTTAGACAAGCGCTTAGGATTTAATTTATCAATAGCATTAAGATCTAGAGAGACTACCAATTCATGCCAGTAGATTATAAGATAACCTATTTAAACATGATCATACACCTCCATAACATGAATTCGATCATCTCTTTTATAACCAAACATGTTATTGCGTCACTAAGACTAGAACAATCAAACAATTACGGATTTGACGTACTAGTTGACAATATATTAACTTGCTAATTGAGTAGAAGAGCTCTATTCATACCAATCAACAAAGATAATAATGACAAAACGATCAGAAGATATATGAATACCCGAAAACAAAGAATAGAATAAATACAAGTCAATTAGACCTCACAATTCGTGGAGAATTAAACATCTATGACCCTTTGGCTAGAAAAGTAGCTTAGCTACTCATGTTCATCAATAAAACAAAAATAAAAGATAGAAACATAATGAACCGTGTTGCCTGCTCTGACTCCTCGTTTCCTTCTTGTCTCCAAGGTGATTCCAGATTCCCAAGTTCAAAAGTTGTCCTAACCCTCTAGGGTTGGCTCTATTTATACTATTAGATGGATAGCATGTGATCTTTTGCTAGCAAGATACGAAAATATCTTTCCTTTTTCAAGTAGATTTCGAGAAGTGAAGATACGTCTGCCTGGCATGCCCCACCACACGGCCGTGGGTTAAACCGTGCCATCCTCTGTGCATATTCTTCAAGTCTTCAACCGCGCCCAGTGTGAACCACGGTTACACACACAGCCAGATTTCAAGTCGTGCCTTTGTCTGTGCATAATCTTCAAGTCTTCATCCGTGTCCAGTGTGTAGCACGGTTACACCCACGGCTAGATTTCAAGCCGTGTCTTCACCTGGTTGATGTTTCCACACTTTCTTCTCCTTGGCACATCTATCTTCCACCACGGCTTCAAGCACGGTTTATCCCATGGGTTCCACCACGGCCATGCCTTAAGCCGCGTCTCTCTCTGTTCAAAGTCCTCATTTTCGCCTCCTTGTCCAGTGTGTAACACGGTTTGAACCATGGCCGTGCCTCAAACCGTGCTTCCTCCGGTGGTGTAATTTCTTGTCTTGATCCAAGTTGTAGATGACTTCTCTAAAAATACTTGAATTAGCATCCTTGACTCCATTTAACCTGATTTATCACGATGATAGAATTAAAGTACCATTTCCTTATGATTTCTATAAAATCAATAATAATTTAACACAATTTATACTATAAAGATTGAGTATAAAATGGCTCTATCAACTCCATATACGGCCGTGCCTTTTAGCCGTGTGTCTAGCCGTGCATGATTTTGTGCAATCTTGGAATTCCTATACGGCCGTGCCTTGAAAGTACACGCCCTCTTCAACCCATGTCCAGTGTGACTTGTATAAGAGCAAGGGTCTTCCCATGGTTGTTCCAATCCGTTCCAACTTCATGATTGCTCCAATCCTTTCCGGCTTCATGGACATCCTTTATCAACCCGTTAAGTGCTTCCTTGAGTCGTTTCGCTCGACTTCTTGTGATCGGTCCAGGCAGCACTTCAGGAGGATCCACATTCCTTCTTCCGGCTTGACTCTCATCATGGATCTCATCAGGCACGGCAGTCAACACACATTCTCCATGTCCCATCCTTCTTAGGCACCAAAATCACAGGCACTACACATGGACTCATGCCTTCTCTCACGTATCCCTTCTCCATTAACACATCTACCTGCCTTTGGAGTTCCTTCGGAAAGACATTTTCAAAATCGTGCACAAGAGACAAAACCACACTAGGCAAAGAGTTAGATAAGTCACTAGTAGTCAAACATGTTTCCTTAAAAACCAGAAACAACATAGGTTACCTCATCACTAATGCTCTCCTTACTACACTCGCTTTTGCCACACAACTCTCCTTTTGCAAGGCTGCCCTCTCCTTTTCACTCACCACTAAAGTTGATTCCCCTTCAACTTGGCCTCTCACACTCTTTCTAGCCTTCCTCTCTGTTTCCTTTTTATCTTGACTTTTATATTCCTTTTCTTTCTCATTGTCTTTTGCTCTCTCACTCTCACTCTGCTTTTCACTCTCCTTGTGTTTTGCAAACGACTATTGTAGCTGCAACTGGTCCTCATACACTTGTTTGGGTGTTAACGGTTTAAGATTAAAGCTTTTCCCTTGGTGAACAAGCGTATACTTGTTAGAAAAGCCATCATGAACAACCTTCCTATCAAATTGCCACGGCCTCCCCAACAACACATGACATGCTTGCATTGGCACTACATCACATAACACCTCATCCTTATACCTTCCAATGCGAAAACCAGTCAAGGCTTGCTTACTCACCTTAGTCTCACCACTATCATTCAACCACTGCAATTTATATGGACTAGGGTGTCTAATAGTTTTGAGCCCCAGCCTCTCAACAATAAAATTACTCACTACATTGGTGCAACTCCCTCCATCAATGATCAAACTACAAATGTGATCTCCTAGATAACATCTGGTATGAATATATATTCTCTCTTTGCTCCTCTTCTTCTTCCTTCACCTGCACATTTAAAGCTCGCTTCACTACTGCCACTAGCCTTCCCATTGCAGGCTCCTCATCATCACTAGCAACCTCTAATGGAGGCGTATCATCTTCTTCACTATCCCCCTCAGTCTCATACTCTCCATCATCACGCAAAATCATCACACGCCTATTTGGACATTGACTAGCAATATGGCCTTTAACTTGGCATTTAAAACATCTAATGTCACGATTTCTAGAAGTAGAAGAATTAGGGTTACCTGGGTTACTAGGAGTAGAACCTACTTGCCTCAGCTCCCCTTTTGGTTTGGTGGGTAAATGCTTTTCTTCTTTCTCCCATTGATTAGTCTTCCAAGTGGATGAACCATTACCCTATTGCAACCGTGCACTACTACTTTTCCACTTGTGTTGGTTCTCAACCTTTATAGCCATATGAACCATATCCTCCAATTCTACATAATGCTACAATTCAACCACATTTTGGATTTCTCTATTCAACCCCGCAAGAAACCTAGCCATTGTAGCCTCTCTATCCTCCTCTACATTCGCCCTAATCATAGTGACTTCCATCTCCTTGAAATACTTATCTACACTTCAGCTTCCCTGCCTCAGAGTTTGCAACTTGTTGTGCAATTCATGATAGTAATACGCAGGCACAAACCGCTTCCTCATCACTCTTTTCATCTCTTCCCATGACTCAATAGGTGGCTCGCCACTCCTTCTCCTATTCAACATTAGTTGATCCCACCACACTATAGCATAATCCGAAAATTCAATGGCAGCAAGTTTTACTTTCTTTCTCCCACTATAGTAGTGACAATCAAACACCATCTCCACCTTTTTCTCCCACTCTAAGTACCCCTCGAGATCATTCTTCCCTTGGAAAGGAGGAATCTTCATCTTTATGCTACTTAATTGATCATCCTCTCTATTCCTATCTCCTCTATCTTCCCAATCTCTAGTTCCTCTATAACTCCCAACAGAAGGCTCATCAAAGTCATCATCCGACATTTCATCTCCACCCCTCGGTACTCTCCTAGAACGACTATCCCACTTACGCCCTTGGAATACATTTGTGGATTACTCTAATCTTTGCTCTACCGTCTTATGAATTTGTTCCATTCCCTCTTGGAACATCCTCTTCATTTCACCCCTCAACGCCTCAATTACTAACCTAACATCAAACCTTTCCCTCTCACCTTCAGGAGAATGTTGTCTCGACATTGTCCCTGTAGAAAAGATTAGTACTAATACAAATATATATAAAAAATTAAACCTCATGATACACTCCCTTACGTGTTTCGCTCAAATGATGATATCACACAGTCACTCTTGTATTCTCACAAACAATGATGATATCAACTCGCCAATTCCCCTTCTCAATTCTCTTGGAACTAACCCGAACTACACCAATTCCCTTCCGTAGAATTCAAAAACAAATCTAGGGTTCGTAAATTTTCCTCTATTTTTCTATCCGAATTTTTTTTTGTCTCTATTTTTGCTTTTGATCACGTTTCTCTTGTCTTTCTTTTCTTTTCCCTTCTTTTTTTTTGTCGTGATTTTTACTCTCTTTTTTTTTGTAACAATCGCCTAGTAGATATTACACTATCAAAAGACAATCAATACTACGAAATTGAATACGATAATTGATATGAACGATTGGAGTTAGGGTTTTTGATATTACCTTCCTCAACCGAACTTGATGTTTTGACAAACCTAAGCTCTGATACCAAACTGATACGAACCATGCCAACCCATGACGAAACCCAATACCAATACGTTTGGAAATTCGTTACCTAAGACGTCCAAACACCTAGAGTGGAAACCGCGACCCGTTGTCTATAAGCGAGACAAGAACCTTGGTATAATGTGAAGACACCACAATCGGGATGAAAGACCGATTGATAAGTCGGGATGAACGCCACGGAAATTAATCCGATAAGTTCAATTTAGTTCTTGAAGAACCAAGAGAGGTGCCTCTCAAAAGTGTTTAATGTTCAAAGATGTAAATTCTATGTTGTTCTAAACCCTAGGAGCTTTTATACTAGGGTTACAATTCGTGAAAAACAAGTTTAAAACGACGTAGCTTAGATAAGTTGCGTAAAAACACAAAACAGAACAAGCTGGCCGGCAGGGGATACACAGCCGTGTACTTTGGCCGTGTATGATTCTGTGCCAATTCTTGTCTCCTTACACGGCCGTGCCTTTTAGCCGTGTGTCTGGCCGTGTATGATTCTGTGCAATCTTGATATTCCTACACGGCCGTGCCTTGAAAGTACCCGCCCTCTTCAACCCGTGTCCGGTGTGACTTGTATAAAAGCAAGGGTCTTCCCATGGTTGTTCCAATCTGTTCCAACTTCATGATTGCTCCAATCCTTTTCGGCTTCATGGACAACCTTTATCAACTCGTTAAGTGCTTCCTTGAATCGTTTCGCTTGATTTCTAGTGATCGGTCCAGGCAGCACTTCAAGAGGATCCAGATTTCTTCTTCCGGCTTAGCTCTCATCTTGGATCTCATTAGTCGGCCTTTGGCTGGCCTTGAATGTTTTCGACAAATTTTTTAGGATGATATAAATAGGCGTCTTAGGGTTTTTCAGGGGGGAGGATGTTATTTTGGTTGTAAAACAGAGACACTTTGAGTGTGTATGAATCTTCTTTAGAGATTTGAGAATATTGAGAATTGATTTTCCCTTTATTCGTATTGTTCTTATCAAATTCTTGGTTCATATAGAATTTGTGGCAAGCTTGTTATTGAATTCTTGGAATTCTTCAACCGTAGTGATTGTTTTATAGAACGTGGTCTCTATTGTTCTATGATTGAATTGCAAATCAGTTTAATTTTATCAATCTTGGCATCTATAGATTGATAATTTTACCCATATCTTTGATTTTGTTCGTTAGTACCAAAATCCAGAAAACCCTAAAAATTTGTGACATTTGATTATTATTAACGATTTGGTTTATGTGAAGGAATCCGAATCCGTTTTTCTGCATCATTTGGTATCGGAGCGAAGGTTGGATTCGTAAGGATTTAGAGCAAAGGATTCGATCAGATCATGGGTTAAATCGGTAAGGCTGTTGAATCTCAACTCAATTGCAGTTTTAATTCAATATTGCTGTTGGTTGGGAAATTTGGAAATTTATTTTGTGAATTGTATTGCTGTGAATTGGTGATTAGGTTGTTGTTGAGAATTGGGTTGTGGGTGAATTTCTATTTTTGACTATTGAAGGGTAGAGATGTCGTCGTAAGGAAGTGTTCAAAACAACAACAATAGGAATGATGCTGACAATGGGGGTGAGGTTGTGACTAGGGCTGAGTTCAATCAAATCTAAGAAAATCTTAGATTGATTATGGAGAGATTCGAGGTTAGGGATAGAAGAAGCCATAGTGGTGCAGGAATTAGGAAGAGACACTCTAGTAGTGAATCTGATGCTAGTAGTGGAAGGAGTAGGAGAGGAAACAATGTTGACAGGCGTAAGGGGATTGAAAACATCAAGCTAAAAATTCCACCTTTCACTGGTAGTAGTAAACCAGAGGAATTCCTAGACTAGGTGCCACGGGTTAAGAAAGTGTTTGAGTGTTATGAGTGGGATGAGCGCATGAAGGTGAAAATGGCGTCTTTAGCATTTTCTGAATATGCTAGTTTGTGGTGGGTAAATTACAAACAGAGAGAGGTAGGGCTGATGAGGAGAAAGTACGTTCATGGGCTTTGATGAAAAGGTTGATGAGACACAGATTTGTGCCAGACTACTATAAACAGGAGATGCTGATGGAGTTGCAATCCTTGAGGCTGGGTAAAAGGAGCATAGAAGAGTATGTGAAGGACTTTAAGATACTAATGGCAAGATGTGATATTAGGGAATCATCAAATGAATCCATAGCTCGTTTCATCAATGGGTTGAAGATGGACATCGCCAGTGTAGTGGAACTTTAGCATTATCAGACTCTTGAGGATGTGATTAAATTAGCTAGTCGGGTTGAGCGGCATCAGCGCAATCGGGATCAAAAGTCATATCATCACCATAAGTCAGATGATGGTGAGAGGGAGAAGGAAAGG
Source organism: Laguncularia racemosa (assembly GCA_037954665.1). Lineage (NCBI taxonomy): Eukaryota > Viridiplantae > Streptophyta > Magnoliopsida > Myrtales > Combretaceae > Laguncularia > Laguncularia racemosa. The sequence continues at coordinate 77,613 of JBBMOL010000381.1, forward strand.
AAGGAAAAGGGAAAGGCAGTCACTAGTGAGGTTGTTGACCAAACACAACAAAAGAGGAGCAGGGATATCAAATGTTTTAAGTGTTTAAGACTTGGCCATATTGCATCTTATTGTCCTAATAAAAGGGTTATGGTCATCAAGGGGGATAAAGTTGAGAGTGAGGAAGAAGAACAGAAGAGTATTGAGGCAGAAGAGGAAGATGAAGTCGTTATAGCGAGTCCAGTACATGGAGACTTGCTAACGGTTCAGCAGGATGAAACTGATCCCAATCAGCGGGCCAATTTATTCCATATCCAAGGCATGGTGCAGGGAAAGACTTGTTTGATTGTGGTTGACACAGGCAGTTGCACTAATGTTGCTTCAACAAACTGGGTTACTAAGTTGGGCTTGCAGGTAGAGTAGCATCCAAGACCTTATGCACTTCATTGGTTGAGTGATGAGAGCCATGATGGGAGCCAAGCCAGAAGATGGAATGTGAATCCTCTTGAAGTGCCACCTGGACCAATCACAAGAACTCGAGCGAAATGATTCAAGGAAGCACTTAATGGGTTGATAAAGGATGTCCATGAAGTCGGAAAGGATTGGAGCAATCATGAAGCTGGAATAGATTGGAACAACCATGGGAATGCCCTTGCTCTTATACAAGTCATAATGGATACGGGTTGAAGAGGGCGTGTCTTTACAAGGCACGGCCATGTAGGAGTCTGGAGGTTACACAGAATCATACACGGTCGTATACACGGTTCAAAGGCACGGCCGTGTATGGTGTCAAGAATTTCCACAGAAAGATACACGACTAGAAGTACACGATCGTGTATGTTGTCAAGATTTCCATAGAAAGATACAAGATTAGAAGTACACGGTCGTGTACATTGTCAAGATTTCCACAGAAAGATACACGACTAGAAGTACACGGTCGTGTACATCTCCAACGCCGGTCGTGTACTTCTCCAACGTCGGCTCCAAGGCCGTCGGCCTTCATTCCCACGCTGCCGGCCTTCATGTCTTGTTTTGTTATTTTTACGCAACTTATTGACATGATGTCCTTTTGGGGCTTTATTGTTACAAATTGTAAACCCTACTATAAAACTCCTAGGGTTTAGAACAGCTAGAAGATAGAATATACAACATTGAAGTTTGAAAAACACTTTTGAGAGAATTCTTCTCTTGGTTCTTCAAAGAACTAATCTAGAACTTATCGAATTTTTTCTTCCATGGCGTTCATCTCGACTTATCAATCGGTCTTTCATCCCAATTGTGGCGTCTTCATATTATACCAAGGTTCTTGTCTCGCTTATAGACAACGGGTCGCGGTTTCCACTTGAGTGTGTTTGGCATCTTAGGTAGCAAATTCCGAACGTATTGGTGTTGGGTTTCATCACACGTTGGCATGGTTCGTACCAGTTAGGAATCCGAGCAAACCGATTTCGTATCAGTTTGGTATCAGAGCCTAGGTTTGTTAAAACATCAGTTCGGTTTGAGGAAGGTAACATCAACACCCTAACTCCAATCGTTCATATCAATTGTTCGCATTCAATTTCATAGTGTTAATTGTGTATTGAAAGTGTAGTGCCTTCTATTCAATTTTGATTACAAAAAAAAAAGGAAGAATCACGACAAAAAAGAAAAAGGAACGTGATCAAGAGCAACAAAACAAAGGCAACAAAAAAAAAATCTGAAAGAAAAAGAGGAAAAATTTTGAGCCCTAGAGTTGTTTTGAATTCTACGGAAGGGAATTGGTGTAGTTTGGGTTAGTTCCAAGAGAATTGAGAATAGGAATTGGTGAGTTGATATCATCATTGCTTGTGAGAATACACGAGTGACTGTGTGATATCATCCTTTGAGCAAAACACGTAAGGGAGTGTATCATGAGGCTTAATTATATATATATTTGTGTTAGTACTAATCTTTTCTGCAGGAACTATGTCGAAGCAACATTCTCTTGAAGGTGAGAGGGGAAGGTTTGATGCTAGGTTAGTGATTGAGGCGTTGAGGGGTGAGATGAAGAGAATATTTCAGGAGGGCATGGAACAAATTCATGAGATGGTAGAACAAAGACTAGAGCAATCTAAAAACGTCTTCCAAGGGCGTAAGAGGTAGAGGGAGAGTTGTTCTAGGAGAGTACAAAGGGTTAGAGATGAAATGTCGGATGATGAATTTGATGAACCTTCTGTCGGGAGTTATAGAGGTTATAGTGGTAGGAATAGAGGAACTAGGGATTGGGAAGATAGAGGAGATAGGAATAGAGAGGATAATCAACTGAGTAGTATAAAGATGAAGATTCCTCCTTTCCAAGGGAAGAATGATCCCGAGGCGTACTTAGAGTGGGAGAAGAAGGTAGAGATGGTGTTTGATTGTCACAACTATAGTGGGAGAAAGAAAGTGAAACTTGCTGCCATTCAATTTTCAGATTATGCCATAGTGTGGTGGGATCAACTAATGTTGAATCGAAGAAGGAATGGCGAACCACCTATTGAGTCATGGGAAGAGATGAAGAGGGTGATGAAGAAGTGGTTTGTGCCTGCGTATTACTATCAAGAGTTACATAACAAATTGCAAACTCTTAAGCAGGGAAGCCGAAGTGTGGATGAGTATTTCAAGGAGATGGAAGTTACGATGATCAGGGCGAATGTAGAGGAGGATAGAGAGGCTACCATGGCTAGGTTTCTTGCTGGATTGAATAGACAAATTCAAAATGTCGTGGAATTGCAGCATTATGTAGAATTGGAAGATATGGTTCATATGGCTATAAAGGTTGAGAACCAACACAGGAGGAAAGGTAATAGTACTACACGGTTTCAACAGGGTGTTGGTTCATCCACCTGGAAGACTAACCAATGGAAGAAGGAAAAAAAGCCTTTACCCACCAAACCAAAAGGAGAGTAGAGGCAAGCGGGTTCTACTCCTGGTGGTCAAGGTAAACCTAACTCTTCTACTCCTAGAAATTGTGACATTAGATGTTTTAAATGCCAAGGTAGAGGCCATATTGCTAGTTGATGCCCGAATAGGCATGTTATGATTCTACGTGACAATGGTGAGTATGAGACTGAGGGGGATAGTGAAGAGGATGATATTCCTCCATTAGATGACATTAGTGATGATGAGGAGCCTGCAGTAGGGAGGTTAGTAGCAGTAGTGAAGAGAGCTTTGAATGTGCAGGTGAAGGAAGAAGAGGAGGTGCAACGAGAGAATATCTTTCATACTAGATGTTATCTAGGTGATCATATTTGCAGTTTGATCATTTATGGAGGAAGTTGCACTAATGTGGTGAGTAAGTTTATTGTTGAGAGGCTGGGACTAAAGACTACAAAATAACCTAGTCCATATAAATTGCAGTGGTTGAATGATAGTGGCGAGACTAAGGTGAGTAAGCAAGCCTTGATTGCTTTTCGCATTGGTAGGTATGAGGATGAGGTGTTATGCGATGTAGTGCCAATGCAAGCGTGTCATGTGTTGTTGGGGAGGCCATGGCAATTTGATAGGAAGGTTGTTCATGATGACTTTTCTAATAAGTATACGCTTGTTCACTAGGGGAAAAACTTTAATCTGAAACCATTAACACCTAAACAGGTGTATGAGGATCAGTTGCAGCTACAACAGTCTTTTGCAAAATATAAGGTGAGTAAAAAACAGAGGGAGAGTGAGAGAGCAAAAGACAGCGAGAAAGAAAAGGAACACAAAAGTCGATATCAAAAGGAAAAAGGGAGGAAGGCTGGAAAGAGTGTGAGAGACCAAGTTGAAGGGGGATCAACTTTGGTGGTGAGTGAAAAGGAGAGTGCAACCTTGCAAAAGGAGAGTTGTGTGGCAAGAGTGAGTGTAGTGAGGAGAGCGTTAGTGATGAAGCAACCTATGTTATTGTTGGTTTTTAAGGAAACTTGTTTAAATACTAACGAACTATTTAACTCTTTGCCTAGTGTGGTTGTGTCTATTATGCAGGACTTTGAAGATGTCTTCCCTGAGGAGATTCCAAAGGGATTACCACCTATTCGTGGTATTGAGCACCGGATTGACCTTGTACCCGGAGCATCGATTCCAAACAAACCGGCTTATAGGAGCAATCCAGAGGAGACAAAGGAACTCCAAAGGCAGGTCGATAAATTAATGGAGAAGGGGTACGTGAGAGAGAGCATGAGTCCATGTGCAGTGCCTGTGATTTTGGAGCCTAAGAAGGATGGGTCATGGAGAATGTGTGTTAACTTCCGTGCCATCAACAACATCACGGTAAAGTATCGTCATCCCATTCCTCGCTTAGATGACATATTAGATGAGTTATATGGGTCTAGTGTCATTCCTCATGAGCCTTGGGTAGATATTTCCATGGATTTTGTGTTAGGATTACCCAGGTCTAGACATGGTCGAGATTTTATTTTTGTAGTCGTAGATAGATTCTCTAAAATGGCACATTTCATTCCTTATCACAAAACAGATGATGCTTGCAATATTGCTACTTTGTTCTTTAGGGAAGTTGTGAGATTACATGGTATGCCTAGAACAATCATATCAGATAGAGATGCTAAGTTCTTGAGCTACTTCTGGAAGACCTTGTGGGCTAAGTTAGGAACTAAGTTATTGTTTTCTACTACTTGTCATCCACAGACAGATGGTCAAACTGAGGTAGTAAATCGAACTTTATCTACTTCGTTGAGGGCTGTCATTAAAAAGAACATCAAACGTTGGGAGGATTGTTTGCTGCATGTTGAATTTGCCTATAATCGCACAATGCATTCTGCTACTAAGTTTACTCCATTTGAAATTGTATATGGTTTTAATCCACTAACTCCTTTGGATTTATCACCTTTGCCTATTTCTGAGTAAGTTAATCTAGATGGCAAGAAGAAAGCAGAATTTGTTAAACAGATCCATGAGAAGGCAAGGCTAAACATTGAGCGAAGAACAGAGCAGTATGTGAAACAAGCCAACAAGGGTCATCGATAAGCTGTCTTACATCCTGGAGACTGGGTTTGGGTTCACATGCGTAAAGAGCGGTTTCCTGTGCAGCGTCGATCTAAACTACTTCCTAGAGGCGGTGGACCATTTCAAATTCTTGAGCGCATCAATGATAATGCATACAAGATTGATTTACCAGGTGAGTATGAAGTAAGTGCTACATTTAATGTTACTGATTTGAGTCCTTTTGATGCAGGCAACGATTTGAGGACAAATCCCTTTCAAGAGGAGGGGAATGATCAGAACCACGATGGGAGCCAAGCTAGAAGATGGAATGTGGATCCCCTTGAAGTGCCACTTGGACCGATCACAAGAACTCGAGCGAAACGATTCAAGGAAGCACTTAACGGGTTGATAAAGGATGTCCATGTCCCATTCCTCGCTTAGATGACATATTAGATGAGTTATATGGGTCTAATGTTATTCCTCATGAGCCTTGGGTAGACATTTCCATGGATTTTGTGTTAGAATTACCCAGGTCTAGACATAGTCGAGATTCTATTTTTGTAGTTGTGGATAGATTCTCTAAAATGGCACATTTCATTCCTTGTCACAAAATAGATGATGCTTGCAATATTGCTACTTTGTTCTTTACGGAAGTTGTGAGATTACATGGTATGCCTAGAACAATCGTATCGGATACAGATGCTAAGTTCTTGAGCTACTTCTGGAAGGCCTTGTGGGCTAAGTTAGGAACTAAGTTATTGTTTTCTACTACTTGTCATCCATAGACAGATGGTCAAACAAAGGTAATAAATCGAACTTTATCTACTTTGTTGAGGGTTGTCATTAAAAAGAACATTAAAAGTTGGGAGGATTGTTTGCTGCATGTTGAATTTGCCTATAATCGCACAATGCATTCTGCTACTAAGTTTACTCCGTTTGAAATTGTATATGGTTTTAATCCACTAACTCCTTCGGATTTATCACCTTTGCCTATTTCTGAGTAAGTTAATCTAGATGGCAAGAAGAAAGCAGAATTTGTTAAACAGATCCATGAGAAGGCAAGGCCAAACATTGAGCGAAGAACAAAGCAGTATGTGAAACAAGCCAACAAAGGTCGTCAACAAGCTGTCTTTGAACTCGGAGACTGGGTTTGGGTTCACATGCGCAAAGAGCGGTTTCCTGTGCAGCGTCGATCTAAACTACTTCCTAGAGGCGATGGACCATTTCAAATTCTTGAGCGCATCATTGATAATGCAAACAAGATAGATTTACCAAGTGAGTATCAAGTAAGTGCTACAGTTAATGTTACTGATTTGAGTCCTTTTGATGCAGGCGATGATTTGAGGACAAATCCTTTTCAAGAGGAGGGGAATGGAGAGAGCCATGATGGGAGCCAAGCTAGAAGATGGAATGTGGATCCTCTTGAAGTGCCACCTAGACCGATCACAAGAACTCGAGCGAAACGATTCAAGAAAGCACTTAATGGGTTGATAAAGGATGTCCATGTCCCATTCCTCGCTTAGATGGCATATTAGATGAGTTATATGGGTCTAGTGTCATTCCTCATGAGCTTTGGGTAGATATTTCCATGGATTGTGTGTTAGGATTACCCAGGTCTAAACATGGTCGAGATTCTATTTTGTAGTCGTGAATAGATTCTCTAAAATGGCACATTTCATTCATTGTCACAAAACAGATGATGATTGCAATATTGCTACTTTGTTCTTTAGGGAAGTTGTGAGATTACATGGTATGCCTAGAACAATCATATCGGATAGAGATGCTAAGTTCTTGAGCTACTTCTGGAAGACCTTGTGGGCTAAGTTAGGAACTAAGTTATTGTTTTCTACTACTTCTCATCCATAGACAGATGGTCAAACAGACGTAATAAATCAAACTTTATCTACTTTGTTGAGGGTTGTCATTAAAAAGAACATTAAAAGTTGGGAGGATTGTTTGCCGCATGTTAAATTTGCCTATAATCGCACAATGCATTCTGCTACTAACTTTATTCCTTTTGAAATTGTATATGGTTTTAATCCACTAACTCCTTTGGATTTATCACCTTTGCCTATTTTTGGGTATGTTAATCTAGATGGCAAGAAGAAAGCAGAATTTGTTAAACAGATCCATGAGAAGGCAAGGCTAAACATTGAGCGAAAAATAGAGCAGTATGTGAAACATGCCAACAAGGGTCGTCGATAAACTGTCTTAGAACCTGGAGACCGGGTTTGGGTTCACATGCGCAAAGAGCGGTCCCCTGTGCAGCATCGATCTAAACTCCTTCCTAGAGGTGGTGGACCATTTCAAATTCTTGAGCGCATCAATGATAATGCATACAAGATAGATTTACCAGGTGAGTATGAAGTAAGTGCTACATTTAATGTTACTTATTTGAGTCCTTTTGATGCAGGCGACGATTTGAGGACAAATCCTTTTCAAGAGGAGAGGAATGATCAGAGCCATGATGGGAGCCAAGCTAGAAGATGGAATGTGGATCCTCTTGAAGTGCCACTTGGACCGATCACAAGAACTCGAGCGAAACGATTCAAGGAAGCACTTAACGGGTTGATAAAGGATGTCCATGTCCCATTCCTCGCTTAGATGACATATTAGATGAGTTATATGGGTCTAATGTCATTCCTCATGAGCCTTGGGTAGATATTTCCATGGATTTTGTGTTAGGATTACCCAGGTCTAGACATAGTCGAGATTCTATTTTTGTAGTTGTGGATAGATTCTCTAAAATGGCACATTTCATTCATTGTCACAAAACAGATGATGCTTGCAATATTGCTACTTTATTCTTTAGGGAAGTTGTGAGATTACATGGTATGCCTAGAACAATCGTATCGGATAGAGATGCTATGTTCTTGAGCTACTTCTGGAAGACCTTGTGGGATAAGTTAGGAACTAAGTTATTGTTTTCTACTACTTGTCATCCACAGACAGATGGTCAAACAGAGGTAGTAAATCGAACTTTATCTACTTTGTTGAGGGCTGTCATTAAAAAGAACATTAAAAGTTGGGAGGATTGTTTGCTGCATGTCAAATTTGCCTATAATCACACAATGCATTCTGCTACTAAGTTTACTCCGTTTGAAATTGTATATGGTTTTAATCCACTAACTCTTTCGGATTTATCACCTTTGCCTATTTCTGAGTAAGTTAATCTAGATGGCAAGAAGAAAGCAGAATTTGTTAAACAGATCCATGAGAAGGCAAGGCTAAACATTGAGCGAAGAACAAAGCAGTATGTGAAACAAGCCAACAAAGGTCGTCAACAAGCTGTCTTTGAACTCGGAGACTGGGTTTAGGTTCACATGCGCAAAGAGTGGTTTCCTGTGCAGCGTCGATCTAAACTATTTCCTAGAGGCGATGGACCATTTCAAATTCTTAAGCGCATCAATGATAATGCAAACAAGATAGATTTACCAAGTGAGTATCAAGTAAGTGCTACATTTAATGTTACTGATTTGAGTCCTTTTGATGCAGGCGATGATTTGAGGACAAATCCTTTTCAAGAGGAGGGGAATGGTGAGAGCCATGATGGGAGCCAAGCTAGAAGATGGAATGTGGATCCTCTTGAAGTGCCACCTAGACCGATCAGAAGAACTCGAGCGAAACGATTCAAGGAAGCACTTAACGGGTTGATAAAGGATGTCCATGTCCCATTCCTCGCTTAGATGGCATATTAGATGAGTTATATGGGTCTAGTGTCATTCCTCATGAGCTTTGGGTAGATATTTCCATGGATTGTGTGTTAGGATTACCCAGGTCTAAACATGGTCGAGATTCTATTTTGTAGTCGTGAATAGATTCTCTAAAATGGCACATTTCATTCATTGTCACAAAACAGATGATGCTTGCAATATTGCTACTTTGTTCTTTAGGGAAGTTGTGAGATTACATGGTATGCCTAGAACAATCATATCGGATAGAGATGCTAAGTTCTTGAGCTACTTCTGGAAGACCTTGTGGGCTAAGTTAGGAACTAAGTTATTGTTTTCTACTACTTGTCATCCATAGACAGATGGTCAAACAGAGGTAATAAATCGAACTTTATCTACTTTGTTGAGGGCTGTCATTAAAAAGAACATTAAAAGTTGGGAGGATTGTTTGCTGCATGTTGAATTTGCCTATAATCGCACAATGCATTTTGCTACTAAGTTTACTCCGTTTGAAATTGTATATGGTTTTAATCCACTAACTCCTTCGGATTTATCACCTTTGCCTATTTCTAAGTATTTTAATCTAGATGGCAAGAAGAAAGTAGAATTTGTTAAATAGATTCATGAGAAGGCAAGGCTAAACATTGAGCGAAGAACAGAGCAGTATGTGAAACAACCTAACAAGGGTCGTCGACAAGCTGTCTTTGAACCTGGAGACTTTGTTTGGGTTCACATGCGCAAAGAGTGGTTTCCTGTGCAATGTCGATCTAAACTACTTCCTAGAGGCGATGGACCATTTCAAATTCTTGAGCGCATCAATGATCATGCATACAAGATAGATTTACAAGGTGAGTATTAAGTAAGTGCTACATTTAATGTTATTGATTTGAGTCCTTTTGATGCAGGCGATGATTTGAGGACAAATCCTTTTCAAGAGGAGGGCAATGATGAGAGCCATGATGGGAGCCAAGCCAGAAGATGGAATGTGGATCCTCTTGAAGTGCCACCTGGACCAATCACAAGAACTCAAGCGAAACGATTCAAGGAAGCACTTAACGGGTTGATAAAGGATGTCCATGAAGTTGGAAAGGATTGGAGCAATCATGAAGCTGGAATGGATTGGAACAACCATGGGAATGCCCTTGCTCTTGTACAAGTCATAATGGATACGGGTTGAAGAGGGCGTGTCTTTACAAGGCACGGCCATGTAGGAGTCTGGAGGTTACACAGAATCATACACGGTCATATACACGGTTCAAAGGCACGGCCGTGTGTGGTGTCAAGAATTTCCACAGAAAGATACATGATTAGAAGTACATGGTCGTGTATGTTGTCAAGATTTCCACAGAAAGATACACGACTAGAAGTATACGGTCGTGTACATTGTCAAGATTTCCATAGAAAGATACACGACTAGAAGTACACGGTCGTGTACATCTCCAACGCTGGTTGTGTACTTCTCCAACGCCGGCTCCAAGGTCGCCGGCCTTCGTTCCCACGCTGCCGGCCTTCATGTCTTGTGTTGTTATTTTTACGCAACTTATTGAAGTGATGTCGTTTTGGGGCTTTATTGTTACGAATTGTAAACCCTACTATAAAACTCCTAGGGTTTAGAACAACTAGAAGATAAAATATATAACATTGAAGTTTGAAAAACACTTTTGAGAGAATTCGTCTCTTGGTTCTTTAAAGAACTAATCTAGAACTTATCGGATTTTTTCTTCCATGGCGTTCATCTCGACTTATCAATCGGTCTTTCATCCCGATTGTGGCGTCTTCATATTATACCCAGGTTCTTGTCTCGCCTATAGACAACGGGTCGCGGTTTCCACTTGAGTGTGTTTGGCATCTTAGGTAGTGAATTCCGAACGTATTGGTATTGGGTTTCGTCACACGTTGACGTGGTTCATATCAGTTAGGAATCCGAGCAAACCGATTTCGTATCATTGAGTCCATAGGGAGCTGTTCATGTACACAAACAAGTTCGTGTTCCATTACTTAGTGGTGATTATATTGACAAGATTGTTTGTGATGTAGTTCCCATGGAAGCTACACATTTGATCCTTAGAAGACCTTGGTAGTATGACTTTATAGCCAAGTATGATTGATACACTAATGAGTATACCATTCAGCAATAGGACAAGACATATAAGCTTCTTCCTATGAGTCCAACTGAAGTATAACACACAAGACTGATTTTCCTTAAGAAGCCTAAGGGAAAGTGGAGTCTGTTTATGTGGTCTAGCAGTATGGACGATAAAGATTCGAGGTCGAATCATTTTCAACATGGAGGGAATGATACGATCCCAAGAGCCTAAATATGAGCACCAAAGAAAACAAATTCAATCCGAGCTCTAGGTGGCAGTACGGGGACCAAAAAAGCAGGACATAGACGTCGGGAGGACCCAAGGCGAAGATCAGCCAGCCTTAAGCCGGCCTAGAATAAAGGCCAACCGTGTTAGCTTCAAGGCCGCCGACCTTGGAGCCGACCTAAAAGTAGGCCGTCGACCTTGCAACCAACCTAAAAGTAGGCCACCGGCCTTTGGTGCTAGCCTATGTGTTTAGGCCGCCGGCCTTAAGCCAACCTTGAATGTTTTCGCACAAATTTTTTAGGGTGATACAAATTTTCGGGGGAGGATGTTATTTTGGTTGTAAAACAGAGAAACTTTGAGTGTATGAATCTTCTTTGGAGATTTGAGAATATTGAGAATTGATTTTCCCTTTATTCGTTTTGTTCTTATCAAATTCTTGGTTCATATAGAATTTGTGGCTAGCATTGTTATTGAATTCTTGGAATTCTTTAACCGTAGTGATTGTTTTATAGAACGTAGTCTCTATCGTTCTATGATTTAATTGCAAATCAGTTTAATTTTATCAATCTTGGCATCTATAGATTGATAATTTTATCCATATCTTTGATTTTTTTCATTAGTACTAAAATCCAGAAAACCCTAAAAATTTGTGACATTTGATTGTTATTGACGTTTTGATTTGTGTGAAAGGAATTCGATTCCCAATTTCGTGTCAGTGAGCTAATGCTTAGCATGTATAACAGCAAACACACACGCATGAGCAAGCAAGAACTCAATTCACATACATCTATGCAAATGTTTAGACATCAATCAACATGTTCAAGTTTTACTTAAGTCCACATAACAACAATGGGGTACTTATGACCCCATTAAACACATTAAAAAACTCAATCCTTAACCTGGTGTCGAGAATTGCCTTAAGGGCCCTAACACCCATGAATCCTTAAACCTTAAACATTCTTAAAACTTAATACAGTGTGGGAACTGCCATTATGAGGGCTAACACCCATGAGCCCTTAAACCTTAAATCAACCCAGATCATTTCCAAGCATGACTCCACTAAGGATAACATCACACAAAGATCATTAAGGTGTCCCCTAGGAATCTACCACCATGGGCCCCTAGGTCGAGTTAAGCATAATCAACAAGCACTTAACCACTTAAACCGGTCATCCACTTAATCTAATTTGATACTAACTTAACAAGCACAAGAAAACAAACAAAGTTACATGTACCTAGAATCTTAGTCTTAAGCACATCTGGTCTTAAACCTAAAGTATTTTGTAATCTGTCAAAGCAATAATGATTCCCTCTTAGTACTAATCTAAGAATAATGTAAGTGTTCTTAGTTCTCTTCACTAATTCATTGCATGATTCTTTCTCTTATGCCGATGGAGTTTCTAGGTTTACACTATATGTTTAGGTTGCACGAAAGTTTGAATAATGTAAGTTAAATTGATAAACAAAATATTTCTAAGTATAAGATCATGGTTTAGGTTTTGAACTTTGGCACTATTAGAATATACGATCATATAGAGTGGTCATGTATCTTTCTATGACCTTTGGCATTTTAGCACACCCTGGTACACAATTGTGTAGAGTGGCCACGTACCATTCTGCAAATTTTCATATTTTCACATGCTCATGTACATGGTGATATGCCGAATTCAATTAAGGATCAAACACATATAAAATTCCAAGACAATTGAACAATCATAAATTGAAAAGACCTAAATTTCACACTAAGAACAAAAGGAGATCCAATTTCCTTACCAGATATTACACACTAGTAAAAGAAGGATCAAACTTAGTGTTGTTGATGTGACACACAACAATCCCTAGCCTTTTAACTCACCACAATCACATAAAGATTGATAAGATTTGGATGAAAACGAAGAGCCTCACTCTCATGTATGTTCCATCTTTTTCACTAAAAAATAAAAGTCCCTTTTTGTGTTCCCTTACAAGTATTTATAGTAGCCTCTTGTAGAAACAAATGTGAAGAAAATAAAGGAAAAACATAAAGAAAGTTACCAGCTCCAAATAGATTATTTCGATTCAAAGGTGAGCTGGTGAGCTGTCCTCTAATTTGTTTAATCGATCATCGCCTTGAAGCATTGACAATTGTACCTGATTAAATGTAAAACAATTATGTAAATGGAATGAAGATATTATGTGAGTGTCTTCGAGTTCCATCTGGTCAAATAGGACTCTCAATGTAAGACTCTATAGTCCTTTAGCTCTAGCTCAGGTAATAGGTCATGTTACTGAAATGGTTTGATTCCCATCATCTCCTCAGGCTTGTGGAAGATTTTCCTTCAAATCTAATGGATCTTCATGAAGATCGTCCGATAGTTAAGGTAACAAATCTACAACATTGAATGTAGCAAAAACATTGTACTCTCCTAGTAATTCTACCCTGTAAGCATTGTTGTTGATGCACTTGAGAAGCTTGAATGGTCTATCTACTCTAGGTGAAAGTTTCTATGATTTCTTGTAAGGAAACCTATCCTTATTGAAATGAATTCAAACTAAGTCACCTAGATTGTAAATCTTAGCTTCTTGTGTTTCTTGCCTTGAATTTGTTGTTGCTCCTAATTTTTCTTAAGATGTTTAGAAGCCTTTTAATGAAGCCTTTGAATCTCCTTAGAATGCTCCACTTTACTCAAACTTCCTGCCTTTGTTACAGGGTTAGCTATTAAATCCAATGGAATGGTAGGATTATAACCATACATGACTTCAAAGGGGGACTTACTGGTTGAACTATATGTCGACTTATTGTAGGCAAACTTAACAATAGGGAGACACAAGTCCTGATCGGTAAGATTCTTGCCAACTGTTGCTCTCAATAAGGCACTAAGAGTATGATTGATAACCTCTATCTGACTGTTTATCTAATGGTGACAAGTTGCACTATACATAAGTTTAGTACCAAGTTGTTTCCAAAGTGTTTTCCAAAAGAAGCTGAGAAACTAAGTGTCTCTATCAGACACTATGTTATGAGGAACATCATGTAACCTTATAATTTCTTGCACAAAAAGTTTGGCAATAAAAAGTATGTCATCAATTTTATGGCAAGGTATGAAGTAGGACATTTTATTGAAGCGATCAATGACCACCATGATGGAGTCTTTACCTCTTTATGTCTTGAGAATACCCAAGAAAAAATCCATACTAATATCAATCCATGGCTGTATGGGTAGAGGTAAAGGCACATATTCACCCCAAGCTTCCTTCTTTTCCTTCGCCCTCTTATAAACCCCACATCTCACCTAAACCTTATGCACATCTTTCAACATACCCCTCTAATAAAAATGTTCTTTTAACAAATCTAACGTCCTCTTCTCACTAAAGTGTCCTAATAATCCTCCAACATGGGCTTCCTATACCAACGATTCTCTCATAGAACCATAGGGTATACACAACTATCTTGCTCTATATGGAAAACAATCTATCATATAATCCCATCTACTACATTTCCTCTAGAACACCGCTCAATAATCAATTTCAAGTGATCTGATAGGAATCAGATTCCCACAGGACCAATCACCAGAGCCTGAGCTAAGGGCTTATAAAACCTAGCTATGAGAATCCTCATGAACAACTAAACCCTGAGGATGCTAACTTGATATCTACTTTTGTATCATATAATTGTTATGCATTCTGACAAGTACATTTATTGGTTCTATAGTATGCTAAATAACCTATACTATTGATCAAATTGGGAACATCATTGGACTTACATCCAATGGCCCGCAAGGAACTCAATTGATTTGAAGAACCGACTCTTTGAAGACCATCTTTGTACTTGTCATTTGTACTTATCTTTTTATTTTTGAATCGGTCACTTTGTAATCATTTTTTAGGAAATTTTTTATTTTTTTTGTATTTTGTTGAATTAGAACCGACCACTTAGTGGTATATGCATAATTTCTTGGACATTGTAACCCTACATGGAGCAATTATAAGCACTTGCTAAGTAGGGTTTGTAAGGGACTTTTGAACATTTCACAAATTTGAAATTTAGTGTCATGGAAAGCTACCCCCTTTCATGTCTCTTGCTCTTATCAATTTCATCCTTGGAATTGTGGCAAGTGTGATGTGCTCAAAACCAAGCCTAAGCGCACAAAACCCAATTAAAAGACGAATGGCACAATGAAATCAGACTAGTCCTCTAAATTGCATAAACCGTCAATCTTTATAATTCCAAATCCACAAATATGAACATGTATGAAGATTGCATATCCAAGAATGATAAGCTCTGATACCAAAAGATGATATGCCTAAAACCAAGGTCTAAGCACAATCAAATGAACCAAAGGAACACTTCAACTCTCAAATTAATAACTGGTTCTAAAAGGGTAAAATTTGCTTGAACCCCAGATGAATTAAGTGAATCGATTGCTATAATTCATGAAATGAATATTGCAATGATGTTTTCCCCAATGAAGATCATAAAATATACTTGACAAACATGTGAATAATTCACAAGATCAATAAGAACAAATCTAAAATCATCCTTTCCAACAAGAGCCAATTCACGCCACAAAATGGAGTAAAATTTGATGGTGACAACAAATGCTAAGATCAAATCAATTAAGTAATAATAATTTGATTACAAATGCAATCAAATCTGACCAAGAAACTTCCAATTCAACCCTAGATATGACTCACTAGAGATGAAAAGAAAACACAACAATAAGAAATTGATATGACTCACAATTTCCCTTTGTTGCACTCGCCACAATTCTAATTCTTAGGATTGAAATTGATAAGAGAAATTGAACTAGGAAGAACCCTAATTCCCACTCGTAAAGTGTATGTTTCAAATCTGAAAAATGGCCTCCCCAAACCCTACTTTAAGCAAGTATTTATACTTGCTCCCTTCAAGGTTAGAAAATGCACAAAATTACAACTATGCCACTTTTAAGGTGGTCGGTCCGAAAAGACAATTACAAGCAAATGAAAGTTTCCCAAAAGAAAGATTACAACATAAATAGTCCAAAGAAATAATTATAAATAAAAATAGTCTTCATCATGCTAGCTCTTCCATTGGATTCGTCAACCTAGTTCATCGTCAATTTAGGTCGATCTATGGATAACCCACAAGCTGAGTCTGAGTGAGTTTGTCCATCGCCCTGTAAAGCATGATAAGTATTCCTGTTGGAATATAAAATACATGAATAGGATAAAGGAGGTTAATAAATGAATAATTCCTGGATTGATTTGCTCAAAATGGGCCCTCATCGCCAAGATTCGAAATCCTTTGGTTCTTGCCCTAATGATAGGTTTTGTCGGATTTTGATTCCTATCAAAGTGGCTTAAGGATTATTGTGAGTAACAT
The DNA here is from genome assembly GCA_037954665.1 of Laguncularia racemosa. Taxonomy (NCBI): domain Eukaryota; kingdom Viridiplantae; phylum Streptophyta; class Magnoliopsida; order Myrtales; family Combretaceae; genus Laguncularia; species Laguncularia racemosa. The sequence continues at coordinate 93,833 of JBBMOL010000381.1, forward strand.
CAATATTTCTTAAGTTTTTTTCAATTGTTGCTAGTGTGTTATATCTAGTATATGATTGGAATTGGTTACCATTTAGGGTTCCAATTTTCAATTTAGGGTCATGCCTCAATTGATTGGAATTAGTTCTTATTTATGCCATCTTTTATATATATTACAATTACAAGTGAAGCTTATCCTCACTTTCGTGGAAGCCCCTTGAGTTTTAGGGATTTTAGTGAGTTTGTTGAAATCACGCATCTTGTGGTTTGTTGTATAATTCTTCATTTGTTATTGTTTAATTACAATCAATAAGTGAAGCACATCATCTTTTTGGTATTAGAGCATCGGTTCTTGAAGAGGGATTTTGTGATAGAGAATTCAAAAATTAGGGTTCTTGAGTTTTTTGTTACACTCTATTTGTTGTTGTTTAAGTAGGCATAGAGTACTTGCAATATTCTTGTCTTCTTGAGCTTGCCATGAGTGAGTAAGGAGAAGTACTCATTGTGATCTTTGAGAAAAGTGAAAATTTGAAGCATTGAAGATTGTGATTTTGAATTGTTGTAGAGGTTTTCAAAAATTGATAAGCATCTTTGCAATTTTCAAATTGCATTGAGTGGGGAAAAAGGAAGTTATTTGAAATTCAAACCTATTATTTACATTTGAAGAAAGTCATTGAGTAGCATTAAGGAGTGTTGTTTAAATTTAAATTATCTTACCTTTTGTGGAGAAGGTTGCATTAAGTAGTGTATTTGAATTGTTGCTTGCTACCTTGTTTGTGAATTGCAGTGTAAGGGAGTTGCAACATGAAGTGTTGTGGCAAGGAAGTGTTACATTTTGACTTGTTGTTATTGTTGTTTGAAGGGTTGCACCATGAATGTGTGTAGTGTATGTGGCGGTGTAGATTTGAAGAGTTGTGTATGGTGTAAGGTGTTGCACATTGAGACTAAGTGTGAGTGTGAAACTGTGACAAAAAAAAGGAAAATTGAGTAGTGAAGTTTGAAATTCAAAAACAAGCATTTAAGTGTGAAAGTAATTGAGACTCATCACTTAAACACTTCCTTAGTTGAATTTAATATCTTAACTACTTGGAAGTGTTTATTTGTGCTTCATTTATTTTACTATACTTGAAGTGACAAGAAGTATTTATTGTATTGGTTGCTTAATTGGACCGTAGATTATAGGGTTGTATTGGATTGTAAAGTAGTGAATAATCATGTCAAGTGAAATGTTTTTGTCAACTAATGTATTACGCCGAACTTTGACTTCTTTTACGACTAAAGATGATGAGTAGAGGGAAAATTTATTCCATACATCTTGTAGGATATAAGGTAACCTGTATGTCATTATTGTTGATGGTGGTAGTTGTACAAATGTTATGGCAGCATCACTAGTATCGAAATTTAAACATGCCACTACCCCACTTCCTAAGCCTTATAAATTACATTGGCTAATTGATCAAGGAAGTTTACATGTAACTCAAAGATCAGTAGGCCATTAAAGATAAAAGGGGGTCCCATACAGGTTAATAAATCTGGAGGGAAGAAGGTATTATTAATGGGATAGGGTAAGTTGGAGAAAGCTATGTTAGAGGAGGTTCCAGTATACTTGTTGTAGTTGAGATATGCCTTAGGGGTGGAGGGACATCAACAGCTACCCTCTGTAGTATCTCAAGTATTAAACAAGTAAAATGATGTTTTTACTGATGATTTGCTAGCAGGTTTACCACCTTTGAGAGGAATAGAGCATGCCATTGACCTTTTCTCAAGGTTAGTTTTACCAAATCGACCAGCATATCGCATGAATCTAGAGGAGGCTAAAGAATTGAAATGTTAAGTAGATGAGCTAGTCGAACAACGATTTGTTAGAGAGAGACTCAATCCTTGTGCTGTTCTAACTCTTCTTGTTCTTAAGAAGGATGGTACTTAGAGAATGTGCATTGATAGCTGGTGATAGGAATCAAAATCCTATAAGACTTAACATTAAGGCAAGAACCAAAGGATTTCAAATCTTGGCGATGAGGGTCCTTTCTAAATAACTCGACCCCCGAATTATTTGTTTACTAACCTCTTTTCTATTACTCATGTATTGTGTACTCCAACAGGCACACTTGTCAGGCTTTATAGGGCGATGGATAAACTCACTAAGACTTAGCTTGTGGGTTATTTATGGACCGACCTAAACCGACGATGGGCTAGACCAACGAATCCCATTGAAGAGCTAGCTTGTTGAAAATTATTTTTGTACTTGTAATTTATTTCTTTGAACCATTTATTTTGTAAGCTTTTGGGACATTTTATTTGGTTGTATTTTTGGGTTTTAGGACCGGCCACCCTTTAGTGGCATAGTTGTAATTTTTTAGTCATTTTAACCCTAAAGGGAATAAGTATAAATACTTGCTTAAATAGGGTTTAGAGGACGAGAGAATACACTTGTTTGATGTAAATTTCTTGAGAAATTAAGGTTCATCCTAAATTTTCATAAGAACTTTTATCAATTTTATCCTTGGAATTGTGGTAAGTTGCTACCTAAGGAATTGTGAGTAATATCAATTCCTAAGTTGATTTTCCTTTTCATAACTAGTGTATAATATCTAGTGTTGATTAGGATTGATTATTGATTCATAATTCATGTCAATTGTAGGTTCAATTTCCATCCTTATATTGTTGTCCATTTAGTGGAATTGTATCCTATATGCTGAATTGTTGATTACCTTTCTTCATTTGCATGAAAGTTCTTTTATTGTAAGAAGTTCACGCTGATTTTAGTGTTGATTGGTAATTAGAATTTCATTTGATCTTATGTTGTGTGCTTAATCCCATTGAGCACATCCTCATTGTCATGTTAAGGTTATTTGATTTACAACTTGGATTACTAAAGGGTTAAGGGTTCACGCCATGAGCTAAGTTGTTGATCTGGATTTGAATTGACATTTGTATCAATTGTAGGTTTATATATGCTTTAATCAATTTAAGGCATATCATAATTTAGCGTTAGAGCATATCATATTTAATTATTCAAGCTTGGTCACGCCTATATTTGTGGATTGGGTTTATAAAGACTAAAGGTTTACATAATTGGTGGATTTGTTTGATTTACATTGTGTAATTGGTCTTTCAATTTGGATTTGTGTGCTTATATTTGGTTTTAAGCACATCATAATTTGGTATTAGAGCAATAACATTTGGATATCTATATTGATCACATCCTAGTTGAAGAATTGATTACAAGTATTGAGGATTTATGCCATTTAAATAACTAATTTGACTGATATTGTATGATTGTCTTTCAAATTGATTTTGCATGTGCTTAATCTTAGTTTTAGGCACATCATCTTTTGGTATCAAAGCTTGAGATTGTGAGAAGGGATTATTTGATTTTGATTTTGGAAATTTTAAGGTTCTTGAGCTTTCATCTTGATTCCAAAATTGAAAGTGAAAATTAAATTGTTTGATGTGGTTACTTAAAGTGACGTAATTATCTTGCTTGGGGAGTTGAATTTGTTACTTGTTGAAGTGAGTTTTAAGGTCTTGTTGAAGCTCCATTTGATTGATAATTTCATGTAAAAAGAAGAAGAGTAGTAGCATATCTTGTGATTCAAATTTCAGAACTTGAAGTTACCTCATTTGTGAAGAAGTGGAGGTGTATTTTTCTTGTATTGTTTTTCAGACATAAGGGGGTTTAGTGTGCATTTTTTAGAATTGACTGTGTGGATTTAAGGAAGCTATTTGATTTTCAAAACACACATTAAGTGATAGAAGTAATTGTGTGTTCATTTGAAATTTGAAAGTGGCTCCTTACCATTTGTGGAAAGATTGCAATTAATGATATCATTTGAATTTTGAGCTGCCTTGTTGTAAGTTGCGGTTTGGAAAATTGTATTGAAGTGGAGAAGTGCAACGTGAGTAGAAGGTGTGTGTGTGTGGTGTTGTGTTTTGTGTATTTAGTGAAGGGTATGTGTGTGATAGGAATCAAAATCTGACAAGACCTATCATTAGGGCAAGAATTAAAGGATTTCGAATCATGGCGATGAGGGCCCACTTTGAGCAAATCGACCCTGTAATTATTAGTTTACTAACCTCTTTTATCTTATTCATGTATTATATATTCCAACAGGCATACTTATCATATTTTATAGGGCGATGGACAAACTCACTCAAACTCAACTTATAGGTTATCCATGGACTAACCTGAACCGGCGATGAGTTGGGCCGACGAATCCTGTGGAAGAGCTCGCATGATGAAGACTATTTTCTTTTATTTTGTAATTTTTATTTAGACTATTTTATGTTGTATTTTCTATTGGGACACTTTCATTTTTCTATTGTAATTGTCATTTAGGACCGGCCACCTTAAAAGTGGCATAGTTGTAATTTTGTGCATTTTCTAACCCTAAAGGGAGCAAGTATAAATACTTTCTTAAAGTAGGGTTTGAGGAGGCCAAAATTTTCAGAATACACTTCACATTTTCGTGAGAGGGCTTAGGGTTTCCCTAGATCCAATTTCTCTTATCAATTTCAATTTCCAAGAATTGAAATTGTGGCGAGTGCAACAAAGGGCAATTGTGAGTAATATCAATTCCTTCTTTGTTGTGTTTCCTTTTTATCACTAGTGAGTCATATCTAGGGTTCATTTAGATGTTCTTGGTCAGATTTTTTTTTGCAATTGTGATCAATTCTCATGTTATAAGATTTAATCGTTTTAGCATTAGTTATCATCATCAATTTTATTGAATCATTGTTGACGTGAATTTACATTGTTGGAAGAGGAGAATCACGAAATTGAATGATGAGAAATTTTCTGGCACCACCTATACCTTCAGAACTGGATTTGGCTAATGGTCCAATTCACTTATATTTTTACTTTATATCTTTTATTCTAATAAATATTTGAGAAATAATCTTACAGGTACAATAATAATTCTCCATAGGATGCCAATATGTCCTACACTAGTTGATGGACACGGGACATTTTCAGATTTACAATCAAAGACCCGCTGTGATTGTTTCCATTCCGAAGCATTGTCTCATGACGATTTATGATATTTTTGTACTTTGTAATTGTTCTATGGACTATTTTATGTTGTATTTTCTTTCGGGACACTTTCATTTTTTATTGTAATTTCCATTTAGGACCGGCGACCTTAAAAGTGGCATACTTGTAATTTTTTATCATTTTATAACCCTAGGAGTAGCAAGTATAAATACTTTCTTATAGTAGGGTTTGAGGAGGCCAAAATTTTTCAGATTTGAACATCACATTTCGTGAGAGGGCTTAGGGTTTCCTAAATCCAATTTCTCTTATCAATTTCAATTTCCAAGAGTTGAAATTGTGGCGAGTGCAACAAAGGGTAATTGTGAGTAGTATCAATTCGTTCTTTGTTATGTTTCCATTTCATCACTAGTGAGTCATATCTAGGGTTGATTTGGATTTTCTTGGTTAGATTTTTGATTGCATTTGTGATCAATTATCTTGTTATAAGATTGATTGTTTTAGTACTTGATATCATCATCTTCATTTGTGACGTGAATTGGGAATTGTAGGAAGAAGTTGAAATCACGGTTTTGATCTATTCTTCTTGATATAATTCACGTGGATTTCACTTGTAATTGTTGTCATTTGGTGAAGATTACATAGATGGATTGTTAATTGCATCTTTTGACCTTCAGATTTCATCAAAATTCCATTAGGGTCACACAATTTCTTGATTCCATTGGACTGGTTTTTATTGTGATTTGGGGTTTGTTTCTTTTATTCATTTACATGTGCTTGGGCTTGGTTTTGAGCACATCATTGAAACTTGTCATCTTAGTGTAATTCACATGGATTTCAATTGTATTTATTATTAATTGTTGAAGTTTATCATTGTTAGATTGTTGATTGCATCTTTGAACCTTTGGATTTCATCAAATTTCCATTAGGGTTCACGCAATTTCATAGTCCAATTGAACTAGTTCATATGCTTGAATTGAGATTGTTTCTTTGATTCATTTGCATGTGCTTGGGCTTGGTTTTGAGCACATCAACTTTTGGTATCAAAGCAATCTAATTTGGATACTTAAGATTAATCACATCCTCATTGGAAGAATTGGTTATAAACATTGAGATTTGACACTATTGTTCATGTGATTGAGACTAGTTTGATTGACATTGTTTGTTTATCTTTGAAATTGGTTTTTGTATGTGCTTAATCTTGGTTTTAGGCACATCAGTGTGTGTGTAGCGTTGTATTGTGTGTGTTGTTTAAAGGAGTGTTGTAAGTGGCGTGAGTGGTGGTGGAGAGTTTTTACACTGTGAGCAAGGGAAGGAGTGGCGGTGTGGAATTATCCATTTATGTGTGTGTTGAGGTGCTGCACATTGTGAATTAAAGTAGTGTGAAACCATGGAAAGAAAAGGAAATTTTGAGTAGTAGAATTTGAATTCAAACAAACATTTAAAGTGTGAAAGTAATTGAACTCATTACTTAAACACTTGTGGTTGAATTTAATTCTTAACTACCTGGAAGTGATTTATTTGTGCTTTAATTATTTCACTTGACTTTACTTGAAGTGACAATAAGCATTTCTTGTATTGGTTATGTGTAAGCACTGTGGGTGTGTTATTGTGGTGCTTATAGTGAAGTGTGTTGTTAACTTGTTGAAGTTAGTTAATAACCATGTCAAATGATGTGTATACTTATACTACTTTGGTACATCAAGTATTGACTTCTTCTCCAACCATTGATGATGATAAAGAGAAAATTTGTTCCATACTTCTTATAGGGTATGAGAAAACTTGTGCGTAATTATTGTTGATGGTGATAGTTGTACTAATGTTGTAGTTGCATCATTAGTATTGAAGTTGAAAATTGAAACTACTTTGCATCTTAAGCCTTATACATTACATTGGTTAAATGATCAGGAGAGTTTATGTGTGACCCAAAGGGCTAGGGTACCGTTCAGTATAGGGGATAAGTACTGTGATGAGCTTGAATGTGATATTCTTTCTATGTGTACATCCCATATATTACTTGGCAGGCCATGATTGTATGATAGGATGGTATTACATGATGGGTATAGAAATACTTATATGTTCCAATATGATGGTAAACGTATAGTATTGAACCCTATGTCACCATCAGAGGTCCAGAAGATGCAAAGACAAATAAGTCAACCATTAAAGATTCTTGAGGATCATAGCCACATGATCAAACCTTTGAAGGACCAAACTATGTAGAAGCAGATATGCCAACTTTCAGAGGTTCTTGAGGTTTCTAATTACATGAGCCAACATACAGAGGACAACACTTGTCAAACATAGATGTGCCAACCATTAGAGGTTCCTGAGGATCATGGTTAGATGAGCCAATAACTAGAGGACCAAACTATTCAGAGGTAGTTACGTTCACCTTCAGAGGTTCTAAAGGCTCATGAGTAGTTGAGCAAACCATTAGAGGATCCTGAGGGTTAGAGTCGGATGATCCCATCACTAGAGGGCCAGATTGTTCAGAGGCAGTTATGTCTACCTTTAGAGGTTTCGAAAGGCTATGAGCAGTTGAGCAAACCATTAGAGGGCCACGATGGTGAAAAACATATAGGTGAATTAGGAAAGGAAGCCACAATATCAATGGAATGGGTTGAAACAGGGGAGGCCTTAGTAGATAATGGACCATTACATGTGTTGCAAATGAGATATATCTTAGAAATGGTGGAGAGAAAGCAATCACCCCCTATGTTATTTCAAATATTGAGATTCTTCGGTGATACTTCTTCAAAAGATTTGCTAGGAGGATATAAAGTCTTTATTGCATTTGATCTGTCAGATTTGAGGAAAAATCTTTTTGAGGCCCGAGGAGAAGATAGGAATCAAAATCCTACAAGACCTATCATTAGGATAAAAACCAAAGGATTTCAAATCTTGGCGATGAAGGTCCTTTTTAAACAACTCGACCCTAGAATTATTTGTTTACTAACCTCTTTTCTATTACTCATGTATTGTGTCTTCCAATAGGTACACTTGTCGGGCTTTATAAGGCGATGGATAAACTCACTAAGACTCAGTTTGTGGGTTATTCATGGACCGACCTAAACTGACGTTGAGCTGGACCGATGAATCCCATTGAAGAGCTAGCTTATTGAAGATTATTTTTGTACTTGTACTTTATTTCTTTGAACCATTTATTTTGTAAGCTTTTGGGACATTTTATTTGGTTGTATTTTTATATTTTAGGACCGGCTACCCTTTAGTGGCATAGTTGTAATTTTTTAGTCATTTTAACCCAAAAGGAAGAAAGTATAAATATTTGCTTAAGTAGGGTTTAGAAGAGGAGAGAATACACTTGTTTGCTGCAAATTTCATGAGAAATTAGGGTTCATCCTAAATTTTCATAATAACTCTTATCAATTTCATCCTTCGAATTATGTCGAGTTGCAACCTAAGGAATTATGAGTAATATCAATTCTAAAGTTGATTTTCCTTTTCATAACTAGTGTTTAATATCTAATGTTGATTAGGATTGGTTCTTAATTCATAATTCATGTCAATTGTAGGTTCGATTTCCATCCTTATATTGTTGTCCATTTAGTGGAATTGTATCCTATATGTTGAATTGTTGATTACCTTTCTTCATTTGCGTGAAAGTTCCTTTGTTGTAAGAAGTTCATGTTGATTTTAGTGTTGATTAGTAATTGGAATTTCATTTGATCTTGTGTTGTGTGCTTAATCCCATTGAGCACATCCTCATTGTGGTGTTAAGCTTGTTTGATTTACAACTTGGATTACTAAAGGGTTTAGGGTTTACGCCATGAGCCAGGTTGTTGATCCAAATTTGAATTGAGATTTGTATCAATTGTTTATTTATATATGCTTTAATCAATTTAAGGCATATCATAATTTTGTATTAGAGCATATCATATTTAGTTATTCAAGCTTGGTCATGCCCATATTTGTGGATTGGGTTTATAAAGACTAAGGGTTTACATAATTGGTGGATTTGTTTGATTGACATTGTGTAATTGGTCTTTCATTTTGTTTTTCTGTGCTTATACTTGGTTTTAAGCACATCATAATTTGGTATCAGAGCAATCACATTTGTATATCTATATTAATTATGTCCTAGTTGAAGAATTGGTTACAAGTATTGAGGATTTGCACCATTTGAATAACTAGTTTGATTGACATTGTTTGATTATCTTTTAAATTTGTTTTGCATGTGCTTAATCTTGGTTTTAGGCACATCAGTCGAGCCATCAACAAAATTACCATCAAATAAAAGTATCATATTCTTAGACTTGATGATATATTGGGTGAGTTATATGGTGTACATGTTTTCCCCAAGGTAGATCTTAAAAGCGAATATCACCAAATTCGGATGAGAGAAGGAGACGAATGGAAAACCAGTTTTAAAACACGCCATAGGCTGTATGAATGGATGGTTATGCCATTTGGCTTGAGTAATGCTCCTAATACATTTATGAGATTGATGAATCATGTAATGAAGGAGTTTCTAGGTAAATTTGTTGTTTATTTTGATGATATTCTGATATACAGAAAAAGCCTAGAAAATCATGTTGAGCATCTTCAAGCGGTGTTTTCGGTTTTGAGGACACCGAAGCTGTTTGCAAATCTCTAGAAAATGTTCCTTTTACTAAACTGAGCTAAAATTTTTGGGTTTTATTCTATCTGGTTCAGGTGTCAAGGTTGATGAGGAGAAAATGAGGGCAATTAAAGAATGGCCAACACTAACCTCAGTCATGAAGGTAAGGAGTTTCCATGGACTAGCATCCTTTTATAAGCGTTTTATCTATAATTTTAGTAACATTGTCAGTCCACTAACAGAATTAACTAAGAAAAATGTTCCTTTCATTTAGGGTGAGAAGGCCCGAAAGTGTTTTGAAGAGGTAAAGGAAAAACTTACTTATGCTCCAGTATTCGCTTTACCTAATTTTGAAAAGGTTTTTGAGTTATAATGTGATGCTTCTTGGATAGGGATTGGTGTTGTATTGATGCGGGAAAAGTGGCCTATAGCCTACTTTAGTGAAAATTTGAGTGGTGCAACTTTGAACTATTCCATCTATGATGAGGAATTTTATTCCTTAGTGAGAGCTTTGATGATATGGCAGCATTATCTTCTTCCGAGAGAATTCATCATCTATACAGATCATGAGTCATTGAAGTACTCCAAGGGTCAGCAAAACCAGTCTAAGCACTAAGCTAAGTGGGTAGAGTTTCTAGAAAGTTTTGCATATGTGATAAAGTACAAGAAATGTAATCAAAATATGGTTGCTGACGCTTTGTCACGTAGGTATGTACTTATCACTTCTCTTCAATCGAAACTACTAGGTTTTGAATTATTAAAGGAACAATATATGCATGATGATGAATTTAGAGCAGTTATTGAGAAATGTTCTAGGGGTAAGATGTATGAGGGGTATTATATGATTGAGGGGTTCTTATATAAAGTTGGGAAATTGTGTATACTTTATGGGTTTGTAAGGGAGTTATTAGTGAAGGAAGCACATGTAGGAGGATTGTCTGGTCATTTTGGCGAGAAGAGAACCCTAGCTATGTTGAAAGAGAATTTTTATTGGAGGGGGTATGATAAAGGATGCTCATAGGGTGTTAGAAAGGTGTAGAGTTTACAAGAGGGCTAAAGGAAAGAAAGGCATACAGGGTAAATACATGCCTTTACCTATACCTGCCAAGCCCTAGACTGATATCAGTATGGATTTTGTGTTGGGTCTGCCTAGGACACAAAGGGGAAAGGATTCTATCATGGTGGTTGTTGATAGATTCAACAAAATGTCCCATTTTGTACTCTGTCACAAAACAGACAATTCCCTTTTTATTGCTCACCTTTTTGTGCAGGAAATTGTCAAATTGTATAGTGGTCCATACAGTATAGTGTCTGATAAAGACACTAATTTTCTTAATTTCTTCTAGAAGACACTATGAGATGACTTAGTACTAAACTTATGTATAGCACCTCTTGCCATCCATAGACCGATGGCTAGATTGTGGTTGTTAACTGTACTCTTGGCAACTTACTAAAAGCAACGGTTGGAAAGAATCTTACTTATTAAGACTTATCTCTTCCTATTATTGAGTTCGCTTACAATAGGTCTACTCATAGTTCAACCAGTAAGTCTCCCTTTGAAGTTATGTATGGTTATAATCCTACTATTCCATTTGATCTTATAGCAGAACCAATAACAAAGGAAGAGAGCCTTGGTGGAGTGGAGCGAGCCAAGGAGATCCAGTAGCTTCATGAGAAAACAGCTGAATGCCTTTAGAAGACTTAGGAGCAGCAAAAACTTTAGGGAAACAGGCACAGGAAAACTAGCATTTATAATTCAAGTGACTTAGTCTGGATTAACGTTAGTAGGGACAGGTTTCCACATAAGAAGTCATAAAAGCTATCTCCTAGATCAAACGAACCATTCTGAGTTGCTAGGTGCATCAATAACAATGCCTACAGGATAGAGCTACTAGGATAGTATGGTGTATCAGTAACTTTTAATGTCGCAGATCTATCACCATATTTACCAGATGACGTTCATGAAGACTTTTCAGATTTGAGGGCAAATCTTCCTGAAGCTTAAGGAGATGATAAGAATCAGATTCCCACAAGACCAATCACTAGAGCTCAAGTTAACGGCTTACAAAACCTAGCTATAAGAATCCTCCATGAACAACTAAACCCTGAGGATGCCAACTTGATATTTACTTTTGTATCATATAATTGTTGTACATTCCGATAGGTACATTTATTAGTTCTACAGGATGCTAAATAACCTTTACTATTGATCAAATTGGGAACATCATCGAACTCACATCCAACGGCTTGCGTTGAACTCAACTGATTTGAAGAACCGACTCTTTGAAGACCATCTTTGTATTTATCTTTTTATTTTTGAACCAGTCACTTTGTAATCATTTTTTTGGGACATTTTTTATTCATTTGTATTTTGTTGAATTAAAACCGGCCACTTAGTGGTATAGGCATAATTGTTTGGACATTTTAACCTTACTTAGAGCAAGTATAAATACTTATCAATTTGGGTTTATAAGGGACTATTGAACATTTCACAAATCTAAAATTTTATGCCGTGGAAAGTTACCCTCTTTCACGTCTCATACTCTTATCAATTTCATCCTTGGAATTGTGGCGAGTGGCTTATCAATTTGTCAAAATCTAGCAATGCTAACACTGGAGCACTAGTCAATCTAGCCTTAACCTCTTCAAAACTCTTTTGAGCCTGATCACCCCACACAAAAGGAATATTCTTCTTAGTCAATTTAGTTAGTGGACTCACAATGCTATTGAAATTTCTGACAAATCTTCTATAGAAAGAAGCCAAACTAAGAAAACTCCTCACCTCAGCTGCTGATTGTGGCGTTGGCCACTCCATGATGGCCCTAACTTTCTCTTCATTAACTCTCACACTAGAACCAGTCACAACAAAGCCAAGAAATTTTAACTTTGACTGATAGAGTAAACACTTCTTGAGATTCCCATATAACCTCTGATCCTGCAAGACTAAGAAGACTACCTACAAATGCACAATATGACTTACCATGTCTCCACTGAAAATTAGAATGTCATAAAAATATACTACAATAAATTTTCCTAAAAATTCCTTCATGACACGATTCATAAGTCCCATGAAAGTACTAAGGGTGTTAGTTAATTTAAATGGCATGACCATCCACTCATACAAATCGTGTCGTGTCTTAAAAGCAGTCTTCCTTTCATCTTTAACCCTCATATGAATTTGGTGTTATCCGCTTTTAAGGTCAACTTTAGAGAACGCCTATGCACCATTCACTTCATCTAATATATCATCAAGTCTAAGAATGGGGTACCTGTATTTGATGGTAATTTTATTGATAGCTCTACTGTTAATGCACATACACCATGTACCATCCTTCTTCAGAACAAGAAGTGCAGGAACAACATAAGAACTAATACTCTCTCTGACAAAACCCCTTTCTACTAGTTCATCTACCTATCACTTCAATTCTTTAGCTTCTTCAAGATTCATGCATTATGCAGGCTGGTTTGGTAAAACTAATCTAAGCTGTAAATCAATTGCATGCTTAATGCCTCTCATTGGTGGTAATCCCTCAGGTAACTCATCAGGGAATATATCCATTTACTCATCTTGCACTTGGTTCACAATAGGAGGTAACTGTTCTCACCCATCAACCTCCAATACATACTTCATCTACAATAGATACATTAGTTTCTCTTCCTGAATTACCTCTTCCAGCTTTTGCTGTCCCAAAAATAAGGTCTTCTTTTTTATGGTTTTATTGATTTGTCTCTATGCCTCTTGTACTTCAATTAGTGACATGGGATTCAACATAGCTTGTTTGCCATCCTTCTAGAACACATAGGTGTATCTAAACCCATCATGCAATACCCTCCTATCATATAACCATGGTCTACCAAGCAGTATGTGTGATGTACACATAGGAAGAATATATCAGACAATCTCATCATGGTACCTCTCTCCTATGTTGAATGGAAGTTTAGCCCTTTGAGTAACATGCAGACTGCTTTGTTTACTCAACAGTGCAATTTATATGGCTTAGGGTATAGAGTAGTGACTAGTTTCAATTTACTAACTAATGAAGCAACCACTACATTGGTGCAACTAACACCATCAATAATAAGAGCACAAAGGTTACATTAGACCCTGCAAGAAATATGGAATAGGTTCTCCCTCTGTTCTTCCTCATTAGTAGGAAAAGTAGTCATCACCCTGCGCAACACATTAATAGCCAAACACTGATCATTCCCTTTATCCTCATGCACTTTAGCATCTAAATCCCCATAATACTCATTTAATATTGTTGAGAAATCCGTTAGCTCATGCATCTCTTCCTCACCATCCTCACTCTCCACCTCTATAGCAGTTATCACCCTTCATTTTGGACATTGAGTAGTCATATTGATGTGCTCAAAACTAAGTCCAAACACAATCAAATGAATCAAAGAAAACAATCCTCAATTCACATACAAACCGATCCACTAGACATGGAATTTGCATGAACCCTAATGGAAATTTGATGCAATCTAAAGGTTCAAAGATGCAATTGACATCCAATAATGATTAACTTCACTAAATAACAATAAAATCAAGTGAATCCCACGTGAAATGGATGAAGAAGAAAGGCACCAAACCGTGATATATCCTCTTCCAACACAAGCACAAATTCACGCCACCAATAAGATGAAATATCAAGTACTAAAGTAATCAACCTTAAACAAGATAATTGATCACAAATGCAATCAAAATTCTAACCAAGAAACTTCCAATTCAACCCTAGATATGACTCACTAGAGATGAAATGAAAAACAACAAAGAAGGAATTGATATGACTCACAATTTCCCCTTGTTGCACTCGCCACGATTCCAATTCTTGGGATTGAAATTGATAAGATAAAATAAACTAGGAAGAACCTTAATTCCATACATAAAGTGTATGTTTAAAATCTGCAAAAATGGCACTTTTGAGGTGGCTGGTCCTAAGGTTAGAAAATGGTCAAAAATTACAAGTTTTCCACTTTTGAGGTGGCCAGTCCTAAATGAAAATTACAATAAAATGAAAGTGTCCCAAAAGAAAAAATACAACATAAAATAGTCCATAAAAGGAGAAATATATAAAAGAAATGAGCCTTCATGATGCCGGTTTTCAAGATACTTCTGAATTAGGCCCCGTTGAGAACCCCGATTCGCTTAAAAGTATAGGTGATTTTGTATCCTATAGGAGTCTGATTCCTATCATCTCCTCAGGCTTTTGGAAGATTTTCCCTCAAATATGATAGATCTTCATGCATGTCATTTGATAAGTATGGTGATAGATCTGAGACATTAAAGGTTGCTGATACTCCATACTCTCTTGGTAACTCTATACGATAAGCATTGTCGTTGATGTGCTTTAAAACCCTAAATGGTCCGTTTGACCTGGGAGACAGCTTCTGTGACTTCTTATGTAGAAACCTGTCCCTGCTAAGATTAATCCAGACTAAGTCACCTGGATTATAGAGATGAACTTTCCTATGTCTGTTTCCTTGGATTCTTTGCTATTCCTGGGTCTTCTGAAGGTATTCAATTGTCCGATCATGGATGTGCTGAATTTGCCTGGCTCGGTCAACTCCACTAAGACTCTCTTCCTTTGTCACTGGTCTAGCTATAAAATCTAATGAAATAGAAGGATTATAGCCATAAACAACTACAAAGGGAGACTTACTAGTTGAACTATGAGTGGACCTATTGTAAGCGAACTCAACAATAAGAAGACACAAGTCCCAATCAGTAAGATTCTTGCCAACTGTTGCTCTGAGTAGATTCCCAAGCGTGTGATTGACAACCTCTGTTTGTCCATCTGTCTGGGGATGGCAAGAGGTACTGTACCTAAGTTTAATACCTAGTCTTCTCCATAGTGTCTTCCAAAAGAAACTAAGGAACTTAGTATCTCTGTCTGACACTATGTTGTGTCGAACTCCATGTAATTTGACAATTTTCTGCACAAAAAGGTTAGCAATAAAAAGAGCATCATCTGTTTTGTGATATGGCACAAAGTGTGACATTTTGCTGAATCGATCAACAACCACCATAATAGAGTCTTTCCCCTTTATGTTCTAGGTAATCCCAACACAAAAATCCATATTGATGTCAGTCCACAATTTATATGGTATAGGTAAAGGCATATATTCACCCTATGCACCTTTCTTCCCTTTAGCTCTCTTACAAATACTACACCTTTCTAGTACCCTATAGACATCCTTTATCATACTCTTCCAATAGAAATTCTCCCTCAATATGGCTAGGGTTCTCTTCTCACCAAAATGTCCTGACAAACCACCTGCATGTGCTTCCCTCACCAATAGTTCCCTCACAAATCCAGATAGAATACATAGTTTTCCTGATTTATATAGAAAACCCTCTATCAAGCAATATCCATCATACATCTTGCCCCCAAGACACCTCTCTATGACGGCCTTGAATTCCTCATCACATATATATTGTTCTTTCAACAACTCAAAACCCAGCAGTTTTGACTGAAGAGAAGTGATAAGTATATACCATCGTGATAAAGCATCAGTAACAATATTCTGATTGCCCTTTTTGTACTTTATCACATAAGCAAAACCCTCTAGAAAATCCACCCACTTAGCTTGGCGCTTAGACAAATGATGTTGTCCCCTAAAATGTTTCAAAGATTCATGATCTGTATAAATAATAAACTCTTTCGGGAGGAGATAATGCTGCCACGTCATGAAAGCCCCTACTAAGAAATAAAATTCCTTATCATATATAGAATAGTTTAAAGTTGCACCACTCAACTTCTCACTAAAGTATGCTATAGGTCTCTTTTCTTGCATTAATATAGCACCAATTCCAATCCCAGAAGCATCACATTCCAATTAAAAAACTTTGTCAAAATCAAGTAAAGTCAATAATGGAGCACAAGTGAGTTTTTCTTTTATCTCTTCAAAACTCCTCTAGGCCTTTTCACTCTAAACAAAAGGGACACACTTTTTAGTCAGTCCTATGAGAGGACTGACAATACTACTGAAAGTTTGGACAAAGCGTCTATAAAAGGATGCAAGCCCATGAAAACTTTTTACCTTAGTAACTGAAGTGGGTGTTGGCCATTCTTTGATTGCCCTCACTTTCTCCTCGTCTATCCTAACACTTGAACTTGATACAACAAAACCCGAAAATGTTACCTCAGTTTGGCAAAAGGAACTGATACAAACCATGCCAACGTGTGACGAAACCCAATACCAACACGTTCAGAATTGCTACCCAAGATGCCAAACAATCGAGTGGAAACCGCGACCCGTTGCCTATAAGTGAGACAAGAACCTCGGTATATTATGTAGACGCCATAATCGAGATGAAAGACCGACTGATAAGTCGGGATTAACGCCACGGAATAAAATCCGATAAGTTCTAGAGTAGTTCTTTAAAGAACCAAGAGAGGAATTCTCTCAAAAGTGTTTTCAAACTTGTATGTTGTATATTCTATGTTCTATGTTGTATCTAAACCCTAGGAGCTATATATTAGGGTTTACAATTCGTAACAATGATGCCCCAAAACGACATAGCTCCAATAAGTTGCATAAAATAACAAAACAATGACTTAAAGGCCGACAACATGGGAATGAAGGTCGGCAGCCTTAGAGCCGGCGTTGGAGATGTACATGATCGTGTACTTCTAATCGTGTATCTTTCTGTGGAAATTCTTGACACCATACACGACCGTGTACTTCTAGTCGTGTATCTTTCTATGGAAATTCTTGACACCATACACGGCTATGCCTTTGAACCGTGTATACGACCATGTATGATTCTATGTAACCTCCAAACTCCTACACGGCCATGCCTTGTAAAGACACGACCTCTTCAACCCGTATTCGTTATGACTTGTACAAGAGCAAGGGCATTCCCATGGTTGTTCCAATCCTTTCTAACTTCATCATTGCTCCAATCCTTTCTGACTTCATAGACATCCTTTATCAACCCGTTAAGTGCTTCCTTTAATCGTTTCGCTCAAGTTCTTGTGATCGGTCCAGGTGGCAGTTCAAGAGGATCCACATTCCATCTTCTGGCTTGGCTCCCATCATGGCTCTCATCATTCCCCTCCTTTTGAAAAGGATTTGTCCTCAAATCATCACCTGCATCAAAAGGACTCAAATCAGTAACATTAAATGTAACACTTACTTGATACTCACCCGGTAAATCTATCTTGTATGCATTATCATTGATGCGCTGAAGAATTTGAAATGGTCCATCGCCTCTAGGATGTAGTTTAGATCGACGCTGCACAGGAAACCACTCTTTGTACATGTGAACCCAAACCCAGTCTCCAAGTTCAAAGATAGCTTGTCGACGACCCTTGTTGGCTTGTTTCACATACTGTTCTATTCTTCGCTCAATGTTTAGCCTTGCCTTCTCATGGATCTGTTTAACAAATTCTGCTTTCTTCTTACCATCTAGATTAACATACTCAGAAATAGGCAGAGGTGATAAATCCAAAGGAGTTAGTGGATTAAAACCATACACAATTTCAAAAGGAGTAAACTTAGTAGCAGAATGCATTGTGCGATTATAGGCAAATTCAATATACGGCAAACAATCCTCCCAACTTTTAATGTTATTTTTAATGATAGCCCTCAACAAAGTAGATAAAGTTCGATTTACTACCTCAGTTTGACCATCAGTCTGTGGATGATAAGTAGTAGAAAACAATAACTTAGTTCCTAACTTAGCCCACAAGGTCTTCCAGAAGTAGCTCAAGAACTTAGCATCTCTATCCGATACGATTGTTGTAGGCATACCATGTAATCTCACAACTTCCCTAAAGAACAAATTAGCAATATTGCAAGCATCATCTATTTTGTGACAAGGAATGAAATGTGCCATTTTAGATAATCTATCCACGACTATAAAAATAGAATCTCGACCATGTCTAGACCTGGGTAATCCTAACACAAAATCCATGGAAATATCTACCCAAGGCTCATGAGGAATGGGAAGTGGGGTATAAAGCCCTTGAGGTTGGACTCTAGATTTTGCTTGCTTACACATGACACATCGCTCACAAATCCTCTCAACATCTCATTTCATGTGAGGCCAATAGAAGTGTTCCTGCAATACCCCTAAGGTTTTAGCTACTCCAAAATGTCCCATTAAACCTCCTCCAGGAGACTCCCTCACTAGTAATTCTCTTAAAGAACAAATTGGAATGCATAGTCTACTCTCCCTAAACAAGAATCCTTTATGTTTATAAAACTTACCATGACCACTCTTCTCACAATGCACATACTCCTCACAAAAATCTTGATCAGTAGGATACAATTCCTTAATGTGCTCAAAACCAAGCAGTCTACAACTAAAGGTAGAGATAAGAGCATACCTTCTAGAAAGTGCATTAGCAACGACATTCCCTTTACCTTGCTTGTAGTGGATGACATAGGGAAATGTTTCGATGAACTCCACCCAACGAGCATGCCTTTTGTTTAGCTTATGTTGTCCCTTCAAGTACTTCAAGGTTTCATGGTCAGTGTGGACCACAAACTCTTTTGGCCAAAGATAGTGTTGCCAAGTCTCCAATGCTCGAACCAAGGCATATAACTCCTTGTCATAAGTAGGGTAGTTCAAGGTTGCCCCACTTTGCTTCTCGCTAAAGAATGCAATTGGTCTTCTCTCTTGCATGAGCACTGCTCCAATACCTTGTCCTGAAAGCATCACACTCAATTTCAAACGTTTTAGTGAAATTAGGTAAAGCAAGTAATGGCGCCCGAGTTAGCTTATTTTTAAGCGTTTGAAAGGCCTTCTCTTGTTGCTCTCCCCATCTGAACCCCACGTTCTTCTTAATTACCTCAGTAAGTGGTGCTGCAATGGTGCTGAAATCCTTCACAAATCTCCTGTAAAAACTCGGTAGTCCATGGAAACTCCGCACATTACTTACATTAGTTGGACTAGGCCATTCTTAGATTACACGAATCTTTTCTTCATCAACCTATATTCCTTGTGCACTAACAACAAAACAAGAAACACAAGTTTGTCTGTATAAATTGATAGAGCCATTTTATACTCAATCTTTATAGTATAAATTGTGTTAAATTATTATTGATTTTATAGAAATCATAAGGAAATGGTACTTTAATTCTATCATTGTGATAAATCAGGTTAAATGGATTCAAGGATGCTAATTCAAGTATTTTAGAGAAGTCATCTACAACTTGGATCAAGACAAGGAATTACACTACCGGAGGAAGCACGGTTTGAGGCACGGCCAAGGTTCAAACCGTGTTACACACTGGAAAAGAAGGCAAAAATGAAGACTTTGAACAGAGAGAGACACGGCTTAAGGCACGGCCGTGGTGGAACCCGTGGGATAAACCGTGCTTGAAGCCGTGGTGGAAGATAGATGTGCCAAGGAGAAGAAAGTGTGGAACATCAACCAGATGAAGACACGACTTGAAATCTAGCCGTGGGTGTAACCGTGCTACACACTGGACACGGATGAAGACTTGAAGATTATGCACAGACGAAGGCACGGCTTGAAATCTGGCCGTGTGTGTAACCGTGGTTCACACTGGGCGCGGTTGAAGACTTGAAGAATATGCACAGAGGATGGCACGGCTTAACCCACGGCCATGTGGTGGGGCGTGCCAGGCAGACGTATCTTCACTTCTCGAAATCTACTTGAAAAAGGAAAGATATTTTCGTATCTTGCTAGCAAAAGATCACATGCTATCCATCTAATAGTATAAATAGAGCCAACCCTAGAGGGTTAGGAAAACTTTTGAACTTTGGAATCTGGAATCACCTTGGAGACAAGAAGGAAATGAGGAGGCAGAGCAGGCAACACGGTTCATTATGTTTCTATCTTTTATTTTCGTTTTATTGATGAACATGAGTAGCTAAGCTACTTTTCTAGCCATAGGGTCATAGATGTTTAATTCTCCACGAATTGTGAGGTCTAATTGACTTGTATTTATTCTATTCTTTGCTTTTGGGTATTCATATATCTTCTGATCGTTTTGTCATTATTATCTTTGTTGATTGGTATGAATAGAGCTCTTCTACTCAATTAACAAGTTAATATATTGTCAACTAGCACGTCAAATCCGTAATTGTTTGATTGCTCTAGTCTTAGTGACGCAATAACATGTTTGGTTATAAAAGAGATGATCGAATTCATGTTATGGAGGTGTGTGATCATGTTTAAATAGGTTATCTTATAATCTACTGGCATGAATTGGTGGTCTCTCTAGATCTTAATGCTATTGATAGATTAAATCCTAAGCGCTGGTCTAAGGGTTGTTTAATCAATAAGAGAAATAATTCAAAGCGCTTGTCCGAGGTTATCGAGGAAGTAAGGAGAGATAGGTTGTTAGAGCTTGTTAATAACCATAACCAATTTATCTAGAACAAGAATAGAGAACATTTGCATCGATGATCAATTCCTAGAATTAAACCATCTTGATTCCTTTGGCTAGGTTTTTACCAATATCTGATTTTCTTACCTTGTTTTACTTTATTTGATTCACAAACAAAACCCCTCCATTTTTCTTTTCCTTATTATTCTCTTTGAATAGAAATATCTTTACCAATCCCTGTGGATTCGACCCTACTCACCACTATATGCAAATCATATAATTGTCTAGGAGTAGGTTTTATTTTTGTTGGACTCGACACCCATCAAATTTTCGTGCGATCCAAGAATGGCCTAGTCCAACTAATGTAAGTAATGTGAGGAGTTTCCATAGACTAGCGAGTTTTTACAGGAGATTTGTGAAGGATTTCAGCACCATTGCAGCACCACTTACTGAGGTAATTAAGAAGAATGTGGGGTTCAGATGGGGAGAGCAACAAGAGAAGGCCTTTCAGACGCTTAAAAATAAGCTAACTCGGGCGCCATTACTTGCTTTACCTAATTTCGCTAAAACGTTTGAAATTGAGTGTGATGCTTCAGGATTAGGTATTGGAGCAGTGCTCATGCAAGAGAGAAGACCAATTACATTCTTTAGCGAGAAGCTAAGTGGGGGAACCTTGAACTACCCTACTTATGACAAGGAGTTATATGCCTTGGTTCGAGCACTGGAGACTTGGCAACACTATCTTTAGCCAAAAGAGTTCGTGATCCACACTGACCATGAATCCTTGAAGTACTTGAAGGGACAACATAAGCTAAACAAAAGGCATGCTCGTTGGGTGGAGTTCATCGAAACATTTCCCTATGTCATCCGCTACAAGCAAGGTAAAGAGAATGTCGTTGCTGATGCACTTTCTGGAAGGTATGCTCTTATCTCTACTCTTAGTTCTAGACTGCTTGGTTTTGAGCACATTAAGGAATTGTATGCTACTGATCGAGATTTTTGTGAGGAGTATGTGCATTGTGAGAAGAGTGGTCATGGCAAGTTTTATAAACATGAAGGATTCTTGTTTAGGGAGAGTAGACTATGCATTCCAATTTGTTCTTTAAGAGAATTACTAGTGAGGGAGTCTCATGGAGGAGGTTTAATGGGACATTTTGGAGTAGCTAAAACCTTAGGGGTATTGCAGGAACACTTCTATTGGCCTCACATGAAACAAGATGTTGAGAGGATTTGTGAGCGATGTATCATGTGTAAGCAAGCAAAATCTAGAGTCCAACCTTAAGGGCTTTATACCCCACTTCCCATTCCCCATGAGCCTTGGGTAGATATTTCCATGGATTTTGTGTTAGGATTACCCAGGTCTAGACATGGTCGAGATTCTATTTTTGTAGTCGTGGATAGATTCTCTAAAATGGCACATTTCATTCCTTGTCACAAAACAAATGATGCTTGCAATATTGCTAATTTGTTCTTTAGGGAAGTTGTGAGATTACATGGTATGCCTAGAACAATCGTATCAGATGGAGATGCTAAGTTCTTGAGCTACTTCTGGAAGACATTATGGGCTAAGTTAGGAACTAAGTTATTGTTTTCTACTACTTGTCATCTACAGACTGATGGTCAAACTGAGGTAGTAAATTGAACTTTATCTACTTTGTTGAGGGCTGTCATTAAAAAGAATATTAAAAGTTGGGAGGATTGTTTGCCGCATGTTGAATTTGCCTATAATCGTACAATGCATTCTGCTACTAAGTTTACTCCTTTTGAAATTGTGTATAGTTTTAATCCACTAACTCCTTTGGATTTATCACCTCTGCCTATTTCTGAGTATGTTAATCTATATGGCAAGAAGAAAGCAGAATTTGTTAAACAGATCCATGAGAAGGCAAGGCTAAACATTGAGCGAAGAACAGAGCAATATGTGAAATAAGCCAACAAGGGTCGTCGACAAGCTGTCTTTGAACCTGGAGATTGGGTTTGGGTTCACATGCGCAAAGAGCAGTTTCCTATGCAGCGTCAATCTAAACTACTTCCTAGAGGCGATGGACCATTTCAAATTCTTGAGCGCATCAATGATAATGCATACAAGATAGATTTACCCGGTAAGTATCAAGTAAGTGCTACATTTAATGTTACTGATTTGAGTCCTTTTGATGCAGGCGATGATTTGAGGACAAATCCTTTTTAAGAGGAGGGGAATGATGAGAGCCATGATGGTAGCCAAGTCAGAAGATGGAATGTGGATCCTCTTGAAGTGCCACCTGGACCGATCACAAGAACTCGAGCGAAATGATTAAAGGAAGCACTTAACGGGTTGATGAAAGATTTCCATGAAGTCGGAAAGGATTGGAGCAATCATGAAGTTGGAAAGGATTGGAACAACCATGGGAATGCCCTTGCTCATGTACAAGTCATAACGGATATGGGTTAAAGAGGGCGTTTCTTTACAAGGTACGGCCGTGTAGGAGTCTGGAGGTTACACAGAATCATACACGGTCGTATACACGGTTCAAAGGCACGGCCGTGTATGGTGTCAAGAATTTCCACAGAAAGATACACGACTAGATGTACACGGTCGTGTATGGTGTTAAGAATTTCCATAGAAAGATACACGACTAGAAGTATACGGTCGTGTACATCTCCAACACCGGCTCTAAGGCCGCCGGCCTTCATTCCCACACTACCGGCCTTTAAGTCATTGTTTTGTTATTTTACGCAACTTATTGAAGCTATGTCGTTTTGGGGCATCATTGTTACAAATTGTAAACCCTAATATAAAGCTCCTAGGGTTTAGATACAACATAGAATATAGAATATACAACATACAAGTTTGAAAACACTTTTGAGAGGATTCCTCTCTTAGTTCTTTTAAAGAACTACTCTAGAACTTATCGGATTTTATTCTGTGGCGTTCATCCTTACTTATCAATCAGTCTTTCATCCCGATTGTGGCGTCTACATAATATACCAAGGTTCTTGTCTCACTTATAGACAACGAGTCGCGGTTTCCATTCGATTGTTTGGCATCTTAGGTAGCAATTCCGATCGTATTGGTATTGAGTTTCGTCACACGTTGGCGTGGTTTGTATCATAAGGTGAGTGAAAAACAGAGGGAGAGTGAGAGAGCAAAAGACAGCGAGAAAGAAAAGGAACACAAAAGTCGATATCAAAAGGAAAAAGAGAGGAAGGCTAGAAATAGTGTGAGAGACCAAGTTGAAGGGGGATCAACTTTGGTGGTGAGTGAAAAGGAGAGTGCAGCCTTGTAAAAGGAGAGTTGTGTGGCAAGAGCGAGTGTAGTGAGAAGAGCGTTAGTGATGAAGCAACCTATGTTGTTGTTGGTTTTTAGGGAAACTTGTTTGAATACTAACGAACTATTTAACTCTTTGCCTAGTGTGGTTGTGTCTATTATGCAGGACTTTGAAGATGTCTTCCCTGAGGAGATTCCAAAGGGATTACCACCTATTCGTGGTATTGAGCACCAGATTGACCTAGTACCTAGAGCATCGATTCCAAACAAACCGGCTTATAGGAGCAATCCAGAGGAGACAAAGGAACTCCAAAGGCAAGTCGATGAATTAATGGAGAAGGGATACGTGAGAGAAAGCATGAGCCCATGTGCAGTGCTTGTGATTTTGGTCCCTAAGAAGGATGGGTCATGGAGAATGTGTGTTGACTGTCGTGCTATCAACCACATCACGGTAAAGTATCGTCATCCCATTCTTCGCTTAGATGACTTATTAGATGGGTTATATGGGTCTAGGGTCATTCCTCATGAGCCTTGGGTAGATATTTCCATGGATTTTGTGTTAAGATTACCCAGGTCTAGACATGGTCGAGATTCTATTTTTGTAATCATAGATAGATTCTCTAAAATGGCACATTTCATTCCTTGTCACAAAACAGATGATGCTTGCAATATTGCTAATTTGTTCTTTAGGGAAGTTGTGAGATTACATGGTATGCCTAGAACAATCGTATCGGATAGAGATGCTAAGTTCTTGAGCTACTTCTGGAAGACCTTATGGGCTAAGTTAAGAACTAAGTTATTGCTTTCTACTACTTGTCATCCACAGACGGATGGTCAAACTGAGATAGTAAATCGAACTTTATCTACTTTGTTGAGGGCTGTCATTAAAAGGAACATTAAAAGTTGGGAGGATTGTTTGCCGCATGTTGAATTTGCCTATAATCGCACAATGCATTCTGCTACTAAGTTTACTCCTTTTGAAATTGTGTATGGTTTTAATCCACTAACTCCTTTAGATTTATCACCTCTGCCTATTTCTAAGTATGTTAATCTATATAGCAAGAAGAAAGCAGAATTTGTTAAATAGATCCATGAGAAGGCAAGGCTAAACATTGAGCGAAGAACAGAGCAGTATGTGAAACAAGCCAACAAGGGTCGTCGACAAGCTATCTTTGAATCTAGAGACTAGGTTTGGGTTCACATGCGCAAAGAGCGGTTTCCTGTGCAGCGTCGATCTAAACTACTTCCTAGAGGCGATGGACCATTTCAAATTCTTGAGTGCATCAATGATAATGTATACAAGATAGATTTACCTGGTGAGTATCAAGTAAGTGCTACATTTAATGTTACTGATTTGAGTCCTTTTGATGCAAGCGATGATTTGAGGACAAATCCTTTTCAAGAGGAGGGGAATGATGAGAGCCATGATGGGAGCCAAGCCAGAAGATAGAATGTGAATCCTCTTGAAGTGTCACCTGGACCGATCACAAGAAGTCGAGCAAAACGATTCAAGGAAGCACTTAACGGGTTGATAGAGGATGTCCACGAAGCCGGAAAGGATTGGAGCAATCATGAAGTTGGAAAGGATTGGAACAACCATGGGAATGCCCTTGCTCTTGTACAAGTCATAACGGATACGGGTTAAAGAGGGCGTGTCTTTACAAGGCACGGCCGTGTAGGAGTCTGGAGGTTACACAGAATCATACACGGTCATATACACGATTCAAAGGCACGACCATGTATGGTATCAAGAATTTTCACTAAAAGATACACGACTAGAAGTACACGGTCGTGTATGGTGTCAAGAATTTCCACAGAAAGATACACGACTAAAAGTACACGGTCATGTACATCTCCAACGCCGGCTCCAAGGCCGCCGGCCTTCATTCCCACGCTGTCGGCCTTTAAGTCATTGTTTTGTTATTTTTACGCAGCTTATTGAAGTTATGTCGTTTTGGGGCATCATTGTTACGAATTGTTAACCCTAATATAAAGCTCCTAGGGTTTAGAATAGATACAATATAGAATATACAACGTACAAGTTTGAAAACACTTTGGAGAGAATTCCTCTCTTAGTTCTTTAAAGAACTACTCTAGAACTTATCGGATTTTCTTTCGTGGCGTTCATCCCGACTTATCAATCGGTCTTTCATCCCGACTGTGGCGTCTACATAATATACCGAGGTTCTTGTCTCACTTATAGATAACGGGTCGCGGTTTCCACTCGATTATTTGGCATCTTGGGTAGCAATTCCGAACGTATTGGTATTGGGTTTCGTCACATGTTGGCGTGGTTCGTATCAGTATTGGTGGTGTGTTAATGCTGGATTCCAAACCAATAGCCTACTTTAGTGAGAAAATCAATAGTGCTGCTCTGAATTATCCTATGCATGATAAGGAGTTATATGCCTTTGTGAGGATGTTGCAAATGTGGCAGCATTAACTATGGCCTAAGGAGTTCATCATCTATTCCGATCATGAGAGCTTGAAATACTTGAAGACATAGAGGAAGTTGAGCAAGAGGCATGCCAAATGACTAGAGTTCATTGAAACCTTTCCATACATCATCAAATACAAGCAAGGTAAGGAAAATGTAATGGTTGATGCACTATCTAGAAGGTATTCTCTATTAACCTCTTTACATACTAAAATGCTTGGTTTTGAATGCATGAAAGATTTATATGAACATGATGCTGACTTTAGTCAGATTTGCATGTAGAAAGGCTAAATCCAAAGTCATGCCCCATGGGGAGTATCTTCCTTTACTTGTGCCTAGTCAGCCTTGGACTGACATAGCCATAGATTTCATATTAGGTTTACCTAGATCTCAGAATGGCAAAGATATCATATTCATTGTTATCGATAGGTTTAGTAAAATGGCTCATTTTATTACCTATTCTAAAACTAATGATGCACGACATATAGCTAATTTATTCTTTAGGGAGATTGTGTGATTACATAGTTTACCTAACTCTATCGTGAGTGATAGAGATGTGAACTTTTTTAGCCACTTTTGGCATACTCTTTAGAATAGGCTAGGCATAAAATTACTATTTTCTACCGTGGCACATCCTCAAACGGATGGACAAACAGAGGTGGTTAATAGGACACTTTCCACATTGCTACATGTTATGCTTGATAAAAATTTGATGTAATGGGAAACATGTTTACCTCATGTAGAGTTTGCATATAATAGGATAGTACATTATACTACATCTTACTCTCCATTTGAGGTTGTGTATGGTTTTAATCCCTTAACTCTATTGGATATGTTACCTCTACCTACTAATGAGTTTATTGATCTTGATGGAATGAAAAAGGTAGAATTTGTTAGAGATTTACATACTTAGGTCCAAGCTAACATTGAGAAGAAGAACAAACACTATGCTCATCAGGCCAACAAGGGACGCATTAAAGTCATGTTCCATCTAGGAGATTGGGTTTAGTTGCACTTGAGAAAGGAACAATTTGTTGAACAACGGAAGTCCAAATTGCATCCAAGGGGCGATGGACCCTTCCAAGTAGTGGAGTGCATAAACGACAATGCCTACAAGATAGATTTGCGAAGCCACTATGGTAATATAAGTGCTACATTTAATGTTTCTAATCTTAATCCTTATCATGCAAGTGATTCGAGGAAAGAGGAAATTATGAGGATCATCTAGCACCTAAGAAGATAGAACCGAAAACTCAAGATCCATTGCAAGGAATTGGAGGCCCAATGACCCAAGCTAGAGCAAAGAGGATGAATGATGCTCTACAAGGACTAGTCATGGACCTACAAGCTAAGGAATCAAATTACATGAAAGCATAACTTACACCTATTAATGTGATTCATGTTTCCATGGGAGAATGCAAAGATTTGAAGTCCTAGAATAAGAAATGTTGTGTGATGAACTCAAAAGGAAAAAGATTTGCAGTTTTGTGTTTGTTATGTTTTTAGTATTTGCTTTGGTATGTAATTTAGAATAATTAGTTACTTGTTCGGTTCACATGAGGATAAGGAAGCAAGTTAGATTAGGAAACTTAGGTTTTATATTTTTACATGGACACATTATAAAACCATGTAAGAGGGGCCAGCACAAGGAGGATTGAATAGAAATTTTATAAACACTCTTTTCGTGGAATACGAAGCCCTCTTTTGTTCTTTTCAAAAGAACTCTCCTTTAGAAATTCTTTAACCGAATTACTATAGGAAACCCTTAATTGATAACTTAGGTTTCAATCAACAGGTATGATTAGGGTCTAGTTCCGTGCTACTTATTCAAGATGATCCTCGAAGAATTGATTCAAATAGAATACATCAGTTTCTAGGTTTAATATACCTTGGGTTCATGCATCACTAATACCACTACCATCAAGTCCAAGTCATGAGTTGCGTAATTCTTCTCGTAAAGCTTCATCAACACCCATCCTTACCCTTGGGCTAAGGCATCACTATATATAATGAAATCTTCCCCACTTTTATGTAATGCCAAAACTGGTGCTGACATAAGTTTCTCCTCAAGTATTTGGAAACTAGCTTCACATTTGTCTTCCCACTCAAAATTCAGACTCTTCTATGTCAACCTAGTGAGAGGAGTTGCTATATTAGAGATTTCCCCAACAAACCTTTTGTATTAGTTTGCTAGACCTAAGAAGCTTCTTATATTTGTTACTATCTTCGGCCTATGCCAATCTACTATAGCTTTCACCTTTTCTAAGTCTATAAATATTCTCTCCTAGTTAACCACATGACCTAAGAAAACCACTTGCTCTAGCCAAAATTCACATTTATTGAATCTGGCATACAATCTTTCTTCTTATAACTTATCAACATTAATCTAAAGTGATATTCATATTCTTCATTACTTTTTGAGTATATCAAGATATTATCTATGAAGATGATTACAAATTTATTGAGAAAGTCATTGAATACATTGTTTATTAAATCCATAAATGTCGCATGTGCATTAGTTAATTCGAAGGGCATCACTAAAAATTCATAGTGCCTATATCGAGTGTTGAAGGCCATTTTCTATATGTCTCCTTCCTAAATTCTTAACTAGTGGTACCCTGATCTTAGGTCTATTTTAGAAAACATTTGAGCTCCTTGGAGCTAGTCAAATAGATCATCTATCTTGAGAAGAGGATACTTGTTCTTAATAGTGACCCTATTCTACTCTTTGTAGTCTATGTAGAGCCACATGTTTCTATCCTTCTTCTTAACAAAAAAATTGGTACACCTTAAGGAGATACACTGGGTCTTATGAAACCCTTATCTTGTAGTTCCTATAACTGCTTCCTCAACTCTTCTAGTTCAATTGGCACCATCTTGTATACTGGTTTTGATATTGGTGCAGTACCCTATACTAAATCAATATTAAATTCTATTTCCTTAGCTAGGGGTAAAGTAACTAGGTCTTTTAGAAACATGTTTGGAAATTCTTTAACTATAGGCACTACTTCCATTTTTGTTTCTTCATTAGCTTCAATGGTCATAGCCACCAACATATTCCTTCCCCACAACTTATAAGTGGGTAATTTAGTTGGTTTCTAAGTTTCTAGCTTATGCTCATAGTAGTCTTGATAGGAATTAGTTTCCTACAAGACCAATCACTAGAGCACGTGCTAAGAGATTACAAAATCTAGCAATGAGGGTCCTCCATGAACAACTAAACCCTAATGATGTTGATTTAGTATCTACTTTTACATTATATAATTATTGTGTATTCTAGTAGGTACATTTATCGATTTTACAGGATGTTAAATAAAATGCACTAAGGATCAGATTGTGGGACATTCTTGGAATCACATCCAATGGTCCACAATATGTTCAATTGAAGTGAAGAACTAGCCACTTGAAGATTATTTGTACTTGTAAATTGTTACTTTTGGAACTAGCCACTTAAGTGGCTTATTTGTAATTTTATGTTATTTTTGCCCTAATTGGAGCAAGTATAAATTGTTGTTAACTAGTGTTTTAAGGAAGCTTTTGACATTTCAAAATCAAACACCTTCTTTGTTGTGAGGGTTCCCCTTGCTTGCAAAAAGATCTCTTATCAATTTCACAAGTGAAATTGTGGCAAGATCAACTTGAGTAGATTGTACGTAATATCAATCTTCCTCTTGTTGTTTTTCAAATTGTATTTAGTAAGTCATATCTAAGTGCAATTTGTTGGTGACTTGTCATTTTCCACGTGAATTAGGGTTCTTCCATTTTAGATTTGAATCATTTCAATTTGAGTGGAATTCTAATTCATTTCCATTGTTATCCATTGATACTTACATAATTGCTTTGTTCTATATATCAATTTAGCATCAATCTTGCGAATTAGGGAACATTTGTGAAGTTAGTGATCATGCCAATTATTGATTGGAATTTGTTGTTCACTCCACTTGTTGATGTGTTTGCTATCTAATTAGTAAGGCACATCATCTTTTTTGGTATTAAAGCAAAGGTTTTGGAGTGGGGTTTGCCTGAACTTCAATTGGAAATTAGGGTTTTTAAATTTTCATTTCTTAAGTGGAAATTGTCGAAGTCGAATTTAAGTAGTTAATTGTGATTTTTGTTATGTTATACTTGTTGTTGTTGAAGTGGAAGTGGAGATTTTGTAGTAATCCATGTGATCTTCATCTTGCTGTGAGAAGAAGGGGAAGTAGGAAGTGTATTTCATTGTGTGTGATTTGGAATTGAAGTACATTATTTATGAAGGAAGAGAAGTCAATTTCATTATATGTTGTTTTGGAATTGAGGAGTGTAATTTACATTTCTAGATTTGTTTTTACGTGGAGGTTGGAAACTATTTGAATTTAAAAAAAAAAACCATTAAGTTTGAAGAGTTATTGTGTAGTATTGATTGAATACAATTTGAATATTTTTTAATTATTTCTTACCATTTGTGGAGAAGCTTCATTAAGAGTTACATTTGTGTTATTGTGTTGTGATTGGACGAGGGGTGAAGTGTGTCTATGCTACACCATAAGTGAGTGTGTGTGTGGTGTAGTGAGTTTGTGTGGTGAAGGGTGCAATGTGGTGTATTGTTTGTGTTGTGGTGAAAGGTTATTCAACCTTGGATTGTAAGTGTGTGTATGTCCCGTGAGTGAAGGCTGTTGTAGTGGTTAAATTTGAATTTCAAAAGCAAACATTAAAGTGTGAAAGTTATTAAGTATTGATGCTTTGAACACTTCGCTTAGTTGGACTCATTCACTTACTATTTGGAGAAGTGTCCATATTTTCTTCCATTTGCCTTTGTGTTGCTGTAATGTGTAAGTGGACGTGGAAGTGTGTAGGTGAACCATGTAGGTGTGTTGTATTGGTTATATGTTACACCATGGGTGTGTAAGTGAGACCGTAGTGTGTGTGTTGCGTGATTGTGAATTATACTACACTTGCCTTTAAATTGTCTTTGTACAACTCAATTCAACAACCATGTCTAATATTGTTATAAATGAGGATAATAATCAAGAGGGAGCTGATTTGTATTTATCGGCTAATGTGCTGCACCGAGCCTTGACTTCATTTCCAACCATTGATGATGAGTAAAGAGAAAACTTGTTTCATACTTCTGGTGGGGTATAAGGTAATTTATGTGTTATTATTATTGATGGTGATAGTTGTACTAATGTTGTAACTACATCGTTAGTATCGAAATTGAAACTTATAATTACCCCACATCTAAAACCCTATAAATTGCATTGGTTGAGAGAGTAAAGGAGTCTCCATATAACCCAGAGAGCTAGGGTACCTTTCAGTATAGGGGATAAATATCATGATGATATTGAATGTGACATTCTTCCTATGTGTGCATCCCATATATTATTCGGTAGGCCTTGGTTGTATGACAAGAGAGTTTTACATGATGGCTTCAGAAATGCCTATGTGTTCCAAAAAGAAGGTAAACGTATCATCTTGAACCCAATGTTGCCTTCAGAGGTCCAAGAGGTTTAGAGATAGATCAATAAACCATCATAGGTCAAAGCAGTTCTAATATAGGCCAAGAAATCTGGGAAGAAAAAGATCTTATTGATGGGACGGTCTGAGTTAGAGGAGGCCATAATAGATGAGACCCTAATATATTTATTGTAGATGAGGTATGCCCTAGAGATGAAGGGACACTTCCTTTCATGTAATTGCTCTTATCAAATTCTCCTAGAATTTGTAGCAAGTGGATTTTGATTGTGTTATAAGTAATATCAACAACATCAAAATCAAACCTAACTCTAACTAGTGCATAATATAGTAAGGAATTAGTTCTTTTCTTTTCTATCCTTTTCACGCCATTTTTAGGTTCCATTTTCAATTAGGGTTCATGTCATTTTGATATATCATTCAATCGAATCCTAAATTGTGTTGTGTGCTTGTAATTGGACAAAGGCACATCAAGTCTTCCTTAGGTATGTTGAATTGTACCTCCATGTTATGATATTCATTGGTGGAATAGTATTTTGACAACTAATTGACTCCTAATATCATGTCAAACTCCACCATCTCTAAAATTAAGGGATCTACTAGCATCACCCTACCTCGTATCTCTATTCCTACTCTTCTATAGATTATATTTATCTTTCCTCCAACTCCTAAAGGAGTGCTAATATCTAGAGTATTATCCATATTCTGAACATCCAATGCACATCTACATACAAAATTTTCAAATACATAAGAAATAGATGCACCGGTATCAAATAGTACATAGGCATTGTAAGCATGTACTTGAAGCATACCTATAATGGTATCCATATTTGGGATGTTCTGGTACTATTGCTCCTGAATAGTAAATACTTTGGTGAGAACCCATTGTTTAGGGCCTCTTAACATGTGGTCTACCAACCTGTCCCCTTGCTAGAGGTCTTACTACCTATGGAGTTGGGGTTACTCGGTTTCCTACTTGCCCCTAAGAATAGTCAACTACCTTATGTCTCCTTTATTTGCATACATGATAGAATACTAAGGGGACTAACCTCTTATTACAGTTTTTGCTAATGTGTCATGTCTTTTCACAAAAGAAGTATGTGCCCTCTAGCCATTTGCATTCCCTTAGTTCATGAGGCCTATAGCACCCGGTGCTACTATAGGAAGGAAGTGCAAAAGGCACTAGTTTAATTTGTAGAGAAAAGGCTGCAACACTCTGGGGTTTGTTTTAGAACATGTAAGGTCTCATGCCCTTATCTTACCCTATCCTACTCGAAGCAAGCCTCTTCCCCAAAGTTATCTTTACTCTATGGCTCCTCTATTCTTCTATCCACCTCTTGCTTTGTTTTAGGTATTGGGCCTTATCGACCACTTTATCATAAGTATTCAGCTAAAAGGCCCCAACCTCATGTTGGAGATCTTGCTCCAAAACCCTCAAAAATCTTCTATCTTGGGATCTATCATTAACACAAGCATTCTTAGGCAGGAACTTAATTAGGAGATTCAATTCTAACTCATACTCTTCCACTTTCTTGTTCCTTTACTCATAGTTATAGTAGTCATTTTCCACTCTACTCTAGAGCTACTAAGGAAGTACCTCTAATAAAACAATTCCCTAAACACTGTTTAGTTCATACACTCCCTTCCTAATCTAAGAACTGAGGCTTACCATTTTGCTATAGTTCCATTTAACATAAATGCAGCATAATTAGCTTTTCTGTCTTTAAGTATTTGGAAAATAGCAAATGTCTTTTCCATCTCCTACACCTAATACATAACCTCAATCGAGTCATTCATCTTAGGGTTAAATTACTTTGCCATCCTAAGGAACCTATTGAAGCTAATTGGTTCATTTGTATTCATGTTCTCTAACAAATGGTGGACTTGATGTTGCTGTGTCAACAACCCCACTAGGTTGTTCACAGTCTGTAATAATTAGGTGGTTTGTTCTACCATCTGATCCAGTTCCCTTTATGGCCGCTAACCTTAAATGTTCTCCTCAATTGGATTGTCACATCCAGTACCCCTTCCTAAGCCTAATTTGACGATTCTTCTAAGAGGCATTCTATTTGAGAAGAGACAACCAGATAGATTTAAAAGTTAGTGTTAGCTAATGTTAATGTCATTATGTGTCAATATATATACATATATACCCCTACACATAATTACATACTTATATATAATTACTTAACAATTAAAAGAAGTGTAATTAAAATAATAATACAATAAAATAAAGTACTAAATAAAATAATCGCCCCATAATTTTTCCACCCACTTCATGTCTCACTACCTTATAAATCTAATGTTTAATCCATCTAAAGATCGCATCTTATTTTTCACTATTTGAAACTTATACCTATTGATCATCACTTAATTTCTAAGGATCATTAACTTGTGTTCTATAGATAAAAACCTAAGATTGTAAGGATCATCAAACTTTGCTCTAAATGATCATTAAACCAATGCTCTAATACTATCTAAGCTATAATGCCCCGAAACCCAGGAGTGCTACTACTTACCATGCGTCCCTATAAGACAAGGATATATTAAGGCTCTTGACCCTACTCTAATACTATTCAAGCCTATAACCTATAATACCTGCCATTCATCAATTCATTAATTTTCATACTTCCAACATATTACAAGTAGGCTTTTGACCCTACTCTAATACTATTCAAGCCTATAACTTATAATACCTGCCATTCATCAATTCAATAATTTTCATACTTCCAACATATTACAAGTACATCCCAATCCATCCTTCAATTTTTTATATAAAACTTAATAGTTCATTCATAGTCAAAATCTAAAGCAATTTAACTTTTAGAATTCACTAATCTATTATCTTCCAAAGAAAATAATCATAATTGCAACTAAAGAACTCAATTTCCTATCCCCACTTATTCGCCATAATAAAACACAAATCTTCTTCCCCCCTCTCATATACATTCACTCCCAGGTTCTCTTCATGACTAACATTTTCCTCTATGCCTGCATCTAAAAAAAAAAAAAAAAAAAATCTCTTAGGGGTGAGCTAATGCCTAATACATATAATAGTAATTGCACATGCATGAGTAAGCAAGAACTTAAATCACATACATATCTATAGATCTTTAAACTTCAATTAATAAGTTCATGTTTTACTTAAGTCCACATAATAAGAAGGAGATACTTATGACCTTACCAAATATACTAAAAAACTTAATCCTTAACCTAGTGTTGGAAACTGCCATTATAAGCCCCAATATCCATGAATCCTTAAAATTTAAACATTTTCAAAACTTGATACGTTGTAAGAACTGCCACTACAAGTGCCAATACCCATGAGTCCTTAAACCTTAAACCAACCCAAATCATTTCCAAGAACGACTCCACTAGGGAAAGTGTCACATAAGGATCGTTGGAGTGCCCCTTATGGATTTGCCACTACAAGCCCTTAAGCTGAGCCAAGCACAATAAACAAGCACTTAACCACTTAAAACAATCATCAACTTAATCTAATTTGATCCTAACTTAACAATCACAAGAAGAAAAACAAAGTTACACACACCTAGAATCTTAGTCTTAATCACATCTAGTTTGAACCTAATGTATTCTATAATCTATCAAAGCAACAATGATTCCCTCTTAGTACTAATTTAAGAATAATCTAAGTTTTCTTAATTCTCTTTACTAATCTGTTATATGATTCCTTCTCTTACGTTAATGGAGTTTCTAGGTTAACACTATGTGTTTAGGTTGCATAGAAGTTTGAATAATGTAAGTTAAATTGATAAACAAAATATTTCTAAGTGCACAATCATGTTTTAGGCCATGTACTTTAGCCCCGCTTGGGATACATGATTGTGTAGAGTGACTATGTATCTTTCTATAGACTTTAGCATTTTAGCACACCCACGTACACAATCATGTAGAGTGGTCGTGTACATTTCTATGGATTATCATATTTCAACATGCCCATGTACACGAGCGTGTACTTCAATCGTGTACCTTCTTGTACACAATGCTTGTTTCAACATAGGTGAGTATATGGGCATATGCTTGACCATGTACCATGTTATTCTTCACAAACCCTAATTCCTTTTTTCTAAATTGCTCCAAATTTTGAATTCCTTGATCTGAGGCCTAATTGAGTCCTAAAACTTAAAATTTCTAATTGAATTATATAGGTTACTATACTTACTTGTCGAATCCTTGATTCAGATTCCCTAATCGCTTGATCTCCTTGCTTGCTCTGCCCCATTCCTTGATCTAGATTCTATCTATCATAGCATATTACTTGCATGAATCCTCAATTCTATAATTATGAGTACTAATTCTATCATTGAAATCCCTAACATATGTAATTGGATTGAATTTTTGTGTAATCCTCTTAATTGCCTTTAGGGTTCTACAAATAGTGCTTTGTTTGTTGCCGTGAAGTGTCAAAAAGGGAAGAGAGCTAGGTTACATGAGGTATTTATATTTTGTCCACAAAATGACCCATTTATTGCTCATATTTTTTAAAATTCCCTCTTTGACCTTAACTTTATTTTATAATAAATATTAAATAAAATAATTTTGTTCAGTATTTACATAAAGCTTTTCCCATCAATGCACCTCTTCACACCACATCATGGGTACGATGAATGAAACAAGATAAAGCAATATAAAATATTTGGATCAAAAGCCAATCCCAACACTATGATGTGAGTATTTTCTTTATCGATCCTTGAGACCTTTTCAAACTTTGTATGATGATTCATCTTGACTTGCTCGAAATTTGAGATATCATTTCTCGATTTGGATATCTTTCTTTGAGGAAAACACTTAGCCCAAAAAAATAAAAAAAGAAAAAAATATCGGTCAATTCATTTTATGTAGTAAATTGTAAGGACTTCAAAAATTATACCGTGCCCTAATATGTTTTTTAAGAAAAAATGAAAATGAACATAGGCAAATGGCATGAAGCTACCGACATGATAGAAAATACGAGGTGGCAATGCCATATCAACTAATTCTATTGAGGAATTAGAAAAAGAAACCTTCTTCTCGATGCCGTTGAACGAGCTAGTGCTGACAACCACCAGTCACCACAGCGTTTACGGTCGACACAATAACAACCCCGACCCCCCTCCCCAACCCCAGCCTGAACACAAACATGTGGGAACTGTCCTTTTTTTTTTTTCTTTTTCTTTTTTTATCAAAGTGTGGGAAGCGTCCTTGACTAAGCACACAAAATTTGGAAGAAATAATATGCGTCCTCATTTCCTCGGAGTTCATGGACAATGACATCCCCATTTCTATACTGTTTTAGCATTG
Organism: Laguncularia racemosa; assembly: GCA_037954665.1. Classification (NCBI taxonomy): domain Eukaryota; kingdom Viridiplantae; phylum Streptophyta; class Magnoliopsida; order Myrtales; family Combretaceae; genus Laguncularia; species Laguncularia racemosa. The sequence continues at coordinate 131,132 of JBBMOL010000381.1, forward strand.
TCAAATTTGTGGAGACAAGATCACATCCTGCAAATATCAGTCTTTCCTTAATCCAACCCAATCCATACGCAAGCAAACCGAGAAATGCTTGAACCTAAAAGGACCCACTCAACACCCTGATTTTCACTCCCCTAAGTCAGCAACAACTCATAACTTGTACGTTGGTTTCTTGAGGTGATACAAGTCTGCCGAGAAGCAAGCGCCACAGAAAGGGTCATTTCGGAACTGTCATGCAAAGAGAAAATCCCCACTATAGAATTGCTGTAAAATCCTATCCTCACGAAAATCGCCATCTTTATTATTTTCTTTTAGTATTTAAACTCTTTCATGACATGATAATTTCTTAATTTAGTCATTTCACACGATATTTTCCATGTCAAATTTCCACCATGCCATAGCCGTAAATGCACAATTATAAATGTCAAGCGTGTCTATATGATTATAGAAATTGTCAAGATGATTATCGATATAATTTAACTACTAAATTCCAAGTCAACCATCGAACCAATAGAACAACAGAAAGAAAAACACCTCTAAATCTAAGCTCGAAAGCGAGTATCCATGAAAACACGTTTCCCCTTATGTGCCAACAAAACCAAGCTACCAACTTTATCCAATGAAATGGATCGAACAACGGGAAATAAACTAAGTACCAGCAAACGCGATGATATAAGAATAAAAAATCCATAAAGGTACAAATTTTACAAGATCCACTTAGAAATTACCTAAAAGAGCGACAACGTAAAAGAAAACAAGCTATACTAGCAACAGTAAGACGATATAATGGTCATAACTTAATATAATCTACAGTAAAATATAATATTAAAAACTTTAATAGTATATTTAATTGGCTTTATTGAGTGGAATAGTTTATTGTAAAATTATTATTTTATTTGGTTTGTGGAATAATTATTTTATGAAATTTTTATCAATACAAAATAAAAATCGTAGTTCCATTTTTTTACCAAAGGAATAGCTACCTCTTAGTTATTCTATATAAGACATTTACCTTATAATCAAGCCATTGATCTGGAAGGGATATAATGGTTTTTTCATATATATTCCTAATATATATCTAATATTATTTGAAGTGTAAATAAATTAAAATGCCTTGTAAAATATCTTTAAAACGAATGGTATCGTAGTAAATATCCTTGCTAAATTTTAAATCTTAAAATTAAGCTACTCCAATTTATTAAGGGTAAAGGTCATCCTAATTATAAAAGAACTTGTTTCAATAAGGGTTACTGTACCCAAGCTATCATGCCCCAATTCAAACCTTAGTGATATAATGAAAAAAAAAAAAAAAAGGGAAAACGAAGAGAAAACCTACCTTTGACTTTTGTGTAATGGCCCCTAAAGGTAAGGGAAAGTTCCCTTGTTTGATCTTCTTTTTCTTTTAACGTTTTCCAATAACCAAGATGCTAGCACTCGTATATGGTAACATAGGAGAAATTTGTGATAAGAAGTTTGCAAAACTATTCTTAAAAATTCATGGAAATTTATAGAAGGGGGTGAGGATCTATTTTATGATTGGGTGTAATTTTAAGAAATGACATTCTAATGTGTGATATACTGTTGGATCAAGAAGAATTTTGTTTTGACACGGTTATTTTAGTTGGTACCCACCTTGTCTAGGATTAGAGTTTCGAATTTATCCAAGAAATCGATTTTGCACCTATAGTGACAATGGAGTGGTGATACCATTAAAAGGTACAATCAAATCCTTATTCAATTCTAGTCATTTATGTTGACTTAATTGTAATTTGAAGAGTAGTTGTTCAATTGGGATTTTATTTAATTGAAGCAAGTTTATTTTTGGGATGTACTTGTTCATGAAGATTTATGGTTTTGAATTTTTATTAACTTTGTTGTCAATCATATGTGTTAATTATATGATCAAGTGGGTTAATCTTACGGGAGATCAAAAGAATTGACAAGACTTGTTGTAAGTGTGTAAAAGAAATGGAGATATATGAAATTTTGGTTTTTGAAACATTGATTTTACAGATTCTTTGAGTTGTTAATTCATATCATAATCGATTATTTGTAAAATGGAAATAAAAAACGTGTTTTTATGACGTTGTTAAGGGAGTATGAGTTTGGTTATTGGAATTCATGTTGTTAATTTTGCATAAAGTGGGTCATTCTTATGATGGAGAAAAAAAAAAAGAAAAAAGGAGAAAAGAAAGAAATTGAAAAGTATTTTCATAAGTTGGTTGAAGAAATTTTAGGTTTTGTTCATGATTTACCGATTTTAGAGAGTTTTTATTGGGTGTTGGTCGCATTTAATTAATGGATAGGAGTTGTTACATGTTAAGAAATTTTAAATTTGTAGCAATTCATAAAAATGACGAATTCTGAAAAGAATCTATTTGTGAAATATTAGATGTAGATGTAATGATTTTCCAAACCAAGTTTTTGAAGTTGGTATTATGAAACAGTGAATAAGAAAGTTGATTTAGGATGATTGAGTGGATTTAATTTTTTTGAAAAAGGAGGAGTTTGTCTTAGTTTGCTATGCAAAGTTTTCGGAAAAAATTTTGTTTTTAGAATTTTGGAGTTAGAAAAAAAAAAGAAAAGAAAAGAAAAGAAAAGAAAGCTTTAAACATATGAATTTTATTTATTAATAAGTCATTAGATAAAATATAATGCTAATCCATATTTAAAAATAATATGTTAGTTGTTAGTTTATATGATGGAAAGTTTATTATAGCACAAATTTTCATTTTACAACGAATAGTTAGTGGCCTAGTAACGGAAAGTTGGTGGATGAGGAAAAGTTTTTTCATTTAAGAGTGGCTAACTTGAATATTCTATTACAACTAGTTAATTTTATATGAATAGCAAACATAGCTACATATTTTATCAAGGGAGATAACTTTCTATATATTAGGTTTTGATAACACAAGTTCAAAACCTTAGTGGAGAATAAAAGAAAAGCAATCTTTTAACTTCGATTCTAGACCATACGTGTTAATAAGTGAACATAGATTTAGATTGAAATTTTGGATTCATCAAGCATGAATTATGATGTTTATGTTATATGTACATCAAGTTATGGCGTTATTTATCATTCAATAGCTTTTGGAATTTGATATATATGTACAGTTATTGTTTGTTAGGTGTTCTTGCTAAAATAGTAATTAAATCAACCTAATGAAAAGTGAAACCAAATAAATTGTATGCTGCTTATGCTTTGGAAAGACCCAAAAAGATGCAGAGTGATTTGGAACACTTCATCCAATGATCATTACAATTTGTTTGGTCATCATGAAGCCTTATATTGATAGGATTAGGTTAGTTATGTACTAATTTTCATGTCAATGTGTTGTTGACTTAGGTGAGATTGTGTAACGGGTTAGCATATCAAGATGAAGTTGTAAGTGGGTCGAACTTTTGGATTGAGATGCTTGTATGGAATCTTACATGCACACTGGTAAACTAATGGCCACCTATCTTTACCTTATAGATGATATGATTGTTATGGTCTTTGTTTTGGTTATACATTATATTATGTATATATGTATTGTGTTGGAGTCATGAGTTACTCTAAGCCTAAGGATGTTGAAGGTTGTATTGTTTGAACAATTAAATTTAATGATAATAATGGGTGATTGTTGCATTAGAATAGATTGTGTGTATCTGTTATGCATTGTGATGCGAACCCTACCAACCTGTGATGAAACCCAAGTATCTAGATTCGATAATCCTCACAACCTATGAATCTATCAAGAACGATGGTTACTATAACCCATTGTCTATAGACGAGACAAGAACCTTGGTATAAGTTTTAACACCACAATCGATTATGGAACGATTGATTGATAAATTTGAGTGAATACTACAGATTCAAAATCTGATAAGTTCAATTAGTTCTTTCAAGTACCAAAGAGAAACTCTCTCTAATTTGTGAATAAACTTTCTTGAATCTTAATTGTGTTACAATGAGTCTATGATGACTATTTATAGTCCCATAAGAATAAGTAAATAAAACGACATAAAAAAAATTAATTCAAATAACGGACAAACATTAAATGCCATTGGTCTAAAATGTTACAAAGCTAGCTTATAATTCCACGCAAAGTCGGCGGCTTTGAAATCTTCAAACCGGCCTTCATTTGGATATACGTTGACCACTTAGGTTAGTGGCTTACTTGTCCACATCGGCCATTTAGGCTAGCAACTAACATCGCCAAGGTCGATAGCCTTTAGTGGTTCTGAAGCTGTCGGCCTTAAATCTCTTCCTCAACTTTTGCCTTTGCACTCCACACTTCAAGTAGGTTCACAATCCTCAATTCCTCTTGACACAAATGTGTGTGATTCTCCTCTTCTTGTACTACTTTGACTAATCCATTAAGTGCTTCTTTAAGTCTCCTAGCTTTCGCTCGTGTCAATGGTCCAACCGGCACTTCAAGTGGATGTGAACTCCTTAGAACAATCCACCTAGTTTGATCTTCATCACATTGTATGTTCTTGCACATATGCTCCTGTGGTTGCATGCTATGCATTAACTCACCCCTTTAGGGACTTTATTTTGTTTTTAAGTGTAAGAAAAATTTACATGTAATGATTTTGGCATCAAAGTGTGAGACTAGGTGCATCATTAGTGCATGGATAGGAAGGATTTTACTTAAGATGTAATAACTTAGTTATATGTATTTTCATTGTTCTTTTTTATTAAAGTTTGAAGGTAAAAAAAAAGTGTAAATAAATTTGAAGTTTTAGAATTTTTAGCGTGAGTTTTGCAAACATTAAATATTTGTGGATATTAGTTGTTTTAAGCCTTAATATGCCCATGCTACGATATGAGAAATTGGTGAACTACTCATGTCCTTCGATTTTAAGGCATGGCATCGACATAGTAATAACTATTGCTTTCTTATTATGTTACTCAAGAATTGTAATTTTACATCTACCTTATTCCATCCCCCACCACCCCCCCCCCCCCCCCCCCCCCCCAACACACACACACACACACAACCAAATATACTATAAATATCAATAAGAAATAGTAGATACCAACATAGTTGAACAATCTAGAAGATGGCACCAAAACTAGACATTGGTTTTACAAGCAAACACTCTTGGATTAATGTAACAAGTAATAGCAAAATATTTCTTTCTTTAAGCAACATTTATCGATCCTTGAGGAATGCAATTAGATCTGTTGAGTCATGCTCCCAATTAATTCTGTATGGAACATCAAAGAAAAATTCATCTTTTAAATAAAAAAAGAAAAGAAAAATGTTTAACTAAACAAAGCTAACGATGCTAATTAATGGGGGCTATAACCTCAACCTAGCAACTATATTTTGGATTTTTTTTCAGATTTGGGCTTTTAATAGAACTTCCCTTCTTAATTATATTATATTATCTTATGATAAATAATCGAGTATATCATAATTTATGTAGAATAATAATTGTGTAAGAAAGCTAAAGTAAAGTGATCAAATCTAAGCAAAAGACCATGCAAAGTTGGTCATTTGAAGGAAGCCAATCGATTAAGTATTGACTAAGAGAAAGGTGGCCTACCTACTGCTTGGGGTGTTCATTGCTCAATTTAGTTTAGGTATGAGGCCTAACTAAACCAAATTGAACCACATTTGAAATGATTCATTTTATACCCTCAATAGACCAAACTACTTTATTGACTTGAAATCTTGAATCGAACTGCTTTAAATGCAATTTTGTTTACTTCAAACTACTTTTAAAAGCACCTTATTCTAGTTATGGCCATTAGAATTTCCAATGAAACATTCATGTTCAAACTAGGGAAAATCACAAAAGAATTTACATCATATAACATTATATCATAGTGATATTAAATCTTAGCTAATAGCTAAGATGCATGAATTTACTTGAGAGATGAGAGATGGTGAAGGGAAAAGAGTAGATTATGGAGATTGAGAGTAAGTCAAGAGGTGATAAAAAAAAGAAAAGAAAAGGCAAATAGGGTTAAATTGAAATGTCAATAGGGTTAAAACTAAAAAATATTGATTATTTTTATTTTTTAATAAGAATCAGTTTTATTTTGGCTTTAGCAATTTAGTTTTGATTTAAGTAGTTCAATTCTGCTCAATTTGATAAACAACCTTACCAACAAATGGGCAACTAAGTACTTGTAGCCATCATTTTGTTAAACATGTTTGCTTCATTGGACATTCTTTATTAGTTTGTGCTATTTTCTTTTTTGATAACACGATTAGAATACTTTATATAACTATTTTTATTTTATTTATTTATCCTTTTAGCTAGTTTCATTATTTTATCATATTTCCTTTTTCAAAGTCAATCATAGTTTACTTTGATGGCCTATATAAAGGCCTTTGGTTGCAACAAACATTAGTATTTAGACTATTTTCATATTGACTATTAATTGAGGTTTCTCTCACTTTCTTGTTCTTATCAATTACTTTGTTGGTTATAGCTTACCTTGATTTCTCGGAGAATAGTGTATCATATCCTACAATTCCATAGATTATTAAAATGTTATGCATCGAATCAACACTCTTCTAATCCGTGATTAATTTCTACAATCATATATAATATCCATAACAACTCAATCTCCTAAACAACTATGTTTAGGGTCCTTAAGAAATAATCTAGGTTTTATTATAACTTTACGATGAGTACTAAGAATTTGAGTAAATGACTTTATAAAGTTAGTTTTCAAAATTCAAAGTGATAAGAAATTTTATTTGATGATGAACAAGAATTGATCAAATTAGATTGATTCCTATAGTTAGAAGCACATGAAGTTTAGAGAAAAGATTAATTGCATAGGCTAAAATTGAAAGATATTGTAAAATTTGAGAATTTTCTCAGAAGATTAGAGATACAAATCTAGAATAGTTGATACGAGAACGGTTTGATCGGATTCCTAACTGATACGAACCACGCCAACGTGTGACGAAACCCAATACCAATACATTCGGAATTCGTTACCTAAGATGCCAAACACCCTCAAGTGGAAACCGCGACACGTTGTCTATAAGCGAGACAAGAACCTTGGTATAATATGAAGACGCCACAATCGGGATGAAGCACCGATTGATAAGTCAGGATGAACACTACGGAAATAAAATCCGATAAGTTCTAAATTAGTTCTTTAAAGAACCAAGAGAGGAATTCTCTCAAAAGTGTTTTCAAACTTTCAATGTTGTATATTCTATATTCTAAACCCTAGGAGCTTTATACTAGGGTCTACAATTCGTAACAATAAAGCCCAAAACGGCATCACTTCAATAAGTTGCGTAAAAATAACAAAAATAGAACATGAAGGCCGGCGGAGTAGACATAAAGGCCAGCGGCATTGGAATGAAGGGCGGTGGCCTTGAGCCAGCGTTAGAGACATACATGGCCGTGTATTTCTAGACGTGTATCTTTCTGTGGATTTTCTTGACTCCATACACGGCCATGCCTTTTGCCGTGTATATGACCATGTATGATTCTATGTAACCTTGAGATTCCTACACGGCCGTGCCTTGTAAAGACACGCCCTCTTCACCCCGTATCCGGTATGACTTGTACAAGAGCAAGGGCCTTCCCATGGTTGTTCTAATCCTTTCCAACTTCATGATTACTCCAATCCTTTCCGGCTTCATGGACATCCTTTATCAACCTATTAAGTGCTTCCTTGAATCGTTTCGCTCGATTTCTTGTGATCGGTCCCGGTGGCATTTCAAGAGGATCCACATTCCTTCTTCCAGCTTGGCTCTCATTATTCCCTTCCTCTTGAAAAGGATTTGTCCTCAAATCATCACCTACATAAAAAGGACTCAGATCAGTAACATTAAATGTGGCACTTACTTGATACTTACCTGGTAAATCTATCTTATATGCATTATCATTGATGCGCTCAAGAATTTGAAATGGTCCATCGCCTCTAGGAAGTAATTTAGATAGACGTTGCACAGGAAACCGCTCTTTACGCATGTGAACCCAAACCCAGTCTCCAGGTTCAAAGACAACTTGTCGATGACCCTTGTTGGCTTGTTTCACATACTGCTCTGTTCTTCGCTCAATTTTTAGCCTTGCCTTCTCATGGATCTGTTTAACAAATTCTGCTTTCTTCTGGCCATCTAGATTAACATACTCAGAAATAGGCAAAGGTGATAAATCCGAAGGAGTTAGTGGATTAAAACCATACACAATTTCAAAAGGAGTGAATTTAGTAGCAGAATGCATTGTACGGTTATAAGCAAATTCAACTTATGGAAAACAATCCTCCCAACTTTTAATATTCTTTTTAATTACAGCCCTCAACAAAGTAGATAAAGTTCGATTTACTACCTCAGTTTGACCATCAGTCTATGGATGACAAGTAGTAGAGAACAATAACTTAGTTCCTAACTTAGCCCACAAGGTCTTCCAGAAGTAGCTCAAGAACTTAGCATCTCTATCCGATACGATTGTTCTAGGCATACCATGTAATCTCACAACTTCCCTAAAGAAAAAATTGGCAATATTGCAAGCATCATCCGTTTTATGACAAGGAATGAAATGTGCCATCTTGGAGAATCTATCCACAACTACAAAAATAGAATCCCGACCATGTCTAGACCTGGGTAATCCTAACACAAAATCCATGGAAATATCTACCCAAGGCTCATGAGGAATGGGAAGTGGGGTATAAAGCCCTTGAGGTTGTACTCTAGATTTTGCTTGCTTACACGTAACACATCGCTCACAAATCCTCTCAACATCGCGTTTCATGTGAGGCCAATAAAAGTGTTCCTGCAATACCCTTAAGGTTTTAGCTACTCCAAAATGTCCCATTAAACCTCCTCCATGAGACTCCCTCACTAGTAATTCTCTTAAAGAACAAATTGGAATGCATAGTTTACTCTCCCTAAACAAGAATCCTTCATGTTTATAAAATTTACCATGCCCACTCTTCTCACAATGCACATACTCACAAAAATCTCGATCAACAGCATATAATTCCTTAATGTGCTCAAAACCAAGCAAATCTAGAACTAAGAGTAGAGATAAGGGCATACCTTCTAGAAAGTGCATCAACAACGACATTCTCTTTACCTTACTTGTAGTGGATGACATATGGAAATGTTTCGATGAACTCTACCCAATGAGCATGCCTTTTATTTAGCTTATGTTACCCCTTCAAGTACTTCAAGGATTCATAATCAGTGTGGATCACGAACTCTTTTGGCCAAAGGTAGTGTTGCCACATCTCCAGGGCTCGAACCAATGCATATAACTCCTTGTCATAAGTATGGTAGTTCAAGGTTGCCCCACTTTGCTTCTCACTAAAGAATGCGATTGGTCTTCTCTCCTGCGGAAGCACTGCTCTAATACCTAATCCTGAAGCATCACACTCAATTTCAAACGTTTTAGCAAAGTTAGGTAAAGAAAATAATGGCGTCTGAGTCAGCTTATTTTTAAGCTTCTGAAAGGCCTTCTCTTGTTGCTCTTCCCATCTGAACCCTACATTCTTCTTAATTACCTCGGTAAGTGGTGCTGAAATCCTTCACAAATCTCCTGTAAAAGCTCGCTAGTCCATGGAAACTCCGCACATTACTTACATTAGTTGGACTAGGCCATTCTTAGATCGCACGAACCTTTTCTTCATCAACCTGTATTCCCTATGCACTAACAACAAAACCAAGAAACACAAGTTTTTCTGTGTAAAAAGTGCACTTCTTGAGGTTAGCATATAATTGTTCCTTTCGAAGCACTTCTAAAACATCCCTCAAATGAGATATATGATCTTCCAAACTCTTGCTGTAAATAAGGATATCATCAAAATAGACAACTACAAATTTGACAATAAAAGTCCTCAAAACATGGTTCATAAGTCTCATAAAAGTACTAGGTGCGTTAGTTAAACCGAAAGGCATTACTAACCACTCATACAATTCATATTTCGTTTTGAATGCGGTTTTCCATTCATCACCTTCTTTCATTCTAATTTGGTGATATCCACTTTTCAGATCAGTTTTAGAAAAGACACTAGACCCATGTAACTCATCTAACATGTCATCTAAGCGAGGAATAGGATGACGATACTTTACCGTGATGTTGTTGATGGCGCGACAGTCAACACACATTCTCCATGTCCCATCCTTCTTAGGCACCAAAATCACAGGCACTGCACATGGACTCATGCTTTCTCTCACGTACCCCTTCTCTATTAATTCATCGACCTGCCTTTGGAGTTCCTTTGTCTCCTCTGGATTGCTCCTATAAGCTGGCTTGTTTGGAATCGATGCTCCTGGTACAAGGTCAATCTAGTGTCAATACCACGAATAGGTGGTAATCCCTTTGGAATCTCCTCAAGGAAAACATCTTCAAAGTCCTGCACAATAGACATAACCACACTAGGCAAAGAGTTAGATAGTTCGTTAGTATTAAGACATGTTTCCTTAAAAACCAGCAACAACATAGGTTGCTTCATCACTAACGCTCTCCTCACTACACTCGCTCTTGCCACACAACTCTCCTTTTGCAAGGCTGCACTCTCCTTTTCACTCACCACCAAAGTTGATCCCCCTTCAACTTGGTCTCTCACACTCTTTCCAGCCTTCCTCTCTTTTTCCTTGTGAGTTCGACTTTTGTATTCCTTTTCTCTCTCATTGTCTTTTGCTCTCTCACTCTTCCTCTGTTTTTCACTCACCTTATGTCGTGCAAAAGACTGTTGTGGCTGCAACTGATCCTCATACACCTGTTTAGGTGTTAAAGGTTTAAGATTAAAGTTTTTCCCCTTGTGAACAAGCGTATACTTGTTAGAAAAGCCATCATGAACAACCTTCCTATCAAATTGCCATGGTCTCCCCAACAACACATGACACGCTTACATTGGCACTACATGACATAACACCTCATCCTCATACCTACCAATGCGAAGACCAATCAAGGCTTGCTTACTCACCTTAGTCTCACCACTATCATTCAACCACTGCAATTTATATAGACTAGGGTGTCTAATAGTTTTGAGTCCTAGCCTCTCAACAATAAAATTACTCACCACATTGGTGCAACTTCCTCCATCAATGATCAAACTACAAATATGATCTCCTAGATAACATCTAGTATGAAATATATTCTCTCTTTGCACCTCCTCTTCTTCCTTCACCTGCACATTTAAAGCTTGCTTCACTACTACCACTAACTTCCCTACTGTAGGCTCTTCATCATCACTAGCATCTTCTAATGGAGGCATATCATCTTCCTCACTATCCCCCTCAGTCTCATACTCACCATCATCACGCAAAATCATAACACGCCTATTCGGACATTGACTAGCAATATGGCCTCTACCTTGGCATTTAAAACATCTAATGTCACGATTTGTAGAAGCAGAAGAATCAGGGTTACCTTGGTTACTAGGAGTAGAACCCGCTTGTCTCAGCTCTCCTTTTGGTTTGGTGGGTAAAGGCTTTTCTTCCTTCTTCCATTGGTTAGTCTTCCAGGTGGATGAACCGGTACCCTGTTGAAACCGTACATTACTACTACCTTTCCACCTGTGTTGGTTCTCAACCTTTATAGCCATATGAACCATATCCTCTAATTCTACATAATGCTGCAATTCAACAACATTTTGAATTTCTCTATTCAATTCAGCAAGAAATCTAGCCATGGTAGCCTCTCTATCCTCCTCTACATTCGCCCTAATCATCGTTACTTCCATCTCCTTGAAATACTCATCCACACTTCGGCTTCCTTGCCTAAGAGTTTGCAATTTGTTGTATAATTCACGATAGTAATACGCAGGCACAAACCGCTTCTTCATCACCCTTTTCATCTCTTCCCACGACTCAATAGGTGGTTCGCCATTCCTTCTTATATTCAACATTAGTTGATCCCACCACACTATGGCATAATCCGAAAATTCAATGGCAGCAAGTTTCACTTTCTTTCTCCCACTATAGTTATGACAATCAGACACCATCTCTACCTTCTGCTCCCACTCTAAGTACGCCTCAGGGATCATTCTTCCCTTGGAAAGGAGGAATCCTCATCTTTATGCTACTCAATTGATTATCCTCTCTATTCCTATCTCCTCTATCTTCCCAATCCCTAGTTCCTCTATTCCAACCACTATATCCTCTATAACTCCCGACAGAAGGCTCATCAAAGTCATCACCCGACATTTCATCTCCACCCCTTTGTACTCTCCTAGAACGACTTTCCCTCTTATGCCCTTAGAAGACGTTTGTAAATTGCTCTAGTCTTTGCTCTACCGTCTCATGAATTTGTTCCATTCCCTCCTGAAACATCCTCTTCATCTCACCCCTCAACGCCTCAATCACTAACCTAGCATCAAACCTTCCCCTCTCACCTTCAGGAGAATGTTGCCTCGACATAGTTCCTGCAGAAAAGATTAGTACTAACACAAATATATATGATTAAGCCTCATGATACACTCCCTTACGTGTTTCACTCAAAGGATGATATCACACAGTCACTCGTGTATTCTCACAAGCAATGATGATAGCAACTCACCAATTCCTCTTCTCAATTCTCTCGGAACTAACCCAAACTATACCAATTCCCTTCCGTAGAATTCAAAACAACTCTAGGGCTTGAAAATTTTCCTCTTTTTTTTTTTCTTTTTTGTTCAAATTTTTTTTTTGCCTTTGTATGCTGCTCTTGATCACGTTCCCTTTTTCTTTTTCTTTTTTTGTCATGATTCTTCCTTTTTTTTTTGTAACAAAATTGAATTAGAAGGCACTACAATTTCAATAGATAATCAACACTATGAAATTGAATATGGGCAATTGATATGAACGATTGGAGTTAGGGTTTTGATCTTACCTTCCTCAAACCAAACCGATGTGTTAACAAACCTAGGCTCTGATACCAAATTGATACGAGATCGGTTTGATCGGATTCCTAATTAATACGAACCACGCCAACGTGTGACGAAAGCCAACACCAATACGTTTGGAATTCATCACCTAAGATGCCAAACACCCTCAAGTGGAAACCGCGACCCGTTGTCTATAAGCGAGACAAGAACCTTGGTATAATATGAAGATGCCACAATCGAGATGAAAGACCGATTGATAAGTCGGGATGAACGCCACGGAAATAAAATCCAATAAGTTCTAGATTAGTTCTTTAAAGAACCAAGAGAGGAATTCTCTCAAAAGTGTTTTCAAACTTTCAATGTTATATATTCTATATTCTAAACCCTAGGAGCTTTATACTAGGGTTTACAATTCGTAACAATAAAGCCCAAAACGACATCACTTCAATAAGTTGCGTAAAAATAACAAAAACAGAACATGAAGGCCGGTGGCGTTGGAATGAAGGCCGGCGGCCTTGAGCCGGCCTTGGAGACTTACATGGCCGTGTACTTCCAGAGATGTATCTTTTTGTGGATTTTCTTGACTCCATACACGGCCGTGCCTTTTGGCCGTGTATATGACCGTGTATGATTCTGTGTAACCTTGAGATTCCTACACGGCCGTGCCTTGTAAAGACACGCCCTCTTCACCCCGTATCCGGTATGACTTGTACAAGAGCAAGGGCCTTCCCATGGTTGTTCCAATCCTTTCCAACTTCATGATTGCTCCAATCCTTTCCGGCTTCATGGACATCCTTTATCAATGGACATCCTTTATCAACACGTTAAGTGCTTCCTTGAATCGTTTCGCTCGATTTCTTGTGATCGGTCCCAGTGGCATTTCAAGAGGATCCACATTCCTTCTTCCGGCTTGGCTCTCATCATGGATCTCATCAATAGTGTTGCCTAGATACTAAGTGTTAGGTCCCATGTCAATAAAATCCCAAAAGAAATGTCAATTACACAAACCTATAACATATACGATCATTCTAAACTTGAACCTGATATAACAATTTATAAGAGCCCCTTTCAATAGATGAAGAATGATAAGACGAATATTGAGAAAAGAGGACCCTAATTAATTCATAAACCTAGAGTAACTTAATTAAAATGTACTTATTAAACTAAATATAAGTCATTTTAATTCAGGTAGCAATAGGAAAAGTAATATAAGCACTTTGCACTTCTATGCTTAAATGATGTGCCTAAAACTAAGATTAAGCACATGCAAAACTAATTTGAAAGACAAACAGGTAATGTCAATCAAACTAGCTTCTAATCACATGGACAATGGCATCAAATCCTCAAAGTTTATGACCGATTCTTCAACTAGGATGTGAATCAATCTTAAATATCCAAATAAGATAGCTCTAATACCAAAAGATGATGTTATGGAAGAGTCACCGATCCAAGCTCAAGAGCCAAGTCAAGAAGAAGATCAAGTGGCTAAGGATGAAGTTCAAGGGGTTCCAAGTACGATTAGCTTGCCTCAAGGACCAATCACGAGATCAAGAGCTAAGAAGCTACAACAAACATTGAATTCTCATTTGCAAGGCTTGGTGAAGATCACAGGTGAAGGACTTCAAGGGATTCAAAGCTTTGGGGCAAAAGAAGGCCAAAAGAACTTCAATTTGATGAAAATAGCATCGGGTGAAGATACACCGGCTCAAGGCTGCCGGCCTTGGAGCCGGCCTTGAAAACGCCGATGTTTCGGTGCATTTTCAAGGAAGGCCGCCGGCTTTGAAAAGTAGGCTGCCGGCCTAAATGGCCGGCCTTCTTTTTATGCGCACTTTTCACTTGTTTTGCGATTTCCATGTAATGTTTTAGGGTTTTCTCCTTTATATTCTGGACCTCCTCATTGTAAAAGTTAGTTTTTGAGATATTGAAAATACCAAAAAGCTTATTGCTTTGTTCTTTGTGTTCTTATTTGAATACATGCTCCTAGGAACAATCAAGGAAGATTGATCGACTTTCTTGTGGATTGTTTCGAAATTAGGGCTTTCCATAGTTCTAATTCTTATATCATTAACCTAAGTCAAACCTAAATTCTAATCTTCTTAGGGATTGATTTCCAAATTGGTGTCGTGGGTTTTCGTATTACTGCATTGGGGGTTCACACTAATCAAAAGGGTTCTCAAGGCGTGATTGCGAAGGTTTTCGTATCAGATGATGTGCCTAAAAGGGGATTAATCACAATCAAAACAACCCAAATATAAACCTCAAAAGATAAGATCAAATTTAGTTCAATGGTAAGACAATTTACATGAACCTTAATTGATGGAAGATGAACCAAATGATAAAATCAAGGAGATGAAATCCACAAAGATGATAATTCTCAATTGAATCAATTAACCAACTTAAGTTCCAAGAGAATTCCAATCAACAAGACACAAATTAAAAGTCGTGACCCTCCTCACAACAAAGAAAATTCCATGCCACAAGTGTAATGACAATTTTATGGTAGTAACAAGTGCTAAAAACCAATTAATTAGGCAATAATAATTTGATTGCAAATGCAATCAAATCTGACCAAGAAGATTTCAATCTAACCCTAGATATGACTCACTAGAGATGAAAAGAAACACAACAATAAGAAATTGATATAACTCACAATTTCCCCTTATTGCACTCGCCACAATTCCAATTCTTGGGATTGAAATTAATAAGAGAAATTGAACTAAGGAAGAACCCTAATTCTCTCACGTAAAGTGTATGTCTAATTCTGAAAAATGGCATCCTAAAACCCTAATTTAAGCAAGTATTTATACTTGCTCCCTTTAGGGTTAGAAGATACACAAAATTACAACTATGCCACTTTTAAGGTGGCCAATCCAAAATGAAAAATTACAAACAAAATGAAAGTGTCCTAAAAGAAAATACAACATAAAATAATCCACGTGAATGAAAAATATATAAAAGAAATTGGTCTTCAAAATGCCGGTCTTCAGGGTACTTTCAAATTGAGCTCTAATGAGAATCCCGACTCACTCAAAAGTATAGGTGATTTGGTACCTTGTAGGACTGATAAGTGAACCTATTGGAATGCATAACAATTATAATGTAGGAATGAAGAATGTAAATTAGCTTCCTCAAGATTGGGTTTCTCATGTAAGATTCTCAAAACTAAGTTTTGTAGACCCTTAGCTTGGGCCTTGGTGATAGGTCCTGTAGGAGTCTGATTCCTATCATCTCCTCGAGCTTCTAGAAGATTTACCCTTAAATTTGATAGGTCTTCATGCATGTCGTCTGATAAGTATGGTGATAGATCTGCAACATTAAAGGTCGCTGATACTCCATACTCTCCTGGTAACTTTATCTGGTAGGCATTATTGTTGATGCGCTTTAAAACCCTAAATGGTCCATCTGATCTAGGAGACAACTTCTATAACTTCTTATGTGGAAACCTTTCCCTACTAAGATTAATCCAAACTAAGTCACCTGGATTATAAAGATGAATTCTTCTGTGTCTGTTTCCCTAGATTCTCTACTGTTCCTAGGTCTTCTAGAGGCATTCAATTGTTCTATCATGAATGTGTTGAATTTGTTTGGCTCGGTCAACTCCACTAAGACTCTCTTCCTTTGTTGCCGGTCTTGCTATAAAATCCAATGGAATAGAGGGATTATTGCTATAAACGACTTCAAAGGCAGACTTACTGGTTGAACTATGAGTAGACCTATTATAAGTGAACTTAACAATAGGAAGACACAAGTCCCAATCAATAAGATTCTTGCCAACTGTTGCTCTGAGTAGGTTCCCAAGCGTACGGTTGACAACTTCTGTTTATCCATCTGTCTCTGGATGGCAAGAGGTACTGTACATAAGCTTAGTACCTAGTCTTTTCCATAATGTCTTCCAAAAGAAACTAAGAAACTTAGTGTCTTTGTCTAACACTATGCTGTGTGAGACTCCATGTAATTTGACAATTTCCTGCACAAAAATGTTAGCAATAAAAAGGGCATCATTTGTTTTGTGACAAGGTACAAAATGTGACATTTTACTGAATTTGACAACAACTACCATAATAGAGTCTTTTCCCCCTTTGTGTTCTAGGTAATCCCAACACAAAATCTATACTGATATCAGTACAGGGTTTATCTGTTATAGGCAAAGGCATGTACTTACCTTTCTTTCCTTTAGCTCTCTTACAAATACCACACCTTTCTAATACCCTATGGACTTCCTTTATCATACCCTTCCAATAGAAATTCTCCCTCAATATGGCTAGGGTTCTCTTCTCACCAAAATGTTCAGACAATCCACCTACATGTGCTTCCTTCACCAATAACTCGCTCATAGATCCAGAAGGAATACATAGTTTTCTTGATTTATACAAAAACCCCTCAATCACACAATAGCCATCATGCATTTTTCCCCCATAACACCTCCCCATAACAGTTTTGAATTCCTCATCACATATATACTATTCTTTTAATAATTCAAAACCCAACAGTTTTGACTAAAGAGAAGTGATGAGTACATACCATCATGATAAAGTGTCAACAACAATATTTTGATTACCCTTTTTGACTTTATCACATAAGCAAAACCCTCTAAAAACTCTATGCTTGGTGCTTAGACAAATTCTGCTGTCCACTAAAATGTTTCAAAGATTCATGATCTGTATAAATAATAAACTCTCTCAAGAGGAGATAATGCTGCCACATCATGAGAGCCCTCACTAAGGAATAAAATTCCTTATCATATATAGAATAGTTTAAAGTTGCACCACTCAACTTCTCACTAAAATATGCTAGGGGTCTCTTTTCCTGCATTAGTACAGCACCAAATCCTATCCTAGAAGCATCACGTTCTAACTCAAAAACTTTGTCAAAATTAGGTATAGCCAATAATGGAGCACAAGTGAGTTTTTCTTTTGCCTCTTCAAAACTCCTCTATGCCCTTTCACTCTAGATGAAAGGTACATTCTTTTTAGTCAGTTATGTGAGAGGACTAACAATACCACTGAAATTATGGACAAAGCATCTATAAAAGGATGCAAGCCCATGAAAACTTCTTACCTCAGTAACTGAGGTAGGTGTTGGCCATTCCTTGATTGCCCTCACTTTCTCCTCATCCACCCTAACACCTAAACCAGATACAACAAAACCTAAAAATGTTACCTCGGTTTAGTAAAAAGAACACTTCTGGATATTTGCAAATAGCTATTGTGCCCCCAATACTGAGAATACTGTCCGAAGATGCTCTATATGTTGTTCTAGGTTTTTACTGTAGATCAGAATATCATAAAAATAAATAACAAATTTTCCTAGAAATTCTTTTAGTACATGATTCATCAGCCTCATAAATGTACTAGGAGCATTACTCAAACCAAAGGGCATAACCAACCACTCATACAGTCCATGACGTGTTTTAAAAGCGGTTTTCCATTCGTCCCCCTCTCTCATCCGAATTTGGTGATCTCCGCTTTTAAGATCTACTTTGGAGGAAACTTGTGAACCATGCAGCTCATCTAACATATCATCAAGTCTAGGAATATGATACTTGTATTTGATGGTGATTTTGTTGATGGCTCTACTATCGATACACATTCTCCAAGTACCATCCTTCTTAGGAACAAGAAAGGCAGGAACGGCACATGGGCTGAGACTCTCTCTGATAAACCCCTATTCAACCAATTCATCTACCTAGCGCTTCAATTCCCTACCTCCTTAGGATTCATGCGATATGCAGGTGGGTTCGGTAATACTGAACCAGGCATAAGATCGATAGCATGCTTTATCCCTCTCAAAGGTGGTAACCCTACTGGCAAATCATCAAGAACATGTCAATATACTCATTCAATACCTAAGAAACTGTTGAAGGTAGAGACTGTGGTTCCTACACCCCTAATGCACATCTCAATTGAAGCAAGTATACTGGAGTTTCTTCTATAATTATCCTCTCCATTTCACCCTGTCCCATCAATAATACCTTCTTTTCCTCACAATCATTACACTATACTGAAGCCCTTTTACCCTCTGTTGGCCTACTGATCTATTGCTGAACCTTTTGGACCTCTGAAGGTGACATCAGATTCAGAATAACACGTTTGCCTTCCTTTTAGAACACATAAGTATTCCTACAGCCATCCTATAAGACCCTCCTGTCATATAACCAAGGCTTGCTAAGAAATATATATGATACACACATAGGCAAGATATCACACTCAATCTCATCACAATATTTATCCCTTACACTGAATGGTACCCTAGCTCTTTAGGTCACATGCAAACTCCCCTAATCACTAAGCTAATGAAATTTATATGGTTTAGGATGTGGAATAGTGGTAAATCTTAGCTTCGATACTAACAATGCGGCTAATACATTGGTACAACTACCACCATCAACTATAAGGACACACAAATTTCCTTGTATCCTACAAGAAGCATGGAACAAATTTTCCCTTTGTTCTTCATCCTTATTAGCAAATGTAGTCAATGTTCGGCGTAACACATTAACATATTGAAACATCACACTAGACATTGTTGTGTTTAAATTCAACACCACAATAATAATCTTCACACCTTTCATGGCTCAAGTAAACAACCACTCTTAAGTAGATAGAATTTAAATTTAACTCTAAGTGCTTAAGTAACTAGTTCAATTACTTTCACACTTTAATGACTTATTTGAATTTTAAATTCTATTACTCAACCTTCCTTTTCTTATTTTGATTCCACACTACAAAGAACCACAATGTGCAGCACCTCAAAAAATACAAAATAATCAAATCCACCGCCACACTACTCCTCTTTTACTCACGGTTCCACAATAATCATGCCTCCAACAATAATTGTCTATACTACACACACCAAAACTCATGCCAAATGCACACACTCTTCACTAAATTTACAAAAACGCAACTCTACATATACACCTCTTCAAGTCATGGTGCACTTTTCCACTTCCACACAAGTTAACAAACTGTAATTTTCAACAATCAAGGTAGCTCAAATTCAAATTCAAATTGAGTTCAATAATTGCTCTATTCCACAAATGGTAAGGAGCCACTTTCAAATTCAAATGAACACACAATTACTTAATCACTTAATGTGTGTTTTGAAATTCAAATTGCTTCATTGACTCACACCTCAATTATGAAAATTCAAGTTTGAAAATCACAAATGTTACTCCTCACTTCCGAAAATTCAATAAGACAATTCACACTTCTTCAATTGATCACAAAGGCCTTCTTACTCCTTAAGTTCTACCTCAAAGACACTTCACACTCACGACCACTTCTCAAGGGAACTAAGAATGTTACAAGTCTCCAAGTATACAACCACAAAACAACAAGATAGCACTTCAACAACACATTTGAATTGAAATAACTCAACTCCACTTCACAATTTGGATCAAGGTGCTAATTCAACAATCCTTAATTTTGAATTCCAATTGAAACAATCCCTCCTCTTAAACCTCAAGCTTTGATACCAAAAGACGATGTGCCTAAAACTAAGATTAAGCACATGCAAAACTAATTTGAAAGACAAACAAACAATATCAATTAAACTAGCTTCCAATCACATGAACAATGGCGTTAAATCCTTAAAGTTTATGACTGACTCTTCAACTAAGATGTGAATCAATCTTAAATATCCAAATAAGATAGCTCTGATACCAAAAGATGATGTGCTTAAAAGGGGATTAAGCACAATCAAAACAACCCAAATATAAACCTCAAAAGACAAGATCAAATTTGATTCAAAGGTGAGACAATTTGCGTGAAACCCAATTGATGGAAGATGAACCAAATGATAAAATCAAGGAGATGAAATCCACAAAGATGATAATTCTCAGTTGAATCAATTAACCAACTTAAGTTCCAAGAGAATTCCAATCAACAATACACAAATTAAAAGTCGTGACCCTCCTCACAATAAAGAGAATTCCACGCCACAAGTGTAATGACAATTAGATGGTAGTAACAAGTGCTAAAAACCAATCAATTAGGAAATAATAATTTGATTACAAATGCAATCAAATCTGAGCAAGAAGACTTTAATCTAACCCTAGATATAACTTACTAGAGATGAAAAGAAACACAATAATAAGAAATTGATATAACTTACAATTTCCCCTTGTTTCAATCACCACAATTCCAATTCTTGGGATTGAAATTGATAAGAGAAATTGAACTAAGAAAGAACCCTAATTCTCTCACATAAAGTGTATGTCTAATTTTGAAAAATGGCATCCTAAAACCCTACTTTAAGCAAGTATTTATACTTGCTCCCTTTAAGGTTAGAAAATACACAAAATTACAACTATGCCACTTTTAGGATGGTCGGTCCTAAATGAAAAATTACAAACAAAATGAAAGTGTCCTAAAAGAAAATACAACATAAAATAGTCCATGCAAATGACAAATATATAAAAGAAATTGGTCTTCAAAATGTTGGTCTTCAGGGTACTTTCAAATTGAGCTCTAATGAGAATCCCAACTCACTCAAAAGTATAGGTGATTTGGTACCCTGTAGGACTGATAAGTGAACCTGCTAGAATGCATAACAATTATAATGTAGGAATGAAGAATATAAATTAGCTTCCCCAAGATTGGGTTTCTCATGTAAGATTCTCAAAACTAAGTTATGTAGACCGTTAGCTTAGGCCCTGGTGATAGGTCCTGTAGGAGTCTGATTCCTATCATTTAGTTAGGAAAATGAACACTTATAATATAGCTATCTATTGCTATTAACCTACTTAAATAAATAAGTATGAAAATATGAGAAGCTACTAATCACAAAAGATTTAAAAGAGAAAAAAAATTAAAATAACAACATAAGTATAAAACAAATCAATCAAAATGAGCTATGTTTGGTATCACTAAATATCATTTAATATGACCAATCTCTTAGAATTTAGCTATTAGGATTTTCTTCCATTTCCTTTGAAATTTCCAAACATGTCCTAAAAATGTAGACTAAAAAATCAGCGCACTCATTACTCTCACTCAAGTTTCAAATCATCTCTTATATACCACTAATCTATATCCAATAAAAAGACATGCAATCAAAAGTGGTTTTCATTTCCAATGTTCATACTTTCTCTAATCCTATCCACTTCCAATTTTATTTTCAAGACCATACAAGCCGTCTATTTATATTTTAAAGTAATAAACTAAGATTAGATACATGTAAGGAAGACAAAACAAAGAAAAAATAAAGCCCCTATTCATCCATTATAGCCGACAGGTATAAGCAACCTTAATAGATAGGTAACAAATTCTTTTATCCTTCTTTCTTTGAGCTACAACTCACTTTTAAACTATTTTAAACCTACAACTTTCCAAGAGATTGTGCATTTCCAACAATGAATTATGTACTAACCAAATTCCTAAAAGAAAAAGGAAACAAACACAACATAACTCCCACTCCTCTTATTCTTCTCTAAACCATGGCAGTAGACCCCTGTTGCATCACCATTTTCCTTTTCATTTCCTAATACAAGAACACTCAAACATTACCTCAATCACATTGTGAGCCACTTCAAAAACTACAAGAAAAACTCCAACTCCATTCCCATCATCTTCACACCAACATAGGAAAAGGAGATAACTTCATTTAACTTCATCCACTAATAACCTAAGGTAAGATCTTTACTTTAGTCCAATTGATTCCCACACGTTACTCCAAAAACCCCAAATCCAACTTTTTTTTTTATGACATGCAGCAAGTGATCTTGGAGAATCATCCATCTATGGCACCATCAAGTAAACCAAAACCCTACCCATGAATCTTGTCAATTTGAATTTGTTTTTATCATTGCCTTAATGTGTCCATATGATTCTTAGCTTAGATGTCCAGTTGAGGCTAATTCCTTTTAATTAGAATCATAATTCTTGTGTTTTATGTGTCACCTAAGCTAGTCCATTTTGTTTTAGGCCATGCAAGTCAAACCCATGCCTAAAACTATGTATCTAGTATCTATAATGTTAGATGGGGTGTTTTGGTGTGTTGTAAGCACTAAGTTGTTAAAAATTTCTTTTGAAACTTAATAAACCAATCCTAGAACTTTTCTTAGAGAGCTCAATTTGAAAAATTTAACAAAAGAAATTTGAATAAAACATTTCTTAGTAGTTCCAAAATGCTTATAGTTAAAAGAAATCAAGTAGCGATTGCCAAAAACATGCCACATGTATATATATGTTAAAGTGACTAAAAATTTAACTAATTTGTCTAAACAAATATAATGGCTTGAAAATAAATCCTTGCTTATTTCTTGGTTGTGTATAGGCTCTTAAATCCCCAAAGTTGTGCATGTTGATTTTAATAACTAGATAATGTGTATATACTACTTATGTATGAAAATGAAAATTGATTGAAAATTGTAACTATTGATTGCATTGACTAAGAATATCCTTATAAAAACAAGATGAAAAAAATTGAGAGCATAGATAAATGAAACATTTTGTAGCTAAATAAAGATTAAAAATAATTAATAAAACTAACAGAGAGTTTCCACTTACCTTATGTTGAATCTTGGAGAATAACTGTGCTAATAGACAAGTTATATAAGTCAAATCGACTATCAAATTAATTTTTAAAATACGACTGTTTTAATTAGATTCAACTATATTTAAAAACCTAATACTTGACTAAGAAAGTAACATGAGTGAAGATTTAATAATGGACTCCAGTGGGTAAAGTATATACTCAAGTACATGTATGACTTTATGTGTGTGTTTAGGTGAATAGGTGAAATGAGTTTCCAAAAGTGATTGAGACTAAATGATTGAAATTTAGTCTTACATGAATACTTAAGACTTAGATAAAGAAATTGGTTAGGCTTGAGACAATAGAAGCTATGCTCATGAAAACTAAACTCGATAATGGAAATAAACCCCAACTTTTCCATATTAATACCACCATAAAACAACCCTTAACTAATGGAACACTTGGTGACTTCGATACATTGAATTAACCTACAAAAACTGATGTTATACATAGTTGAACATGTTGTACTTGAGTGGTTTAAAGATCTATACAACTTGTAAGCTTAGCTTATACACTCAATAAGACACCCGTAACCCCTAGGAGACAAAATAAGATGAAACCAATCTCTTTCAATGAATGAATAGCCAAAATCATTGCAAAAACAAGTCCAACCCATTTTGAAGTGATTTTCATAATACTTAGATTTTCATGATTTATGAGGAAACATGAAGTCCCAAGTGAACTTGAGTCTTACAAAACCATAATTCAAGATATAAAAACTAGCCATGGTAAATTGAACTAAATTGCTCTTTTTTGTACATTATAAGAATAAGGAACTATTTTTGTAAATGATTTATTTCCAATATTTTAATGTTATCATATCTTTTCACTTTTACCTATAGTTATTATTTTTGCCCTCCTTTGATGGAAATATGCATATGGCAATCACATAAATGTTTAACAAGTATACAATTTGGAAACACTTACTAAATCAATAGATTACTTTACCCATTTTATCTTTACCCAAAAAATTTTGGAAAATCACAATGGAACTTAATGTTTTATAGATGGTCATGAGTTCTCTTTAATCTTTATCACCTTATACTCATTAAAAGGAATTATTTATAACATTAGATGGTCGGATATTGTAGAATTTGGCATATTGTTATGAACCTGAGACACCCTTAGGCAACCAATACTGGACAAATTTAAGATAATTTCTATGTACTATGTGTGCAAGCATAAGCAATGAAGGAAAGGTATGACATAAATGTGATCTTAAGACTGAGGATTAACCTATAGAGTAGTAGCAACTATGCTCGATTAGGTGATTGTACATGATCAAATCAATGAGGAAATTACTTGTAAAAGGGCTATTAAATAGAAATTTAGTCATTAATAGCAAAATACTCCTATTGCATGATAAATGTTATAAAGTACATATTAATTGTAATATTTATAATAGTCTCTTCTTTAATTCTCTTATATTTTGAACGGATATTGCACTTAATTACAATTTATTTTGATTTTAGAGTTTCAAAGTGTAATTTATGATTTAATAGAAGAATATTGTGAATTTTGAAGCAAAAATATCAATTTTTCAAAATGAGAAAGCATGACATGGTGAAGAGCACGATCATGTCTAAGGTTGTGCAAAACAAAACAAGGCAATTCATTTTAGAGTAGCCATGCAAGCAATCATGTAGAAGTTCACAAGCAAGAACATGCTCATGTCAGTGGGCATGTTGAAGGCAAATTTTCAATATATTTGAAATAGAACGGTACATAGACAATAACGTGATCATGCTATGACCATGCTAAGCCAAAAATCAACTTTCTAAAATTGATTTCCAAGCTTAATTTCACTTCTAAAAAGTGAAATTCATCTTAAAGATTTAATTTCCTTTCAAAAGTAGTTGAGTATCTTAAAATTCGAAGAACCCGTTACTACATATTAAATTAATATTTTCTAGCTTATAAAGATTCTTAGGATTTTTCTAGAAAACTAAAACTTTCTTACAATTATAGAAATTGATGGCTATATAAGGGGTATGAATTTCCAATAGAGGGGAGGGAATTGTAGGTTGATAGTAGCATAGCGATAGATTTTAATATTATTACTTATTTAATGTTTTTCTTTATGCAATCTTTTTCATATCGTCACTTTTAGATTTAATATGTTGCTAGCTTAAATTTTCTTTTGTACTCAGGTATGATAAACCATAGTTTGAATATGTAATTTTCTGATTTATTATTCAATAAATTATTATTATTCTTGTGATCCAATAATTATTTGTTCTTCATTCTTTTCAATGTAATATTTCTGGAATATTAGTTAAAGTCCGATACATTATATTGAGATTATGAGGTCCTATATTAGAATAGATCTAGCATAATTGGAAGGAGTTGCATGTAATCTAAGAGATAAGATGACACAAATGCAATGCAATTGTAGGGGTTTTTATTAGGAAGAGATTTCAACTAATCAACTTGAAATTAGGAATTAGTTGACTTAAGAGAGCTATTAGTTCAATTTAGGAATTCCCATGGTCCAATAATACAATAATAAGATTGAATAATAATTAGTTAATTATATTAGTTATTCTAGGGGGATTCAATATCTAGATATACTTCTAATGATTGTTGTTCTCACTAGTTCACTCATTGTTTGATTTTACTCACTTCACTCAATTTTTCATATTAGATAACAAGAAAAAGGATAATTACTAGTAATCATAATTCTTGTGGGATTGACACTCGATATCAATATCCACAGTACTATGGAACCAATAGGCACACTTGTGTATAGGTCTAAAGTAATAGGATAAACCGACACCAATTTACAAGGCTTTAATCTTAAGGATATGCTAAAACTAAATGAAACCCCAATAAAGCCATGAATGAATTCTAAATGCTAACACACATAGTGTTGAGTAAGTTTATTTCAACTACTACATAAGAATGATATGGCATAAAACTTAGAGCTTTCACATACCCTTATGCAAATTCATAAACTAAACATGGTTTATGAAAATAAATATGCACTAAAAGACAAGTTACCTTATATTGTAACATTGTATGCATAAAATATGCTGTGTTACAATACACCCTTATATTTCATGTGCTTGACTCATATAAAGAGACATCTATTGATCAGTAAAAGCTAGGATAACGTGTCAAACAAAGATAACAACATCTCCCTTGAAAGTCACTTTAAAAATATGTAAAACCTTAGGAAGAAGACCAAAACTTGAAGATATGTGAACACCCTAAGTAATTACCTTATAGTAATAACTTAGAAATGACTTTGACTAATAAGATTGAACCTTTCAAGCCTTATACCACCCCAAGGTCATCACACCACTTAGAAGAATAAGCAAATAAACTTTGGCTCCAATTAGCTAAAGTCGAGCCAAAGCAAAGCTAACTATAAATTGTTAAGTATAAGATAAGCCAAGTATTCCTTAGCAATGAGCCATTAACTTTGACACTACAAATTCATCAATTTCTTGTATTGATACCTAGTTAAATAGTGCTAATAGATATTTATGCTATTCTCAACTCCTTGAATCTAAGCTTGGACTCTATTATAGCTATACCCAAGTGAGTGATACTTTATGAATTCATGCTTGATAGTGCTTGGAAGGACTAGATGGACCATAACATAATTCACCCCTAATTGAATAGACTGGTTAGGGACAAAAGAGAAAATGCATGTGTTTTCTAATTACTTGATTACTAAGATACTCTTAGACAAAGAACCACTATGGTTGTTTTTGGTTTAATTGACATGGTTACATATAGTTATTATCTATTGAATGTTTTCTTATATAGTTGAACACTTACAAATGGACTAAGTAATGGAGTGGCTATTATAATAATCGATCACACATTATATGCCTTACATTGTAAGAAGACTGTTAACACTACATGGTCACCCGAAGGGCTCGACTCTTAGAAACTACCATTTTAGGGATGCCACATGGAGGTGATTTTGCATATGAAGTTACCTTACTCTAACCTCTAGAAACTACCATGCATTGGGGGGACTATCTTTTGATTAGGGCCTAACAATTCAACTAATGGTTGCTACTAGATAAGGATAGGGTTGAATTGTTGGTTGGGTTATCTACATAGGGAGGGGAGACTTTATGAGAGCTTTACCATGTGCACAAAGGTGGTTATAAACCAATCACCTATGTCATGCTAATAGACTACATGTTTGAAACATAGGGTTGACATTTGGAATTCATCTTTGAAACCCTGGTCTTAGAGGGTGCAAATTTGAGGCCAGACATGATTTCTGGCTGGATCACAGGTGTTGCCACATCTCATATGCTTGATTATTTTACATTGCAATTAATTGATATGATAACTTACTTGTTATTGCTTGTTGCATGTTGTGAGGGTCACTTGCTTATTGAGCCGTTGTATGCTCACACTCCAATAGACTTCCTTGTTTACAAGGTAATTTATGGCATATGACCCAAGTAGGCTTTATCTTATAGACCAAGACTAGGGATTCTAGTGGGTTTGAGATGATAAGAAAAGAAGGAATAGTATTATTGTTATTTCATATTATATCTAGGTGTATAGGTTATCCTATGTTATATAAGTTATGCTTAGGAGTATTGGTTACTCCCTAACGAATAGAGTTATCCAAGACATAGAGTTGTATTTATGGAAGTAGTTGATTGTATTTGAAGATTTGAATTGTATAACATTTGTGATACATAGATTAGAGATGTAGAAGACTAAAGTAGAGACTTGTAATTTGCATTATAGATAAAGTCAATCCCTTTAAGGCATGGTAATTTAGTATGCCTTAATGCATGTATAGGTAACAAATTTTGAGTGCTAACCGAAAGCTACTTAAATAAACGAAATCTAGATCACTGCACAGTAATTTTGTAGTGCAATATTTGAATTAACCCGATAAGTTTATGGAAAGGTAAAGGAATTGACTTTATAATGAGTGACCTACTAGGCTTAATCCCCTTGGTTTTATTTATGGCTAGTGCAGGGCAACAAAAATGATTTCGAATAATAGAGGAAAGAATAAGGAAAGGAATCTGCCAAATGTAACAAGAAAGCTAGTATATAGAGTTACTGGGAATTAGTTGAGAGGTATTGATCAAAGCTAAGTAATAACATGCCATGGTAAGAGATAACCATTGCATTACTGCACTTACATCATACTTACACTGTGTTACATACCATTGATGTAAAATACATGTGTCATGCCCTTAAATAAAGCCTAATAGTGGCATCTCTATAAGTCACCAATCAGTGTGTGCACCCACTACACAATAACCACCTCCTATTCAAAGTGCACAAGATTCTAATGACACCTATTAACTTGTTTACATTCATATATATATATATATAAGAGCTATAGATATATATAAAGGAAAATAAATATACTTTTCAATTTAAATGGCAAGTCCTTTTAGGACCATAGAAAGTTAGTAACTCCTACCAAATAATAAGATTAGGGAACCATTCAATACTTAGTAATCTCACTAGATAAAAAATCAACTTAAATGCTTGTAATAATACCCTATTCTAAATTACACTTGTAAACAAAATACTTCACA
Source organism: Laguncularia racemosa (assembly GCA_037954665.1). Lineage (NCBI taxonomy): Eukaryota > Viridiplantae > Streptophyta > Magnoliopsida > Myrtales > Combretaceae > Laguncularia > Laguncularia racemosa. Next base: position 159,980 of record JBBMOL010000381.1, read on the forward strand.
TTTCAAGACACTATTGAACTATCTCAATGACAAATCTATGTCTTTCCTATAGGTCATTGAATTGAGGAAGTAATTCACTTTTGATGTTAATTCCTAGCCTACCCAACTTTTAGATAACTACCAAATGAAACTTTGAGGGAGTGAGCAACTGTAACTCAATGAGTTAAGGAGTCTCATAACATGCAATAGGTAATAATCAAGCAAGTTGTCACAATAAATTAAGTGCTATGCATTGGTCAAACATATGTAATGTAACAACATTCATGATCTATCAAAAATCATAAAGGAATTGGATTTAGACCCTCTAAGACTAAGGGTTAGGAGACAGCTTCTACACATTAGCCTCAAGCTTTAAACTCTAAAACTCATAACTCAATTTATAGGTAAGTTAAGGGCTTGTCACCTCTATTATCTTGCCCTAAATATTTAAGTTCACTAGTAAATTAAGAAATAACATAGGGCTAGGCATATTACGGCATAATAAAGCACAAAGCAAATATGGTTAGATTCTTCACATGACATATTAAGCAAAGATATTTATGTTCTTCAGTTGACATATTAAGAACACATAGCATATTTACCAAATACAAATTACATTTATCTTGTAAACGGAACTAAACAAACATATTTATTTAATTCATCAAGAGAGAGAGAAAGAGTGCTCCCTACACCTTCCAGCTAGCATAATCCCTCAGGCCAATGGTTATTGGAGCATCAAAGATTAAATATAGACACATGGAGAGAAGATTATACTAATGGTGTGAAACAAAAGTCCTCCTTGATGGAAACCTTAGGTATACAACACCTAACAGGAATCATACATCTATGGGACCCATAACCAGAGCGAGAGCCAAAGGATTATAGAACTTGGCATTGAGGATACTTTTTGAGCAATTAGAGCCTAAAGAAATTCGTTTAGTTTCTTTTTTTACTTTATATAATTATTTTTTATTTCATCTGACACATTTTTCGGTATTATAGGATGGCAAACTAACACACTAATGCTAGGTGTGTAAGTTATTTATGGACCTACAAAAATTAAGAAGCTAGTCATACATTATTCCTATATAAGAGAACTAGTTTGAAGCATTTTTATTTTGTTAATTTTTCCTTATTTCGAATAGGTATAAATACTTGCAAAAGAGGGGATTGAGCACACTTTTTTCGAAATTCATTTCTTTAGCTGCCATTTTCATGGAAGGGTTTCCTCTTTCATGTAAAACACTCTTATCAATTCAACCTAGAATTGTAGCGAGTAAACATCTTCTCTTGTGCGTAACATCAACGATTCTAAGTCCATTTCCTAATTTCTATTAGTGAGTTTCATTTGGTAAGCAATTGGGATACTTATTTTATCTCCATTTCATGTCAATTAAGTTCAAGTCCATTAAGGTTCACGCCAATTGATTGCAGATTGTTATCTTATTCTTCCATCATTTTTTTAATATTGTAATTAGATTTGAAGCACATCAACTCCCTCCCTCAATTGCAATAGCATCATCGTTGAATCACATAAAACCCTCTTTTGCCTCTTGGTTATGTTACTTGTTGTCTTTCACATGAATTAGGGTTCCTCATTTTCAAATTTGATTCAGACAATTTTAGTGGAATTAGAATTCATTTATATTGTTATCCATTGCTTATTATACAATTGCATTGTTCCTCATCACAATTTAGTATCTTTGCCATTTAAATCCACATGAAGTAGGGTTCAAAGGAGTGTGGTTGATCACGCCATTGTAAAATTGATTTAGTGATCACGCATTTGTACAGATGTGTATGCTATTGGAATTGTAAGGCACATCATAATTTTTGGTATCAGAGCAAGGTTTAGAGAAGGGAATTTCGAGAATCACAATTAGGATTTAGGGTTCTTGATCCTTTAAGACTGAAATTGAATTGTACGAATGGAAATTAGAAGTCTTGTGTTGAATTTGTTCTTGAATTGCTTGCTTAATATTTGATTAAAGCCTTGTAAAGTGTTGCATCCTTACCGTGATTGGGTTGTGAGTAGAAGAAAGGGAAGTCTTTGAATTTGAATTTCAACATTTGAGTAATGTTGATTGTTGCAATATTCTTTACAAGAATTTGGAAATTGGAGTTCATTTTTCAAAATTGTGTCCTTGTCGTAGACATATAGGGAAACAATTTGAATTCAAAAACAAACTTTATGTTTAAGAGTTATTGTGTATTATTGAACTTAATACGCTTGACTATTTTTTAATTGTTTTCTTACCATTTAGAGAAGCCTTCATTAATTGTTCCATTTTTGTTGTTGCTGTGAATTAAGAGAATATGTGTGTGTTGTGATTCCAGCTTGCATTGTTGTGGAGTTATGTGCGGCATGGTTGTGAAATTGAAGTGTGGGAGTGTGTTGGTGTGAATCCATTGAAGTTGTATGTAGCACCCTGGGTGTGTGTAAGTGTGTTGTGGTGATTGAACCGTAGAGGTATTGGTGTGTAGTTGTGTATACCATAGTTGTGTGTGTGTGTTGTGCCATGGTAAAGTGTGTGTATGTAGAAGAGTGTGTATTGTGGTTAAATTTTGAATTTCAAAAGCAATCATTAAGTGTGGGTGTTATTATGTATTGATCCTTTAAACACACTTTGATTATTTGGAGTCATTAACTTACCATTTGGAGAAGTGTTCATTATTGTTTCTACTTTTATTGTTGTCGTGATTGTAAGTATGCCATGGGTGTGTGAAACTTAAGTGGAGTGTACTTTGTGACTTGAAGTGATTGAGGACATAAAGTAGTGATTATTGTTGTGGCGTGAAAGAGTGGTTATTGTGAAGGGGAGATTGTGAGATATACTACACTTGCCTTGAATTGTCTTTGTACTTCAACAAATCAATTCAATAGCCATGTCTAATGTTGTTAAATGGGGGATTTGTAAATGAGGCCAATAATTAAAAGGGAGGTGATTTGTATTTATCTACTAATGTATTGTGCCGAGCTTTGACTTCATTTCCTACCATTGATGATGAGTAGAGACAAAACTTGTTTCACACTTCTTGTAGGGTACAAGGTCATTTATGTGCTATTATTATTAATAGTGGTAGTTGTATTAATGTCATGGCTGCATCATTAGTATTGAAATTGAAACTTGTAACTACCCTACATCTAAAACCCTATAAATTGCATTGGCTAAATGAGCAAGGGAGTCTCCATGTTACCTAGAGGGCTAGGGTACCTTTCAGTATAGGGGATAAATATCATGATGAGATTGCATATGTACATCCCATATATTGCTTAGCAAGCCTTGGTTGTATGATAGGAGGGTTTTACATGATAGCTATAGAAATACTTATATGTTCCAACAGGAGGGTAAACGTATAGTGTTGAACCTAATGTCACCATCAAAGGTCTAAGAGGTTCAAAGGCAAATGAGTCAACCTTCACCAAGAGGTTCAGAGGTAGATGAGTTAACCTTCAGAAGACCAAGAGGTTCAAAGGTAGATAAATAAACCTTCAGAGGTCCAAGAAGTTCAGAGGAAGATGAGTAAACCTTCAGAGGACTAAGAGGTTCAGAGGCATATAATTGAAACTGGGAAGAAGAAGACCTTATTAGGGGGACGATTTGACTTAGGGTAGGCTATAGCGGATGTGAGACCATCATATTTATTGCAAATGAGGTATATCCTAGAGATGGAGGGGTGAGAGCATCTACCCCCTATAATATCTCAAGTACTGGATGACTACAATGATATTTTTACAGTAGATACAAAGTCTCTACTACATTTAATGTTACAGACCTATCAATCTATTTATCTGATGATGTTCATGAAGATCTATCAGATTTGAAGGCAAATCTCCCTAAAGCCTAAGGAGATGATAGGAATCAAATTCCTACAAGACCTATCACTAAAGCAAGAGCTAAAAGGATACAAAATTTAGCGATGAGGGTCCTCTTTGAACAATCAAACCACGAGAATATTTGTTTAGTATCTTCTTTTCTATTACATATTTGTTGTGCATTCCAGTAGGTACATTTGTCGGTTTTTACAAGACGATGGATAAATTTGCTGAAGCTCAGTTTATGGGTTATTCATGGACCTATATAAATAAAAGAATTACTAGTCCATAAGTATTCCATCGAAGTGAAGAACCGGCCATTTGAGGACTTATCTGTACTTGTAATTTTATGTTTGAGAACCGGTCATTTGAGCGGCTTATTTGTAATTTATTTTTGTTGTTTTTACCCTAATTAGAGCAAGTATAAATACTTGAAAAATAAGGTTTGGAGGGAGCTTTTTAAAACATAAGAAAATATACACCTTTTGCCGTAAAGAAAAGTCCTTGCATGCAAAATTCTCTTATCAATTTCACTTGTGAAATTGTGGTGAGATTAGCTTGATGAGATTGTGAGTAATATCAATCTTTCTCTGGTTACTTTAAATTGTTTTCTAGTGCATCATAGCTAGGTACAATTTGGTTGTGTTACTTGTTTTCTTTTACATGAATTAGCGTTCCTCATTTTTAGATTTGATTCAGACAATTCGAGTGGAATTTGAATTCATTTATATTGCTATCCATTGCTTATTATACAATTTCATTGTTCCTCATCACAATTTAGTATCTTTGCCATTTCAATCCATGTGAATTAGGGCTCAAAGGAGTGTTGTTTATCATGCCATTGTGGAATTGATTTAGTGAACACACATTTGTATTGATGTGTATGCTATTGGAATTGTAAGGCACATTAACTTGCGTCTCCTTATTGTTGAGTTTGCTTACAATTGGTTAACTCATAGTTTAACTAGTAAGTCTCCCTTTGAAGTCGTATATTGCTATAATCCTACTCTTCCATTAGATTTCATAGCTAGTCTAGCAACAAAGGAAGAAATCTTGAGTGGAGTAGGATAAGCTAAGGAGATTCAGAAACTTCACTAAATGACGACTGAACATCTTCAAAAAACTCAAGAATAGTAGAAGCTTCATGGTAACAAAAACAAGAAAACAAGAATTTATAATCTAGGTGATCTAGTCTGGATTAATCTTAGCAAAGATAGCTTTCCTCACAAAAAGTCATAGAAGCTTTCACTTAGAGCAGATGGACCTTTTAAAGTTACCAAGCGCATCAACAACAATGTATATAGGTTAGAACTACTAGGAGGATACGATGTCTTTGCTAGATTTAATGTTGCAAACCTAATGCCATATTTACCAGATGACATTCATGAAGACCTATTAGATTTGAGGGCAAATCTTCCATAGGCCCGAGGAGATGATAGGAATCATACATCTGCAGGACCCATAACCAGAGTGAGAGCTAAAGGATTACAGAACTTGGCATTGAGGATACTTTTTGAACAATTAGAACTCGAAGACATTCATTTAGTGTCTTCATTTACTTTATATAATTGTTTTGCATTTCATCAAACACATTTATCCATATTAAAGGATGGCGAACTAATACACTAATGCTAGGTGTGCGAATTATTCATGGACATACAAAAATCAAGAAGCCGGCCATACAATGTTTCTACATAGGAGAACCGGTTGACACTATTCCAAGATGTGGGAGAACTAGTTTGAAGCATTTTTCTTGTGTTATTTTTTCCTTATTTAGAATAGGTATAAATACTTGTAAAAGAGGGGATTGAGCACACTTTTTTTAGAATTCATTTCTTTAGTTGCCATTTTCATGGAAGGGTTTCCACTTTCATGCAAAACACTCTTATCAATTCAAACTAGAATTGTGGCGAGTATATTTGTTTTTATTGTGTATAACATCAACGATTCCAAGTCCATTTCCTAATTTCTACTAGTGAGTTACATCTAGTAAGCAATTGGGATCCTTATTTTATCTCCATTTCACGTCAATTAGGTTCAAGTCCACTAAGGTTCATGCCAATTGATTGTAGATTGTTATCTTGTTCTTCCATCATTGTTTTAATATTGTAATTGGATTTGAAGCACATAAATGCCCTCCCTCAATTGCATTAGCATCATCGTCAAATCACACAAAACCCCTTACCTCTTTGTTGAAGCAACATGAAAACACCATAGAATAAGCTTATAAAAATCCAACCACATACAAAGGGGAGCTAGTGATTCTTTTTACGGAGGAAGAGGAAAATGAACTTTCATCATCCCTCAAATTAACTCTAGTGAGGAAATTCTCCAAAGGAAGAACTCTAATGGCTGAAATCAAAAAATTTTTCGTGGCTTTAGGTTTGAAAGGTACATATTAGATTGATTGATGAAAGACATATTTTAATTCGTTTTGAACTAAAAGAGGATTACACTAGAGTTTGGAAGAGACCAATTTGACAATTACATTTATTGTGCTTACTTATGAAGACAATGGAATTTGATCCTAAAATAGATTGTCCAATAGTGCTAGTGTGAATTACTTTACCATATCTAAAAGTGCATTATTTCAATAAAGCAATTTTGTTTTCTATCAAATCAACTTCTAGAAAACCTTTGCAATCTAACAAGGCTACCAAATTGCTAGAGCATCCATTTGTAGCAAGCATTTTAATTGAATTAGATATACCAAAGCCTTTAAAACATATAATCTAGGTAGGGACTAAAAAATCTAGGTATCATCAACAGGTGATTTATGAGGATGTGCCCAAATATTGTCTATCATGTTGTAAGATTAGGCACTCACAAGAAAACTGTTGATTGAATGGTAGTTGTAATCCCAATACTCCAAAAGAACAAGGAAAAATGGAATACAAAATTAAGAGGAAAGCAAAGGATAGAAATATTAGTTTGATTTAAAAAGAAGCATCAATGTAGAATAAAGTCAAGATACGAAATCCAAACATCAATTAAGGAAAAAAGACTAAGTTATCTTCTATTGAATAAGTTAAGGTTCCTAAATTACTCAAGCAAAATAGTCTAAGTGTAGAAGGTTCATCAGGAAGTCAAAATAGAGAGGAAATAACAGTAGTTTATGATTATGTGGACAGAAAATTGAATTAAGAAGAAATCAATTTAAAACTTCCCCCTTCATTGCATTGTATTGAAGAGACTATAGGAACCAAGAGTGATTCAAAACAATATGAACAAGATGCATCAGAGGATGAATTCATGGCTAAAATAGATGTGGAAAAGCAAGAAGAATGGACAACTATAAACAAAAGTAGAAGGAGAAGCAAAAGAGTTCAAATGAACAAAACTAGAAGAAATGTAAATGGAAGAGGATCCACACTCAATTCTATGATATAATGAATTTCCTGTGTTCGAATATTAAAGGGATAGGGGGTCAATGATCAGTATGTTGTGTGAAAAAACTGAGTAGAATTCATCATCTAAAGTGCATTGCAATTCTTGAGTCGATGATTAAAAGCGAAAGACAAACTAAGATTGAATAATTTAGAGGGATCTAAGTCAATTACAAACATAGCAGGATAGTTAACATGATGTGCCTAAAACTAAGATTAAGCACATACAAAAACCAATTTGAAAGACAAACAAACAATGTCAATCAAACTAGTCTTAATCTCATGAACAATGGCGTCAATTTCCAGTGAATGTAACTAATTCTTCAATTAGGATGTAATCAATCTTAGATCCAAATATGATGATGCTCTGATACCAAAAGATGATGTGCTTAAAAGGGGGTTAAGCACAATCAAATAACAAATGATGAACTCCAATTAACACCCACGTCACATAAGAAGAATAAACCCCTAATTCCTCAAGAAATCCAGATGTTAAAACCGAGCAAGTTCTGATACCCAAAAGGAGATATGCTTAATTGATTCAAGCATGTAACATAATCTAATGAAATAAACTCCACGATAGGTGTGAATATACTAACAATCAATATCACTTGGTTTGACCAACTCCTCACAAATTAATCTTAATTTACGAAGATGGAAATCAAAAGGATATATAGAACAATCAATTGCTAGATTTCAATGATGAATAATAGGAAATGAATTAAGATTCCAATTCAAATTGAAAAGTTCCAAATCTGAAATTAAAACCCTAAATTTACGTGAACAAGAACAACATAAATTAACTAATTCCTCACTAGATATGTGATACGAACCACACCACCGTGTAACAAAACCCAATACCAATACATTCGGAATTGCTACCCAAGATGCCAAACAATCAAGTGGAAACCGCGACCCGTTGCCTATAAGTGAGACAAGAACCTTGGTATATTATGTAGACGCCACAATCGGGATGAAAGACCGATTGATAAGTCGGGATGAACGCCACAGAAGAAAATCCGATAAGTTCTAGAGTAGTTCTTTAAAGAACCAAGAGAGGAATTCTCCCAAAAGCGTTTTCAAACTTATATACTGTATATTCTATCTTCTAGCTATTCTAAACCCTAGGAGTTTTATAGTAGGGTTTACAATTCGTAACAATAAAGGCCCAAAATGACATAACATCATTAAGTTGCGTAAAAATAACAAAACAGGGACGTAAAGGCCGGCGGCGTATCAGTGAAGGCCGGCGACGTTAAAATGAAGGCCCGCGGCCTTGGAGCCGACGTTGGATATATACACGGCCGTGTACTTCTAGATGTGTATCTTTCTGTGGAAATTCTTGACACCCTACACAGCCGTGCCTTTGAACCGTGTATATGACCGTGTATGATTCTGTGTAACCTCCACACTCCTACACGGCCGTGCCTTGTAAAGACATGCCCTCTTCAACCCGTATCCATTATGACTTGTACAAGAGCAAGGGCATTCCCATGGTTGATCCAATCCTTTCTAACTTCATGATTGCTCCAATCCTTTCTCGCTTCGTGGACATCCTTTATCAACCGGTTAAGTGCTTCCTTGAATCGTTTTGCTCGAGTTCCTATGATCGGTCCAGGTGGCACTTCAAGAGGATCCACATGCCATCTTCTGGCTTGACTCACATCATGGATCTCATCATTCCCCTCCTCTTGAAAAGGATTTTTCCTCAAATCGTCGCCTACATCAAAAGGACTCAAATCAGTGACATTAAATGTAGCACTTACTTGATACTCACCTGGTAAATCTATCTTGTATGCATTATCATTGATGCTCTCAAGAATTTGAAATGGTCCATCGCCTCTAGGAAGTAGTTTAGATCGACGCTGCACAGGAAACCGCTCTTTGCGCATGTGAACCCAAACCCAGTCTCCAGGTTCAGAGACAACTTGTCGACGACCCTTGTTGGCTTGTTTCACATATTGCTCTGTTCTTCGCTCAATGTTTAGCCTTGCCTTCTCATGGATCTGTTCAACAAATTCTGCTTTCTTCTTGCCATCTAGATTAACATACTCAGAAATAGGCAAAGGTGATAAATCCAAAGGACTTAGTGGATTAAAACCATACACAATTTCAAAAGGAGTAAACTTAGTAGCAGAATGCATTGTGCGATTATAGGCAAATTCAACATGCGACAAACAATCCTCCTAACTTTTAATGTTCTTTTTAATGACAGCCCTCAACAAAGTAGATAAAGTTCGATTTACTACCTCATTTTGACCATCAGTCTGTGGATGACAAGTAGTAGAAAACAATAACTTGGTTCCTAACTTAACCCACAAGGTCTTCTAGAAGTAGCTCAAGAACTTAGCATCTCTATCTGAAACGATTGTTCTAGGCATACCATGTAATCTCACAACTTCCCTAAAGAACAAATTAACAATATTGCAAGCATCATCTGTTTTGTGACAAGGAATGAAGTGTGCCATTTTAGAGAATCTATCCACGATTACAAAAGTAGAATCTCGACCTTGTCTAGACCCATGTAACTCATCTAACATGTCATCTAAGCGAGGAATGGGATGACGATACTTTATCGTGATGTTGTTGATGGCGCGACAGTCAACACACATTCTCCATGACCCATCCTTCTTAGGCACCAAAATCATAGGCACTGCACATGGACTCATGCTTTCTCTCACGTACCCCTTCTCCATTAATTCATCGACCTGCCTTTGGAGTTCCTTTGTCTCCTCTGGATTGCTCCTATAAGCCAATTTGTTTGGAATCGATGCTCTGGGTACTAGGTTAATCTGGTGCTCAATACCACGAATAGGTGGTAATCCCTTTAGAACCTCCTCAGGGAAGACATCTTCAAAGTCCTGCACAATAGACACAACCACACTAGGCAAAGAGTTAAATAGTTCATTAGTATTCAAACAAGTTTCCTTAAAAACCAGCAACAACATAGGTTGCTTCATCACTAACGCTCTCCTCACTACACTCACTCTTGCCACACAACTCTCCTTTTGCAAGGCTACACTCTCCTTTTCACTCACCACCAAAGTTGATCCCACTTCAACTTGGTCTCTCACACTCTTTCCAGCCTTCCTCTCTTTTTCCTTTTGATATCGACTTTTGTGTTCCGTTTCTTTCTCGCTGTCTTTTGCTCTCTCACTCTCCCTCTGTTTTTCACTCACCTTATATTTTGCAAAAGCCTGTTGTAGCTACAACTAATCCTCATACACCTGTTTAGGTGTTAAGGGTTTAAGATTAAAGCTTTTTCCATAGTGAACAAGCGTATACTTGTTAGAAAAGCCATCATGAACAACCTTCCTATCAAATTGCCATGGCCTCCCCAACAACACATGGCACGCTTGCATCGGCACTACATCGCATAACACCTCATCCTCATACCTACCGATGCAAAAAGCAATCAAGGCTTGCTTACTTACCTTACTCTCGCCACTATCATTCAGCCACTGCAATTTATATGGACTAGGGTGTCTAGTAGTCTTGAGTCTCAGCCTCTCAACAATAAAATTACTCACCACATTGGTGCAACTTCCTCCATCAATGATCAAACTGCAAATATGATCACCTAGATAACATCTAGTATGAAAGATATTCTCTTTTTACACCTCCTTTTCTTCCTTCACCTGCACATTAAAAGCTCGCTTCACTACTGCCACTAACTTTCCTACTGCAGGCTCCTCATCATCACTAGCGTCCTCTAATGGGGGCATATCATCCTCTTCACTATCCCCCTCAGTCTCATACTCCCCATCATCACGCAGGATCATAACACGCCTATTCGGACAATGACTAGCAATATGGCCTCTACCTTGGCATTTAAAACATCTAATGTCACGATTTCTAGGAGTAGAAGAGTCAGGTTTACCTTAGTTACCAAGAGTAGAACTCACTTGCCTCTGCTCTCCTTTTGGTTTGCTGGGTAAAAGCTTTTCTTCCTTCTTCCATTGGTTAGTCTTCCAGGCGAATGAACCGACACCCTGTTGAAATCGTGCAGTACTACTACCTTTCCTCTTGTGTTGGTTCTCAACCTTTATAGCCATATGAACCATATCTTCCAATTCTACATAATGCTGCAATTCCACGACATTTTGAATTTCTCTATTCAATCCAGCAAGAAACCTAGCCATGGTAGCCTCTCTATCCTCCTCTACATTCGCCCTAATCATAGTAACTTCCATCTCCTTGAAATACTCATCCACACTTCGGCTTCCCTGCTTAAGAGTTTGCAATTTGTTGTGTAATTCATGATAGTAATATGCAGGCACAAACCGCTTCTTCATCACCCTCTTCATCTCTTCCCACGACTCAATAGGTGGTTTGCCATTCCTTCTTCGATTTAACATTAGTTGATCCCACCACACTATGGCATAATCCGAAAATTCAATGGCAGCAAGTTTGACTTTCTTTCTCCCACTATAGTTGTGACAATCAAACACCATCTCTACCTTCTTCTCCCACTCTAAGTACGCCTCAATTGCATTCTTCCCTTGGAAAGGAGGAATCTTCATCATTATACTACTCAGTTGATTATCCTCTCTATTCGTATCTCTTCTGTCTTCCCAATCCCTGGTTCCTCTATTCCTACCACTATAACCTCTATAACTCCCGACAGAAGGTTCATCAAATTCATCATCAGACATTCCATCTCCACCCCTTTGTACTCTCCTAGAACAACTCTCCCTCTTACGCCCTTGGAAGATGTTTTTAGATTGCTCTAGTCTTTGTTCTACCGTCTCATGAATTTGTTCCATGCCCTCCTGAAACATCCTCTTCATCTCACCCCTCAACGCCTCAATCACTAACCTAGCATCAGACCTTCCCCTCTCACTTTCAGGAGAATGTTGCCTCAACATAGTTCCTGCAGAAAAAAGGTTAGCACGAACACAAATATATATATGATTAAGCCTCACGATACACTCCCTTACGTGTTTCGCTCCAAGGATGATATCGCACAGTCACTTGTGTATTCTCACAAGCAATAATGATATCAATTCACCAATTCCTCTTCTCAATTCCCTCGGAACTAACCCAAACTACACCAATTCCCTTCCGTAGAATTCAAAACAACTCTAGGGCTCGAAATTTTCCTCTTTTTCTTTCCGATTTTTTTTTTTGTTTCCTTTATTTGTTGCTCTTGATCACGTTCCCTTTTTTTTTTTTTTTGGTAACAAACATAAATAGTAGGTACTACACTTTCAATAGACAATTAATGATCCACGCAAAAAGAGATACAAAATGAGCGTGAATAAATACTGGCAAGTGTACCGGATCGGATCAAGTAATATAGTGAGAGAAAAGTGTCGAACCACGAAGATTAATTAAGTAATAGACCTATATCAATTTCTACTATTATTTAGGCAATGATATTTGATGAGATCAAATGTGAATGAATTATACTAAATGCACAAAAAAAAAGAATTGTGTTGAAAAATGATGAATTGATGGTGGGAAATAGAATCCACCCTAATTCTACTAATCATATTGCCTTCATGTTATAATAACTCATAGTTGTATGGGTTTTCACAAGAAATTGACAAAACCTTAATCCTTTTTCAAGTTTTAAAGTATCATAACCCCAATTTGATTTAATAGCTCCCACTAATTTAAATCAATTGAGGATTCTAATAAACAATCATAAATTTCCCAATTATATGATTGCCTAATATCTTTAAAATAATTTCTCCTAATCCCTTAGTGAAAAATTTAATAAAAATATTGCATGAAACACTTAGGTCAATTTCTAATAAAATTCAATAACGCTGCTTCCGCATAAATTATTAAATCTTAATTAGGAATTCCTGATAAAACCTAAATTTCTCTTTCGAGTCATTTACATTCCTATGCATTGATTTCAATTACAAAATACAATTCATAGCAAGACTTCTTATATGAAAATTCCGTATATCTATATGTTCTATAACATGAATACAATGATCATTTTAGTTTGAATTATGGCTTCATCATGTTTCCCACAAGGATGATTTAGAACATTATGGTATGAATTGCATAAAAACAATTGAAATAAATAGGTGCAATGGAATTCATATTGAATAACAAGAATAAACTAATAAATGGCATAAAAGAAAATAAAGTAAATGAAACAAGTGCTATAATCTTCAAGAGTTGTAGAACTTCAATCTTCCGAAATGATTCCTAAAATTCTTCAATTGAGAGCAAACTTCAGCAAAATAACATTCCTTCTTCAAACTAAAATTTGGAATAACTTGAAATGTAAAAGAATTAAAGAGAATATAAAATCCTAAAGTTCCTAAGGGAATTTTAATGATTCAAAAGAGAAAACAAAGGATGATAACAAGGATGCTAAAACAAAGGATTATAAAACAAAGGATGATGCTTTCAAGGTTCACACAAGGGGTCTATTTATAGATCCAAAGAGGAGGAGGATAAGGTTGATCTGATGAGGAATTGAGTCAGCAAATTAATTAAGATACGATTTTGGAGAGATTTTCGCAATGGATATCCGAGGAGCAATGTAGGCCGGCTCAAGGCCGGCGGCTTTGATGCCTTATGAGGCTGGTTTAATGTAGGCCGGCTCAAGGCCAGCGGCCTTTGATAGTAGGCCGGCCTAAGGATGGTGGCCTTCAATGCAATCCTCCGCTCGCTTCTTCAATTTTGTGAAAAACTCCTCCAATTAACTTGTAATTTACTTTTGGGTCCTCAAAACCTGAATTTTCACAATAAACACCATTAAATATCATTTCTTTATATTTTCTTATAATATTGAAATAAATTTAATATAAATCCAAAAGAAAATATAAGTATAATGTGATCTTATCAACATCCCCACACTTGAACTTTTGCTTGTCCTCAAGCAAAATAATTGAATTAAACAAGAGAAATCCGTCATTGAACTTCTGGTGCCCATTGTTCTGACCATACTGAAACTTGTAACTAGTATATCTAGTTGAAATTTAGTAGTTAATCTAAATACAACAGATTTTTAATCCCAGTGTTTAACAATCAAAGGAAAAATACTTAGTCCATAAGGAAAAAACATTCATTTAAGCTTCATTGGTTATTAGCAAGTATAATCTCCCTCAATTTTACTTTTCTAAACAAGATAACAAAAAGTGAAAGCATATGGTATCCATTTTCTTCCTAGAATTTCTCCCTTTTTAAATTAGTCTTTATTTCACTTATTGTCCTATATTCACATTTTTTTTTATTTGCCTTAATTGAAAGCGGAGTGAGACTTCACTCTTCTGAGGGACTAAAGCTTGCTCATGTCAACCTGGCTTTCATTAAGGTACTAAATTTTTGCCTTTCCGCCCTTCTCGTTATTGTGAGTTCATTGAGTCGGCACATCCTAGGCTCATCGCCTAAGTGATCAGGTTTTAAAGGGACCCCTACGAACTCTTCCTCACACTAACATTTAAGATTAGATACTCTTAACTCACTTTCCCGAGTCATTGGAGTAGAGGCTCTTTTTATTTTTTTTGCATAAATGAATATTAGTTAAGACTTTTTTTGTAAGGGATCACTAAGTAAAATATTTCCTTTACCTCTTTCACTAGGTGTTAAGGTATTCTCAAAGAAATTTCAAGAGAAATTTATCCCAACTAATTTTTCCTTGAAGTAAACTTGCTTGTTTTTTTCAACTTAAGGACTCAATCTCAAGTTCAAAGGCTAAACATAGGGTAAACCCCATTCTCTAGAGATTTTACTACTAAATTTTAACTATGTAAACTAGTCACAACAGTTGGCGAGTAGGGCACCAATCTAAGTCAATTTCAAGATTTCATTGATGATAAACACTTAAGGACATAAATAAAGCATGGGAATTGTAAGCTCATGATGTGTGCAATCAATCATTATACTTTTACATTTATAATCCCTTCCCCACACTTAAATTGGACAATGTCCTCATTGTTTCTATAATAGCACAAAATTAAGGAAAATAATTTCAATGCAAAAATTGAAACACTGGTACTTCCCTGGTGTAAAATTGTTCATCAGCAAGAAAATTCCTCCCAAAATGTTTGTCATCCTTGGAGTGCCTTGAATGCACCGGCGACTCTTATTCAGCCTTGAATTAGATTTTATATATATATATATATATCAACGAAACAAAAACACTAGTGTATATACTTATTGAGCATGGGTTGCCTCCCATGAAGCGCTTAATTTATAGTCGCTAGCCCAACTTTGCCAGTTCAAGTTCTCGAATCTCCTAAATCCACAGTTGTGGCATTTCTATCAACATGTTCCCCTTCATAGTAATGTTTGAGAAGATAACCGTTTACCTTGAAAGTACGGTTGTCTTCTGCCTTCAACTCAACTGCACCATAAGGAAACACATTAACAATTTCAAATGGTCTAGACCATCGTGATTTCAACTTACCTGGGAACAGCTTCAAGCGGGAGTTGTATAGTAAGACCTTCTGACCAGGGAAAAATTCTCGCCTCACGATGTTCTTATCATGCCATCACTTTGTTCGTTCTTTGTAAATTTTGGCATTTTCATATGCTTCTTCTCTCAATTCAGCCATTTGATTTAATTGAAGCAATCTTTCTTCACCTGCAGCTTTCTCATCAAAGTTAAGGTATTTAATAGCCCAGTATGCCTTGTGCTCGAGCTCTACTGGTAAGTGACATGATTTACCAAAAACAATCTTGTATGGGGACATTCCTACAAGGGTTTTAAACGCTGTTCTATAAGCCCATAATGCATCGTCGATTTTTAAAGACCAATCTTTCCTGGATGCATTGACAGTCTTTTCTAGAATTCGCTTAATTTCCCTATTGGATACCTCAACCTGTCCACACGTTTGTGGATGATAAGGGGTGGCAATTTTGTGAGTAACTCCATATTTTAATAATAATTTCTCAAATTGCCTATTACAAAAATGTTTTCCCCCATCACTTATTATAGCTCTAGGTACCCCAAATCTTGAAAATATATTCTTTTTCAAAAATTTAATGACAACCCTGCTGTCATTAGTTTGTAGAGCAACTGCCTCTACCCATTTCGAAACATAATCAACAGCTAAAAGAATATATTTTTTTTGAAAAAGATGAGGGAAAAGGACCCATAAAGTCGATTCCCCAAACGTCAAAAAGTTCAATTACAAGTATATTATTTTGTGGTAATTCATGTCTTCTTGAAATATTGCCAGTCCTTTGGCATTTAGCACAAGTCATAATGAAGTTCTTGCAATCATGAAACAAACTGGGCCAATAAAATCCGCAAGATAAAATTTTTGCTGCTGTTCTTTCTACCCCAAAGTGACCTCCTATTTCTTTGGAGTGACAGTGTTGTATTATGTTAAGCTGTTCAATTTTAGGCACACATCGTCTAATTACCTGGTTAGCACAAGATTTAAACAAATACGGCTCATCCCAAAAATAATACTTCACATCATGTAAAAATTTCTTTTTCTGTTGGAATGACAAACCATATGGTATGATTTTGCTAACCATGTAATTAACTATGTCAGCATACCAAGGTAATTCATGGATGTCTATTGCATGCAAATGCTCATCAGGGAATTTTTCATTGATGGGTGGTTTTAAACAATCATATTCCAAACGTGATAAATGATCAGCAACCACATTTTCACTTCCCTTTTTATCCTTAATTTCTAAGTCAAATTCTTGCAGCAATAGAATCCAACGAATTAACTTGGGTTTAACATCAGCTTTAGCAAATAAATACTTAAGAGCAGCATGATCTGTGTATACTATTACTTTAGAACCTATCAAGTAAGACTTAAACTTGTCACAAGCAAATATCACTACTAATAGCTCTTTTTCTGTTGTGGCATAGTTTTTCTGGGCCTCGTTCAAGGTTCTACTTGCATAGTATATAGCATGAAAGATCTTACCTCTTCTTTACCCTAGCATTACCCCCACAGCATAGTCGCTAGCATCACACATAAGCTCAAATGGAAGCTCCCAATTTGGTGCAACAATCACTAGTGCAGAGCTGAGCTTCTCCTTCAATATATTGAATGCCTGCAAACAATTTTCATCAAACACAAAAGCAGAATCTTTTTCAAGTAAATTAAATAGAGGTTTAGAGATTTTAGAGAAGTCCCTGATAAATCTCCTGTAGAAGCCAGCATGTCCTAAGAAGCTCTCGACTCCTTTTACTGAAGTGGGTGGTGGCAACTTCTCTATTGCTTCCACTTTTGCCTTGTCAACTTCAATCCCTTTTTCTGACACCTTGTGACCTAACACTATTCCCTCTCTTACCATAAAATGGCATTTCTCCCAATTCAGAAGTAGGTCAGTTTCCTTACATCTTTTGAGCACACAACCTAAATTTGTCAAACATGATTCAAATGACTTCCCAAAAGCAAAGAAGTCATCCATAAATATTTCAATAAAATTCTCTAACATGTCAGAAAATATAGACATCATACACCTCTGAAATGTAGCAGGTGCATTACAGAGACCAAAGGGCATTCTCCTAAATGCAAAAGTGCCATAGGGACAAGTAAATGTGGTTTTCTCCTGATCCTCAAACGCTATATGAATTTGATTATACCCAGAATAACCATCAAGGAAACAGTAATAATCATGCCCTGCGAGTGTTTCTAACATCTGATCAATGAAAGGTAAGGGAAAGTGGTCTTTACGGGTGGCATCATTCAATTTTCTATAATCTATGCAAACTCGCCACCCTGTCACAGTACGGGCTGGGATCAATTCGTTTGCATTATTCTTTACCACAGTCATGCCACCTTTCTTTGGCACTACTTGAACTGGACTAACCCATTTACTATCAGAGATAGGATAAATAATACCTGCATCTAGCAGCTTATGCACTTCCTTCTTGACTACCTCCTTGAGAGTAGGGTTGAGTCGTCTCTGTGGTTGAGCTGTGGGTTTGCACTAGGCCTCCATCAATATTTTGTGAGTGCAAATCAAAGGGCTAATTCGCTTGATGTCCGCAATAGTCCACTCGATGGCTTCTTTATGTTCTCTCAGAACGCTTAGGAGTTAGTGCTCCTAATCATCTGTCAAAGAAGAAGAAACAATTACTGGTAAAGTATCATTTGTTCCAAGATAAGCATACTTTAAATGACCAGGCAAAGGTTTAAGTTCAAGCACCGGGGGTTGTGTCAATGACGGCATCGGTTTCTTCTCAGTGGTCTCCAGCTCCTCATAGTGTTGAGTCTTGAATTCATAAACTTGTTCAGCACGTTCTTCTTGGGGTTCATCCTCATCATCACTCCAATCATCTAAATCCCCAAGAATCGACTCCATCGTGTCCACACCTGTATTCTCTTCCATGAACTCAAAGGAAAGCTCATCAACAATATCAATAGTGTAACAGGATTTACAGTCATCAAATTTCTTTGTAGCCTCATACACATTAAACGTGACTTGTTCATCCACAACTCTCAAAGTAAGCTTACCTTGTTCCACATCAATTAAAGCTTTACCTGTTGCAAGGAACGGTCTGCCAAGGATCATGGGTACCTCTTTATCCTCCTCCATCTCCAAGACTATAAAGTCAACTGGAAAGATGAATTTATCTACTTTCACTAAGACATTTTCCACAATCCCTCTTGGGTATTTGATGCTCCTATCAGCAAGCTGCAAGGTAACATGAGTTCCCTTGCACTCTCCAAGTCCCAATTTCCTAAAAATAGATAGAGGCATTAAATTTATACTTGCACCAGAGTCAATAAGAACTTTATCAAAATGAAAACTGCCTATGGTGCAAGGAATAATAAAACTCCACTGATCTCTTTGTTTTCTTGGCAAATTAGGTACATCATTCTGTAAGATCATTGAACATTCCCCTGTAAGCATCACTGGTTCATTCCATTCAATCTTCCTCTTCTTTGTGAGTAAATCCTTCATGAACCTAGCATATGATGGCATCTGCTGAAGTGCCTCTGCAAAAGGAATGTTAATTTGCAATTTTTTAAAGACTTCTAAAAATTTAGCAAATTGTGAATCTAATTGTTGTTGCTTCAGCCTTCTTGGGAAAGGAATAGGAGGAACATATGCTTTCACTTTTGGTGAATTTTGCTTTGGTTCCTCTTCCTTTTGTTTCCCTTTATCTTTCTCTAGGTTAACCTCCTATTCCTCAAGTTTCTTATCAACTAATTCTGATAGGAATAAAAATCCAACAAGACCTATCATTAGGGCAAAAACTAAGGGAATTCGAATTTTGGCGATGAGGGCCCATTTTGAGCAGATCGACCCCGGAATTATTTATATATTAACCTCTTTTCTATTATTCTTGTATTGTGTTTTCCAACAGGCACACTTATCATATTCTATAGGGCAATGGACAAATTCCCTCAGATTCAGCTTATGGGTTATCCATGGACCGACCGAAACCGGTGATGAGCCGGGCCGATGAATCCTATAGAAGACCGGCATCTTAAAGACCAATTTCTTTTATGTATTTTTCATTTGCATGGACTATTTATGTTGTAATCATTTTGGGACACTTTTATTTCCTTGTAACTTTCATTTAGGGTTAGCCACCTTAAAAGTGTCAAACTTTTAATTTTTAGCACTTTTTAACCCTAGGAGTAGCAAGTATAAATACTTGCTTAAGAGAGGGTTTGAGGAGGCTTATTTTGCAGAACAAACACTTCACATTTCGTGAGAGGGCTTAGG
Source organism: Laguncularia racemosa (assembly GCA_037954665.1). Taxonomy (NCBI): domain Eukaryota; kingdom Viridiplantae; phylum Streptophyta; class Magnoliopsida; order Myrtales; family Combretaceae; genus Laguncularia; species Laguncularia racemosa. The sequence goes on from JBBMOL010000381.1 coordinate 179,783, forward strand.
GTTTTCCTAATTCCAAATTCTCTTATCAATTTCAATCCCAAGAGTTGAAATTGTGGTGAGTGCAACATCTTGAAATTGTGAGTTATATCAATTTCATTTTGTTGTGGTTTCTTTTCTTCTCTAGTGTGTCATATCTAGGGTTGAATTGAGACAGTTCTTGGTCAGAAATACATATTTTTATTCATGAATTCTTGTGTTTATTTGAAGTATTTATCAATTTGATTTGGATCATCATTGAAGATTACACTTGAAATTGTGTTCTTTTCTATTGGAAAAGGATTCTTATAATTAAGGTTTTCTTTGTCATTTGTGGATTATTTGCGTGGATTATATGAGATTAGGGTGTTGTTAGAAGATATTATGATTGTGGTATTCTAATTATATCATTGAATATTTGGATTTCATCATTTCTTCATTAGAGTTCACGTGAAAAGTGCCCTTTGTGGATCCGATTTTGCTTAGACTTGAGATTGTTTTTCTTAAGTCTTTTGATTGTGCTTCTTAGTGGAATTAGGCACATCATCTTTTTGGTATCAGAGCTATATCATATTTGGATTTAAGATTGAACACATCATTGTTGTCTAATTGGTTCAAAAGCATTGAGATTTGACGCTAATGTTCATGAGATTGAAGCTAGTTTGAATGACATTGTCTAAGTGTCTTTCAATCTTGGTTTTGTGTGCTTAAACTTGGTTTTAGGCACATCAAATTCCTTACCACTTCTTAGCATAATAGCATTTACACCCTTAGGATTCTGCTTAGTATTGCTAGGTAAAGACCCAGATGGTCTATTACTCAACTGTTGAGACATTTGAGTAAGCTGATTTTCAAGATTCCTAATGGTGGCTTGTTGATTTTGCATATAACTTATCATGAGTTCTTCCATTTTAGACTGACCTTGCAGAGAAGAGGTATTATGATTAGGATATTGTTGATGGGGAGTATTATGATTAGGACCTTGCTTTTGAAATCCAGGGGATTTAAGTGCGTTGTTATCATTTCTCCATGAGAAATTTGGATGGTTACGCCACCCTGGATTATAGGTGTTTGAATAAGGTCCTTGATTCCCTCTTTGGAAATTGTTGACAAAATTTACTTGCTCTCCATGGGATAGGGAGGAAAAGTTTCCAGATGGGCACTCAAGAGTTGAGTGTGGTCCTGAGCATAACTCACAACAAGAAATTTGATTAACATTGAAAGAAGGTGCAGAGGTGAGTTTACTTACCAGGGCGGTAAGAGCAGAAATCTGAGCTGTTAAGGTGTCCATGTCATTGACAGATGCCACTTTAGACTTACCTCTTTCATGTTCCCAATTATGTGCACTAGAGGCCATTTCATCTATCAAAGGACTAGCCTCATCATACGTCTTACTCATTAGTGCACCACCAGAAGCAGCATCTACTAGAGATCTCAATGTCTCATCTAAACTGAGATAGAAAATCTCAATAAGGAGATTATCCGGTAGTCCATGATGGGGGCATTTTCTAATTGCCTCCTTGAATCTTTCCCATGCTTCATAAAGTGATTCACCACTAAACTTAGTGAAGTTTGTGATGTCATTTCTTAACCTAGCAGTTCTAGCTGGTGGAAAAAATCTCCTTAAAAATTTAGATGAGAGATCAACCCAAGTGGTTACAGAGTCTTATGGCAATGAATTGTACCAAGCGCTAGCTTTTTCTCTAAGTGAAAACGGAAAAAGTTGTAGCCTAATTACATCATCAGATACATTATTCATTTTCACTGTATTACAATATTAAAGAAATACTGCAATATGCTCATCAGGACTCTCATTTGGATATCCTCCAAATTGATTTGATTGAACCATTTGAACGAGTGTTGGTTTTAACTCAAAATTGTTAGCCTGAATTGTCGGTCTTCTTATTGCAAGACCTGAAACAACAAGTATCGTGTATTCTCGAAGTGCTCTACCAACACCCTAAATCCGATTGTTGTTCTCATCTGCCATGTTCTCTTCTTCCTTTCTTCTCTACTCTCTTCTAAGTTGTTGCAAGGTGCGTTCTATCTCAAGATTAATTGGTAGAAGTTCAGCACTTCTACTCTTGCGCATAAAAAGAACCTCAAAGAGAACAGGAAACGATCACACAGTGAAGAGAAAAAAAAAATTAAATAACAAAATAATTGCGCCTAAATTAACAATAGAATCTGAAGATGGTCTAATATTAATCAATCCCCGGCAACGGCGCCAAAAACGTGATCCACGCAAAAAGAGATACAAAATGAGCGTGAATAAATACCGGCAAGTGTACCGGATCGGATCAAGTAATATAGTGAGAGAAGAGTGTCGAACCACGAAGATTGATTAAGTAATAGACTTATATCAATTTCTACTATTATTTAGGCAATGATATTTGATGAGATCAAATGTGAATGAATTATACTAAATGCGCAAAAAAAAAGAATTGTGTTGAAAAATGATGAATTGATGGTGGGAAATAGAATCTACCCTAATTCTACTAATCATATTGCCTTCATGTTATAATAACTCATAGCTATATGGATTTTCACAAGAAATTGACAAAACCTTAATCCTTTTTCAAGTTTCAAAGTATCGTAACCCCAATTTGATTTAATAGCTCCCACTAATTTAAATCAATCGAGGATTCTAATTCACAATAATAAATTTCCCAATTATATGATTGCCTAATATCTTTAAAATAATTTCTCCTAATCCCTTAGTGAAAAATTTAATAAAAATATTGCATGAAACACTTAGGTCAATTTCTAATAAAATTCAATAACGCTGCTTCCGCATGAATTATTAAATCTTACTTAGGAATTCCTGATAAAACCTAAATTTCTCTTTCGAGTCATTTACATTCCTATGCATTGATTTCAATTACAAAATACAATTCATAGCAGGACTTCTTATATGAAAATTCCGTATATCTATATGTCCTATAACATGAATACAATGATCATTTTAGTTTGAATTATGGCTTCATCATGTTTCCCACAAGGATGATTTCGAACATTATGGTATGAATTGCATAAAAACAATTGAAATAAATAGGTGCAATGGAATTCATATTGAATAACAAGAATAAACTAATAAATGTGATGAGATCCATGATGAGAGTCGAGCCGGAAGAAGGAATGGGGATCCTCTTGAAGTGCCGCCTAGACCGATCACAAGAAATCAAGCGAAACGATTCAAGGAAGCACTTAACGGGTTGATAAAGGTTGTCCATGAAGCCAGGAAGGATTGGCGCAATCATGAAGTTGGAACGGATTGGAACAACCATGGGAAGACCCTTGCTTTTATACAACTCACACCGGACACGGGTTGAAGAGGGCGTGTACTTTCAAGGCACGGCCGTGTAGGAATTCCAAGATTGCACAGAATCATACACGGCTAGACACACGGCTAAAAGGCATGGCCGTGTATAGAGACAAGCAAATCCACAGAAAGATACACGACTAGAAGTACACGGTCGTGTATGTGACCGGAATGTGCACAGAAAAGTACACGGTCAAAGTACACAGTCGTGTACACAGCCGTGTATGTTGCCAGAAGTTGTACAGAAAGGTACACGGCCAAAGTACACGGCCGTGTATCCCTTGCCGGCCAGCTTTTTCCTGTTTCGTGTTTTTACGCAACTTATCTAAGCTACGTCGTTTTGGACTTGTTTTTCATGAATTGTAACCCTAGTATAAAAGCTCCTAGGGTTTAGAACAACAAGAATTTACATCTTTGAATATTAAACATCTTTGAGAGGCACCTCCCTTGTTTCTTCAAGAACTAAATCGAACTTATCAGATTGATTTTCGTGGCGTTCATCTCGACTTATCAATCGGTCTTTCATCCCGATTGTGGCGTCTTCGCTTTTATACCAAGGTTCTTGTCTCGCTTATAGACAACGGGTCGCGGTTTCCACTTTAGGTGTTTGGGTGTCTTAGGCAACGAATTTCCAAACGTATTGGTATTGGGTTTCGTCACAGGTTGGCGTGGTTCGTATCAGTTTGGTATCAGAGCTTAGGTTTGTCAAAACATCAAGTTCGATTGAAGAAGGTAATATCAAAAACCCTAACTCCAATCGTTCATACCAATTATCGTGTTCAATTTCGAAGGATTGATTGTCTTTTGATAGTGTAATATCGACTAGGCGATTGTTACCAAAAAAAAAAAAGAGTAAAAATCACGACCAAAAAAAAAAAGAAGAGAAAAGAAAAGAAAAGAGAAACGTGATCAAAGCAAAACAGAGACAAAAAAAAAAATCGAATAGAAAAATAGAGGAAAATTTACGAACCCTAGAGTTGTTTTAAATTCTACGGAAGGAAATTGGTATAGTTTGGGTTAGTTCCAAGAGAATTGAGAAGAGGAAATTGGCGAGTTGATATCATCATTATTTGTGAGAATACACGAGTGACTGTGTGATGTCATCATTTGAGCGAAACACATAAGGGAGTGTATCGTGAGGTTTAATTATATATATATTTGTGTTAGTACTAATCTTTTCTACAGGGATAATGTCGAGACAGCATTCTCCTGAAGGTGAGAGGGGAAGGTTTGATGCTAGGTTAGTAATTGAGCCGTTGAGGGGTGAAATGAAGAGGATGTTCCAAGAGGGAATGGAACAAATTCATGAGACGGTAGAGCAAAGACTAGAGCAATCTACAAACGTATTCCAAGGGTGTAAGAGGGAGAGTCGTTCTAGGAGAGTACCGAAGGGTGGAGATGAAATGACGGATGATGACTTTAATGAGCCTTCTGTTGGGAGTTATAGAGGATATAGTGGTCGGAATAGAGGAACTAGAGATTGGGAAGATAGAGGAGATAGGAATAGAGAGGATGATCAATTGAGTAGCATAAAGATGAAGATTCCTCCTTTCCAAGGGAAGAATGATCCCGAGGCGTACTTAGAGTGGGAGAAAAAGGTGGAGATGGTGTTTGATTGTCACAACTATAGTGGGAGAAAGAAAGTAAAACTTGTTGCCATTGAATTTTCGGATTATGCTATAGTGTGGTAGGATCAATTAATGTTGAATAGAAGGAGGAGTGGCGAGCCACCTATTGAGTCTTGGGAAGAGATGAAAAGAGTAATGAAGAAGCGGTTTGTGCCTATGTATTATTATCGTGAATTGCACAATAAATTGCAAACTCTTAGGCAGGGAAGCCGAAGTGTAGATGAGTATTTCAAGGAGATGGAAGTCACTATGATTAGGGCGAATGTAGAGGAGGATAGAAAGGCTACAATGGCTAGGTTTCTTGCTGGGTTGAATAGAGAAATCCAAAATGTGGTTGAATTGCAGCATTATGTAGAATTGGAGGATATGGTTCACATGACTATAAAGGTTGAGAACCAGCACAAGAGGAGAGGTAGTAGTAATGCACGGTTTCAACAGGGTAATGGGTCATCCACTTGGAAGACTAATCAATGGAAGAAGGAAGAAAAGCCTTTACCCACCAAACCAAAAGGGGAGCTGAGGCAAGCGGGTTCTACTCCTAGTAATCAAGGTAACCCTGATTCTTCTACTTATAGAAATCGTGACATTAGATGCTTTAAATGCCAAGGTAGAGGCCATATTGCTAGTCAATGTCCAAATAGGCATGTGATGATTTTACGTGATGATGGTGAGTATGAGACTGAGGGGGATAGTGAAGAAGATGATATGCCTCCATTAGAGGATGCTAGTGATGATGAGGAGCCTACAATGGGAAGGCTAGTGGCAATAGTGAAGCGAGCTTTGAATGTGCAGGTGAAGGAAGAAGAAGAGGTGCAAAGGGAGAATATATTTCATACTAGATGTTATCTAGGAGATCATATTTGCAGCTTGATCATTGATGGAGGAAGTTGCACCAATGTAGTGAGCAATTTTATTGTTGAGAGGTTAGGGCTCAAAACTGTTAGACACCCTAGTCCATATAAATTGCAATGGTTGAATGATAGTGGAGAGACTAAGGTGAGTAAGCAAGCATTGATTGGTTTCGCATTGGAAGGTATGAGGATGAGGTGTTATGTGATGTAGTGCCAATGCAAGCATGTCATGTGTTGTTGGGGAGGCCATGGCAATTTGATAGGAAGGTTGTTCATGGTGGCTTTTCTAACAAGTATACGCTTGTTCACCAAGGGAAAAGCTTTAATCTTAAACCGTTAACACCTAAGCAGGTGTATGAGGACCAGTTGCAGCTACAACAGTCTTTTGCAAAACATAAGGTGAGTGAAAAGCAGAGGGAGACTGAGAGAGCAAAAGACAATGAGAAAGAAAAGGAATATAAAAGTCAAGATCAAAAGGAAAAAGAGAGGAAGGCTGGAAAGAGTGTGAGAGGCCAAGTTGAAGGGGGATCAACTTTGGTGGTGAGTGAAAAGGAGAGGGCAGCCTTGCAAAAGGAGAGATGTGTGGCAAGAGCGAGTGTAGTGAGGAGAGCGTTAGTGATGAAGCAACCTATGTTGTTGCTGGTTTTTAAGGAAACATGTTTGACTACTAACGAATTATCTAACTCTTTGCCTAGTGTGGTTGTGTCTCTTGTGCAGGACTTTGAAAATGTCTTTCTGAAGGAACTCCAAAGGCAGGTCGATGAATTAATGGAGAAGGGATACGTGAGAGAAGGCATGAGTCCATGTGTAGTTCCTATGATTTTGGTGCCTAAGAAGGATGGGGCATGGAAAATGTGTGTTGACTGTCGCGCCATCAATAACATTACGGTAAAGTATCGTCATCCCATTCCTCGCTTAGATGTCTTCTTAGATGGGTTATATGAGTCTAGTGTCATTCCTCATGAGCCTTAGATAGACATTTCCATAGATTTTGTGTTAGGATTACCTAGGCCTAGACATAGTCAAGATTCCATTTTTGTGATTGTGGATAGGTTTTCTAAAATGGTTCATTTCATTCCTTGTCATAAAACTGATGATGCTATATACATTGTTGATTTGTTCTTTAGAGAGGTAGTGCGTCTGCATGGTATACCTAGGAGCATTGTTAGTGATCGGGATGTAAAAATTTTTAGTCATTTTTGGAGAGTATTGTGGGCTAAGTTAGGAACTAAGTCATTGTTTTCAACTATCTGTCACCCACAAACTGATGGGAAAACTGAGGTGGTTAACAGGACTTTAATTCAATTGTTGAGGGCAATCATAGAGAAGAACATTAGGACTTGGGAGGATTGCCTACCTGATAGAGCCATTTTATACTCAATCTTTATAGTACAAATTGTGTTAAATTATTATTGATTTTATAGAAATCATAAGGAAATGGTACTTTAATTCTATCATCATGATAAATCAGGTTAAATGGAGTCAAGGATGCTAAATTCAAGTTTTGTAGAGAAGTCATCTACAACTTGGATCAAGATAAGGAATTACACCACCGGAGGAAGCACGGTTTGAGGCACGGCCAAGGTTCAAACCGTGTTACACACTAGACAAGAAGGCGAAAATGAGGACTTTCAACAGAGAGAGACACAGCTTAAGGCACGGCCGTGGTGGAAGCCATGGGAGAAACCGTGCTTGGAGCCTTGGTGGAAGCTAGACGTGCCAAGGAGAAGAAAGTGTGGAACATCAACTAGATGAAGGCACGGCTTGAAATCTAGCCGTGGGTGTAACCGTGGTACACACTGGACACGAATGAAGACTTGAAGATTATGCACAGATGAAGGCACGGCTTGAAATCTGGCCGTGTGTGTAACCGTGGTTCACACTGGGCGCGGATGAAGACTTGAAGAATATGCACAGAGGATGGCACGACTTGACCCACGGCCGTGTGATGGGGCGTGCCAGGTAGACGAATCTTCACTTCTCGAAATCTACTTGGAAAAGGAAAGATATTTTCGTATCTTGCTAGCAAAAGATCACATGCCATCTCCCTAACAATATAAATAGAACCAACCCTAAAGGGTTAGGACAACTTTTGAATCTTTGAATCTGGAATCACCTTGGAGACAAGAAGGAAACGCGAAGGCAGAGCAGGCAACCAGGTTCATTATGTTTTTATTTTTATTTTTCTTTTTATTGATGAACATGAGTAGCTAAGCTACTTTTCTAGCCAAAGGGTCATAGATGTTTAATTCTCCACGAATTGTGAGGTCTAATTGACTTGTATTTAATCTATTCTTTGTTTTCGGGTATTCATATATCTTCTGATCGTTTTGTCATTATTATCTTTGTTGATTGGTATGAATAGAGCTCTTCTACTCAATTAGCAAGTTAATATATTGTCAACTAGCACGTCAAATCCGTAATTGTTTGATTGTTCTAGTCTTAGTGACGCAATAACATGTTTGGTTATAAAAGAGATGATCGAATTCATGTTATGGAGGTGTGTGATCATGTTTAAATAGGTTATCTTATAATCTACTGGCATGAATTGGTGGTCTCTCTAGATCTTAATGCTATTGATAGATTAAATCCTAAGCGCTTGTCTAGGGTTGTTTAATCAATAAGAGAAATAATTCAAAGCGCTTGTCTGAGGTTATCGAGGAAGTAAGGAGAGATAGGTTGTTAGAGCTTGTTAATAACCATAACCAGTTTATCTAGGAACAAGAATAGAGAACATTTGCATCGATGATCAATTCCTTGAATTAAACTATCTTGATTCCTTTGGCTAGGCTTTTATTAATATCTGATTTTCTTACCTTGTTTTACTTTATTTTGATTCACAAACAAAACCCCCCCATTTTTCTTTTCCCTTTTATTCTCCTTGAGTAGAAATAAGTTTAACCAATCTCTGTGGATTCGACCCTACTCACCACTATATGCAAATCATATAATTGTCTAGGAGTAGGTTTTATTTTTGTTGGATTCGACACCCATCAAATTTTGGCGCCATTGCCGGGGATTGGTGTCAAATTTATTTCTATTCTTGTATGACTCGTTCTTCTCAGACAGGTGAACTAACTTATAATCCGGAGATTGAGAAGACTCTAAAGAGGTTGCGACAAGAAGCTAGATCATCCACTAGACCGAACTTAGTATCGGACTTGTCTGATTCTGAAAAAGAGGATGACATGGCAAATCTCGAGAGAACCTTAAGGGAGTTGGCTGCACCGGATGTGAATCAACAACCACTTTGTATTCACTATCCCGAACTAGCTATGGAATTCGAATTGAAATCTGGGTTGATACATTTGCTACCCACCTTTCATGGTCTTAAGAATGAAGATCCTCACAAGCATTTGAAAGAGTTTCATGTAGTGTGTTCTAGTATGAGGCCGCAAGGAATAACCGACGATCAAATCAAACTACTGCTTTTCCATTTTCTTTAAGTACTAAAGCTAAAGATTGGTTGTTTTATTTGCCTCCAGGTTCTATCACCACTTAGACAGATATGGTGAGACTCTTCTTGGACAAATTATTCCCCGCATCCAGAGCCGCTGGTATAAGAAGAGAAATTTGTGGTATAAAACAAAGGGACACCGAGACTCTTCATGAGTATTGGGAAAGGTTCAAGCAACTGTGTGCAAGCTGCCCACAACATGGGATATCCGAACAACTCCTCATCCAATATCTCTACGAAGGCCTACTTCCGATGGAAAGAAAGATGATGGATGCTGCAAGTGGAGGCGCCATAGTAAACAAAACCCCTGGTCAAGTTAGGGAATTGATCTCCATTATGGCTGCCAATTCGCAACAATTTGGGTATAGGCATGATACGTCTTCAAGGAAGGTAAATGTGTCTAACCTTGAACATCAAATTTCTAATCTTACCTCCCTTGTGCAGCAGCTAGCTCTTGGAAATACCCAACAAGTGAAAGCTTGTGGAATTTGTGCTGCTCCTAGTCATCCGACCGACATGTGCCCCACATTGCAACATGACAACCATGAACACGCCAATGCTGTAGGTGGATTTCCAGGACAACCACAAAGGAAGTATGACCCCTACTCGAATACTTACAATCCTGGATGGAGGGATAATCCTAACTTCCGATATGGCAATAACCCTCAACATTTCCAACAATTCCAGCCAAAGCCATCACACCACGTACCCTAAGCTCCTTCCACTTCAGGTATGCCCCTTGAGGATATTGTTAAGTCTCTAGCTGTGAATACCAAACAATTTCAGGAGGAAACAAAGCAAAGCATTCAAAACTTGGAGAATTAGGTAAGCCAACTTGCTTCAGTCGTAAACAGGTTAGAAACTCAAGGTAAGTTACCTTCTCAAACTATTATAAACCCGAAGCAAAGCGTTAATGCAATTACCTTGAGAAGTGGAACAGAATTGCAGGGATTAAATACGAAAGGAAATCCGTCTAATCTTGAGGAAGAGACCAAGAAAGAGACTTCGACTCCGAGCCAGCAAGGCGACCAGATTAGCAAGTCTCTAGTTGAGCCATCGAAGGTCACATTGATACCACCTCCTTTCCCCTCCAGATTAGCAAAATCCAAGAAGGAATCGGAAGAAAAAGAGATTCTGGAAACGTTTCGTAAAGTCGAGGTAAATATTCCTTTACTTGATGCAATTAAGCAAATACCGCGCTATGCTAGATTCCTCAAGGACTTGTGCACTAACAAAAGGAAGCTGAAAGGCAATGAAAAGATTAGTGTGAGTGAAAATGTTTTAGCTATTATTCAGAAGAAGCTTCCTCCTAAATGTAAGGACCCAGGTATGTTCGCCATTCCTTGCAAAATAGGTAGTCTTGGAATCGCTAAAGCCATGTGTGATCTAGGAGCTTCTATCAATGTCATGCCTTTGTCTGTTTATCAACGTTTAAATGTTGGTCCTTTAAAGGAAACGGGTATTATTGTTCAACTTGCTGATAGGTCCAATGTTTATCCTGAGGGAGTTCTAGAGGATGTTTTAGTTCAAGTCAATGGGTTGGTTTTTCCTGCTGATTTTTATGTGCTTGACATGGACGATAGTGATTCTCATACTTCATCACTGATATTATTAGGGCAACCATTCCTTAAGACTTCTAAAACGAAAATCGATGTAAATGATGGCACCCTCACTATGGAATTTGATGGTGAAGTGATTAAATTTAACATTTATGATGCCATGAAATATCCTAGTGACATCTCACCCGTTTTTGTTGTTGATGTTATTGACCCATTAACACAGACTACATTTGATTTGATAGATGATGATGAGTTGAAAGTTGTACTTAATAAGAGTCTTACAATTCATGCATTGACAACTCTTAAGGAGAAGTTTGTAATATCCTCTGATTTGCAGGACAAGATTTGGGAGTTGGAATCATTAAAACCTATCAGGTATGATGTGTCCTACATTCATTTACCCCCTTCTAACACAAAACTTCTTCCTTCTATTGTGTAGGCACCGAAGCTAGAATTAAAACCCCTACCCGAACATCTAAAATATATTTTCTTAGGAGAAAAGGAGACTCTTGCTGTGACAGTCTCCAACAAGCTAAGTACTTTAGAAGAAGAAAAGTTGATTCGGGTGTTGAGGGAGTACAAAGAAGCCATTGGATGGTCCATAGCTGATATCAAAGGACTAAGCCCCTCCACCTGCATGCATAAGATTTTGATGGAAGATAATTGCAAACCTTCAAGAGAAGTTCAGCGTTGTTTGAATCCACCTATGATGGAGGTAGTTAAGAAAGAGATCTTGAAACTTCTTGATGCAGGTATGATCTATCCAATTTCCGAAAGCAAATGGGTAAGTCCGATCCAAGTTGTTCCAAAGAAAACGGGCTTAACTGTGATTGAAAACTCCGATGGTGAGTTAATTCCTACTCGGGTTCAGAATGGATGGAGGGTTTGTGTTGATTACAGGAAGTTAAACGCGTCAACTCGGAAGGACCACTTCCCTCTTCCTTTTCTTGATCAGATGCTTGAACGTTTGGCTGGCCATTCTCACTATTGTTGTCTTGATGGTTATTCAGGTTTTCATCAAATTCCAGTGGCACCGGAAGATCAAGAGAAGACCACTTTCACTTGTCCATTCGGTACTTTTGCGTATCGAAGGATGCCTTTTGGGCTCTGCAATGCCCCAACCACATTCCAAAGATGTATGGTTAGTATATTTTCAGATTATGTGGAGAATATTATAGAAGTTTTCATGGATGACTTTACCGTTTATGGTAATTCTTTTGATTCATGTTTGACTAACCTTACAAAAGTGCTTCAAAGATGTATAGATAAGAATCTAGTGTTGAATTATGAAAAATGTCACTTTATGGTTGAACAGAGTCTCATTTTAGGCCATATAGTATCTTCTAAGGGGCTTGAAGTCGATAAAGCTAAGGTAGAAATGATTAAATCTTTACCTTACCCTGTAAGTGTACGGGAAATTCGGTCTTTTCTTGGGAGTGCAGGATTCTATCGACGCTTCATTAAGGATTTCTCCAAGATTACTCAACCCTTATGTCGATTGCTACAAAAAGAAGTGACATTTGAGTTCGATGAGGCCTGCAAGAACGCTTTTGACACACTGAGGGACAAGTTAACTTCTGCTCCAATCATCTAACCACCCGACTGGACCCTTCCCTTTGAAATCATGTGTGATACGAGCAACTATGCAGTTGGAGCAGTTCTTGGCCAAAGAGTTAGGAGAGCTTCTCATGCCATTTATTATGCTTCCAGAACTTTGGATAATGCTCAATGCAACTATTCCACAACGGAAAAAGAACTCTTGGCTGTTGTTTTTGCATTAGAAAAATTCAGATCATATTTACTTAGTACTAAGGTAATTGTTTACTCTGATCATGCAGCTCTTAAATACCTGCTCGCGAAGAAGGAGGCGAAACCAAGACTTATTGGATGGATACTCCTCTTACAAGAGTTCGATCTAGAGATACGTGATAGGAAAGGCTCAGAAAACTTAGTTGCCGACCACCTCAGTCGAATTCCTATCAGTGAAGGGTCCACACAAATACAAGATGATTTTCCAGATGAGTATCTCTTTTCTATTCAAAAGGCAATTCCGTAGTATGCTGATATTGTCAATTATTTGGTTACTAAGACACTACCAAGTGATTTGTCTAGGGCTCAAAAAGATAAAATTAAAAGTGATGCTAAGTATTATGTATGGGATGATCCATATTTGTGGAAACATTGTGCTGATTAAATCATTAGAAGGTGCATTTCTCAAGACGATATTCCTTCTGTCTTGCAATTTTGTCACTTATATGCATGTGGTGGACATTTTGGCCCTAAGAGGACTGCTCAAAAGGTATTAGGGTGTGGTTTGTTTTGGCCTACATTGTTTCGTGACTCTTTTATGTTTTGTAAGTCTTGTGAACGATGTCAAAAGATTGGGAACTTAGGACGTAGAGATCAAATGCCACTTACCCCTATTCTTGCTTGTGAAATATTTGATATATGGGGTATTGACTTCATGGGTCCTTTTCCTCCTTCCTTCGGTAATGTTTACATCCTTCTTGCTATGGATTATGTTTCAAAATGGGTGGAAGCCAAAGCGACTCGAACTAATGATGCTAAAGTTGTTGTGGATTTTGTTAAATCTCATATTTTTGCTAGGTTCGGGACACCAAAGGCTCTTATCAGTGATCGTGGCACACACTTTTGTAATAGGATAGTGGAAACTCTAGTAAAAAAATACAGGGTCACTCATCGCACTTCCACCGCATACCACCCTCAAACCATTGGATTGGCAGAAGTCTCAAATCGAGAAATCAAGTCTATTCTGGAAAAAACCATCAATCCAAGCAGGAAGGACTGGAGCACAAGACTTGAGGATGCATTATGGGCCTACCGGACAGCTTACAAGACCCCTGTAGGTATGTCTGCTTACCGTTTAATATTTGGCAAACCATGTCATCTCCCTATGGAGCTGGAACATAAAGCGTATTGGGCTGTAAAACAATGTAACATGCGAATGGATGAGGCGGGTGAACACAGAAAACTTCAATTACAAGAACTTGAGGAGATTCGAAGAGAAGCTTATGAGAGTACTAAAATCTACAAGGAAAAAACAAAGGATTTTCATGATCAAATGATGAATTTTTCTGTAGGTCAAAAAGTATTACTTTACCATTCTCGATTGAAATTGTTTCCTGGCAAACTACAATCACGGTGGATTGGCCCTTTTGTTATCACTAACATATTTTCCCATGGTGCAGTTGAGATCGCAAGCCTTGAAACTGGTAAGACCTTCAAAGTCAATGGTCATCGCTTAAAACCTTTTTATGAAGGATTTCAAGTATGTAATATTGAAGAAACCAGTTTAACTCACCACGAGTATTGTGATTGATGACAGGAACGTCTAGCTAAAGACGTTAAAGAAAGGCGCTTCATGGGAGGCAACTGATGGGTGTCAAATTTATTTCTATTCTTGTATGACTCGTTCTTCTCAGATAGGTGAACTGATTTATAATCCGGAGATTGAGAAGACTCTAAAGAGACTACGACAAGAAGCTAGATCATCCACTAGACCGCACTTAGTACCGGACTTGTTTGATTCTAAAAAAGAGGAAGACATGGCAAATCTCGAGAGAACCTTAAGGGAGTTGGCTCCCATGAAGCGCCTTTCTTTAACGTCTTTGGCTAGACGTTCCTGGCGAAATATTCGGATAAGGATTTGGATTCCAGCCTTGGTGCCTGTGGTAATGGGTTAATAACATCCGCAACAAAAACAGGAGATGGGTTAATAGCATCCGTAACAAAAACAGGAGAGATATCGTTAGGATGTTTCATGGCATCATAAATGTTAAATTTAATCACTTCACCATCAAATTCCATAGTGAGGGTGCCATCATTTACATCGATTTTCGTTTTAGAAGTCTTAAGGAATGGTCGCCCTAATAATATCAGTGATGAAGTATGAGAATCACTATCGTCCATGTCAAGCACATAAAAATCAGCAGGAAAAACCAACCCATTGACTTAAACTAAAACATCCTCTAGAACTCCCTTAGGATAAACATTGGACCTATCAGCAAGTTGAACAATAATACCCGTTTCCTTGAAAGGACCAACATTTAAACGTTGATAAACAGACAATGGCATGACATTGATAGAAGCTCTTAGATCACACATGGCTTTAGCGATTCCAAGATTACCTATTTTGCAAGGGATAGTAAACATACCTGGATCCTCGCATTTAGGAGGGAGCTTCTTCTGAATAATGGCGGAAACATTTTCACTCACACTAATCTTTTCATTGCCTTTCAGCTTCCTTTTGTTAGTGCACAAGTCCTTGAGGAATCTAGCATAGCGTGGTATTTGCTTAATTGCATCAAGTAAAGGAATATTTACCTCGACTTTACAAAACGTTTCCAGAATCTCTTTTTCTTCTGCATCCTTCTTGGATTTCGCTAATCTGGAGGGGAAAGGAGGTGGTATCAATGTGACCTTCGATGGCTCATCTAGAGACTTGCTAATCTGGTCGCCCTGCAGGCTCGGAGTCGAAGTCTCTTTCTCGGTCTCTTCCTCCATATTAGACGGATGTCCTAGCTTATTTGATCCCTGCAATTCTGTTCCACTTCTCAAGGTAATTGCATTAACGCTTTGCTTCGGGTTTGTAATAGTTTGAGAAGGTAACTTACCTTGAGTTTCTAACCTGTTTACGACTGAAGCAAGTTGGCTTACCTGATTCTCCAAGTTTTGAATGCTTTGTTTCCTCCTGAAATTGTTTGGTATTCACAGCTAGAGACTTAACAATATCCTCAAGGGGCATACCTGAAGTGGAAGGAGCTTGGGGTACGTGGTGTGATGACTTTGGCTGGAATTGTTGGACATGTTGAGGGTTATTGCCATATCGGAAGTTAGGATGATCCCTCCATCCAAGATTGTAAGTATTCGAATAGGGGTCATACTTCCTTTGCGGTTGTCCTGGAAATCCGCCTACAGCATTGGCGTGTTCATGATTGTCATCTTGCAATGTGGGGCACATGTCGGTCGGATGATTAGGAGCAGCGCAAATTCCACAAGCCTTCACCTGCTGCGTTTTTCCAAGAGCTAGTTGCTGCACAAGGGAGGTAAGATTAGAAATTTGATGTTCAAGGTTAGACACACTTACCTCATTTACCTTCCTTGAAGACGTATCGTGCCTATACCCAAATTGTTGTGAATTAGCAGCCATAATGGAGATCAATTCCCTAGCTTGACCAAGAGTTTTGTTTACTATGGCGCCTCCACTTGCAGCATCCATCATCTTTCTTACCATCGGAAGTAGGCCTTCGTAGAGATATTGGATGAGGAGTTGTTCGGATATCCCATGTTGTGGGCAGCTTGCACACAATTGCTTGAACCTCTCCCAATACTGATGAAGAGTCTCGGTGTCCCTTTGTTTTATACCACAAATTTCTCTTCTTATACCAGCGGCTCTAGATGCGGGGAAGAATTTATCCAAGAAGAGTCTCACCATATCAGTCCATGTGGTTATAGAACCTGGAGGCAAATAAAACAACCAATCTTTAGCTTTAGTACTTAGAGAAAATGGAAAAGCGCGTAGCTTGATTTGATCGTCGGTTATTCCTTGCGGCCTCATACTAGAACACACTATATGGAACTCTTTCAAATGCTTATGAGGATCTTCATTCTCAAGACCATGAAATGTAGGTAGTAGATGTATCAACCCAGATTTCAATTCGAATTCTACGGCTAGTTCAGGGTAGTGAATACAAAGTGGTTGTTGATTCACATCCGGCGCAGCCAACTCCCTTAAGGTTCTCTCGAGATTTGCCATGTCTTCCTCTTTTTCAGAATCAAACAAGTCCGGTACTAAGTGCGGTCTAGTGGATGATCTAGCTTCTTGTCGTAGTCTCTTTAGAGTCTTCTCAATCTCCACATTATAAATCAGTTCACTTGTCTGAGAAGAACGAGTCATACGAGAATAGAAATAAATTTGACACCAATCCCCGGCGACGACACCAAAATTTGATGGGTGTCGAATCCAACAAAAATAAAACCTACTCTAGACAATTATATGATTTGCATATAGTGGTGAGTAGGGTCGAATCCATAGAGATTGGTTAAACTTATTTCTATTCAAGGAGAATAAAAGGGAAAAGGAAAATGGGGGGTTTGGTTTGTGAATCGAATAAAGTTAAAACAAGATAAAAAAGTTGTATATTGATAAAAAGCTTAGCCAAAGGAATCAAGATGGTTTAATTCTAGGAATTGATCATCGATGCAAATGTTCTCTATTCTTGTTCTAGATAAACTGGTTATGGTTATTAACAAGCTCTAACAACTTATCTCTCCTTACATCCTCGATAACCTCCGACAAGCGCTTTGAATAATTTCTCTTATTGATTAAACAACCCTAGACAAGCGCTTAGGATTTAATCTATCAATAGCATTAAGATCTAGAGAGACCACCAATTCAAGCCAGCACGGGTTCCACCACGACCGTGCCTTAAGCCGTGTCTCTCTCTGTTCAAAGTCCTCATTTTTACATTCTTGTCCAGTGTGTAACACGGTTTGAACTTTGGCCGTGCCTCAAACCGTGCTTCCTCCGGTGGTGTAATTTCATATCTTGATCCAAGTTGTAGATGACTTCTCTAAAATAGTTGAATTAGCATCCTTAACCCCATTTAACCTGATTTATCACAATGATAGAATTAAAGTACCATTTCCTTATGATTTCTATAAAATCAATAATAATTTAACACAATTTATACTATAAAGATCGAGTATAAAATGGCTCTATCAAATTCCCCCACACTTAAACTCTTGCTTGTCCTCAAGCAATTGCATCAAATCAATTGAGAAATCTATCATAGATTATACAAACTTTCTTTTCATCATTCCAAGCATCTATTCATTTGTAATTCATGACTTGTAATTTAATGTCTACTACTTCAAGCCAATTGGTTTCCTGTGATCAAATTACTATGGACAAAATTCAATAGCTAATCTAAACAAAAAAAACTTTAATCCTCATGTTTAGCAAAAGAATTTTTATTCCAAAAGTAAATACTTAATCCACTAAGGAAAAACACCCAATTAAACTTCATTGGATATTATCAAGCATATAATCCTTGCAGTATAAAGTAAAAGCATATGGTATAAGCTCTTTGCTAGATATTCTCCCTTTTGTACATCTTTGTTTTATTCAATGAATGTTTATATTCATGTTCTTTTGATTTATTCAAGCATCTGTTTTGACGGGTTTTTGCTCGCTTCTTTTCATGAACTTTTGCCTTTTTCGCCCTTATCGTTATAGTGAGTTCATTGAGTCGGCAACATCCCGAGCTCATCACTCAAGTGACCAAGTTTTGAGATACCCCTATGGACTCTTCCTCACTCTAACATTCAAGTTTGAATACTCTTAACTCAATTAGTTGAATCATTGGAGTAATGGCTATGCTTGATTTTTTTTTTTTCACTAAGTGTTATGATTGCTTTACAAACAACTTCAAAGAGTATACAGTAGCTAATATAACCTAGAAGTAAACTTGTTTATTTTTCACTTAGGGACTCGACTTACTCTTAAACTTCCAATTCTAAAGCTAAATACAAAGTAAATTTGTTTCTTAAAGATTTCACTACTTAATTTTAACCATGTATTCTAATCACAGCAGTGGGTGAGTAAAACATTTGAATAAGTCAATTTCACATTTTGTAGATGCTTATTACAACATTTAGTACAATCTCTAGATTTCATGATAATTTTGAAAAAATTTTGCTCAAAATTGCTTAAGGACAAACATTCAGAGTATAAGTTAGTTCTCTATTCTCTATATTTTATTATCCTCTCCCCCACACTTAGCTTGAACAGTGTCCTCACTGTTCTTAATTCAGCACAATTGAAGAGGAATTAACAACACAAAGGACATTAAAGAATAAGAGAGAGGAAATATTGGTACTTCCCTAGTATTGGAGTGCTCCCTTTTAGCTCTGGAAAGTGTCATCTAATGATATGTATCCTTGCTGCAGCCGATCCAAAGAGTTCAAAACTACACTAAAATCAAAACAAACTAAACTAAAACAAACCAAAACTAATGCAAAACAAAACTCTTTTTTTTTTTACATGGGTTGCCTCCCATGAAGCGCCTTTCTTTAACGTCTTTGGCTAGACATTCCTGGCTAAATATTCGGATAAGGATTTGGATTCCAGCCTTGGTGCCTGTGGTAATGGGTTAATAACATCTGCAACAAAAACAGGAGATGGGTTAATAGCATCCGTAACAAAAACAGGAGAGATATCGTTAGGATGTTTCATGGCATCATAAATGTTAAATTTAAGATAATAATGACAAAACGATCAGAAGATATATGAATACCCGAAAGCAAAGAATAGAATAAATACAAGTCAGTTAGACCTCACAATTCGTGGAGAATTAAACATCTATGACCCTTTGGCTAGAAAAGTAGCTTAGCTACACATGTTCATCATTAAAACGAAAATAAAAGATTGAAACATAATGAACCCGGTTGCTTGCTCTGCCTCCGCGTTTCCTTCTTCAAGATCCAACATTCCAAGATCAAAAGTTGTCCTAACCCTCTAGGGTTGGCTCTATTTATACTATTAGATGGATAGCATGTGATCTTTTGCTAGCAAGATACGAAAATATCTTTCCTTTTTCAAGTAGATTTCGAGAAGTGAAGATACGTCTGCCTGGCACGCCCCACCACACGGCCGTGGGTTAAGCCGTGCCATCCTCTGTGCATATTCTTCAAGTCTTCAACCGCGCCCAGTGTGAACCACGGTTAAACACACGGCCAGATTTCAAGCCGTGCCTTCGTCTGTGCATAATCTTCAAGTCTTCATCCATGTCCAGTGTGTAGCACGGTTACACCCACGGCTAGATTTCAAGCCGTGTCTTCATCTGGTTGATGTTCTACACTTTCTTCTCCTTGGCACATTTATCTTCCACCACGGCTTCAAGCACGGTTTCTCCCACGGGTTCCACTACGGCCGTGCCTTAAGCCGTGTCTCTCTCTATTCAAAGTCCTCATTTTTGCCTTCTTGTCCAGTGTGTAACACGGTTTGAACATTGGCCGTGCCTCAAACCGTGCTTCCTCCGGTGGTGTAATTTCTTATCTTGATCCATGTTGTAGATGACTTCTCTAAAATACTTGAATTAGAATCCTTAACTCCATTTAACCTGATTTATCACAATGATAGAATTAAAGTACCATTTCCTTATGATTTCTATAAAATCAATAATAATTTAACACAATTTATACTATAAAGATTGAGTATAAAATGGCTCTTTCAGCAACCCATGTAAAAAAAAAAAAAGTTTTGTTTTGTTTTGTTTTAGTTTATTTTGTTTTGATTTTAGTGTAGTTTTGAACTCTTTGGATCAGCTGCAACAAGGATACACATAATCAGATGACACTTTCCAGAGCTTAAGGGGAAAACTCCAATACCAGGGAAGTACCAGTATTTCCTTTCTCTTATTCTCTAATGTTCCTTGAGTTGTTATTTCCTTTTCAATTGTGCTAAATTAGGAACAGTGAGGACACTGTTCAAGCTAAGTCTGGGGGAGAGGATAATAAATTATAGAGAATAGAGAATTGATCCACACTTTGAATGTTTGTCCTTAAGCAATTTTAAGCCAAATTTTTTCAAAATTATCATGAAATCTAGAGATTGTACTAAATGTTGTAATAAGCATCTACAAAATGTGAAATTGACTTGTTCAAATGTTTTACTCACCCACTGCTGTGATTAGAATACATGGTTAAAATTAAGTAGTGAAATCTTTAAGAAACAAATTTACTTTGTATTTAGCTTTAGAATTAGAAGTCTGAGAGTAAGTCGAGTCCCTAAGTGAAAAATAAACAAGTTTACATCTAGGTTATATTAGCTACTGTATACTCTTTGAAGTTGTTTGTAAAGCAATCATAACACTTAGTGAAAAAAAAAAAAAAGAAAAGAAAAAGAATCAAGCATAGCCATTACTCCAATGATTCAACTAATTGAGTTAAGAGTATTCAAACTTGAATGTTAGAGTGAGGAAGAGTCCGTAGGGGTATCTCAAAACCCGGTCACTTGAGTAATGAGCTCGGGATGTTGCCGACTCAATGAACTCACTATAACGATAAGGGCGAAAAAGGTAAAAGTTCATGAAAAGAAGCGGGCAAAAACCCGTCAAAATAGATGCTTGAATAAATCAAAAGAACATGAATGTGAACATTCATTGAATAAAACAAAGATGTATAAAAGGGAGAATATCTAGCAAAGAGCTTATACCATATGCTTTTACTTTATACTGCAAGGATTATATGCTTGATAATATCCAATGAAGTTTAATTGGGTGTTTTTCCTTAATGGATTAAGTATTTACTTTTGGAATAAAAATTCTTTTGCTAAACATGAGGATTAATGTTTGTTTTGTTTAGATTAGCTATTGAATTTTGTCCATAGTAATTTGATCACTGGAAACCAGTTTGGTTGAAGTAATAGACATTAAATTACAAGTCATGAATTACAAATGAATAGATGCTTGGAATGATGAAAAGAAAGTTTGTATAATCTATGACAGATTTCTCAATTGATTTGATGCAATTGCTTGAGGACAAGCAAGAGTTTAAGTGTGGGGGAATTTGATAGAGCCATTTTATACTCAATCTTTATAGTATAAATTGTGTTAAATTATTATTGATTTTATAGAAATCATAAGGAAATGGTACTTTAATTCTATCATCATGATAAATCAGGTTAAATGGAGTCAAGGATGCTAAATGCAAGTATTTTAGAGAAGTCATCTACAACTTGGATCAAGACAAGGAATTACACCACCGGAGGAAGCACGGTTTGAGGCACGGCCAAGGTTCAAACCGTGTTACACACTGGACAAGAAGGCGAAAATGAGGACTTTCAACAGAGAGAGACACGGCTTAAGGCACGGCCGTGGTGGAAGCCGTGGGAGAAACCGTGCTTGGAGCTGTGGTGGAAGCTAGACTTGCCAAGGAGAAGAAAGTGTGGAACATCAACTAGATGAAGGCACGGCTTGAAATCTAGCCGTGGGTGTAACCGTGGTACACACTGGACATGAATGAAGACTTGAAGATTATGCACAGATGAAGGCACGGCTTGAAATCTGGCCGTGTGTGTAACCGTGGTTCACACTGGGCGCGGATGAAGACTTGAAGAATATGCACAGAGGATGGCACGGCTTGACCCACGGCTGTGTGATAGGGCGTGCCAGGCAGACGAATCTTCACTTCTCGAAATCTACTTGGAAAAGGAAAGATATTTTCGTATCTTGCTAGCAAAAGATCACATGCCATCTCCCTAACAATATAAATAGAACTAACCCTAGAGGGTTAGGACAACTTTTGAATCTTTGAATCTGGAATCACCTTGGAGACAAGAAGGAAACGCGGAGGAGAGCGGGCAACCGGGTTCATTATGTTTTTATTTTTATTTTTCGTTTTATTGATGAACATGAGTAGCTAAGCTACTTTTCTAGCCAAAGGGTCATAGATGTTTAATTCTCCATGAATTGTGAGGTCTAATTGACTTGTATTTAATCTATTCTTTGTTTTCGGGTATTCATATATCTTCTGATCGTTTTGTCATTATTATCTTTGTTGATTGATATGAATAGAGCTCTTCTACTCAATTAGCAAGTTAATATATTGTCAACTAGCACGTCAAATCCGTAATTGTTTGATTGTTCTAGTCTTAGTGACGCAATAACATGTTTGGTTATAAAAGAGATGATCGAATTCATGTTATGGAGGTGTTTGATCAGGTTTAAATAGGTTATCTTATAATCTACTGGCATGAATTGGTGGTCTCTCTAGATCTTAATGCTATTGATAGATTAAATCCTAAGTGCTTGTCTAGGGTTATTTAATCAATAAGAGAAATAATTCAAAGCGCTTGTCTGAGGTTATCGAGGAAGTAAGGAGAGATAGGTTGTTAGAGCTTGTTAATAACCATAACCAGTTTATCTAGGAACAAGAATAGAGAACATTTGCATCGATGATCAATTCCTTGAATTAAACTATCTTGATTCCTTTGGCTAGGCTTTTATTAATATCCGATTTTCTTACCTTGTTTTACTTTATTTTGATTCACAAACAAACCCCCCCCCCCCCATTTTTCTTTTCCCTTTTATTCTCCTTGAGTAGAAATAAGTTTAACCAATCTCTGCGGATTCGACCCTACTCACCACTATATGCAAATCATATAATTGTCTAGGAGTAGGTTTTATTTTTGTTAGATTCGACACCCATCACTACCATTTGTGGAGTTTTCATATAATAGGGTTGTACATAGCACTACTCATTGTTCACCATTTGAGATTGTGTATGGTTTTAATCCACTGGCTCCTATTTATTTATTGCCATTGCCACCTAACAAGTTTGTGAGTTTTGATGCTGATTCTAAGGCAGATTTCATGAGAAGGATAAACATTGAGCGAAGAACAGAGCAGTATGTGAAACAAGCCAACAAGGGTCGTCGACAAGCTGTCTTTAAACCTGGAGATTGGGTTTGGGTTCACATGCGCAAAGAGCGGTTTCCCGTGCAGCGTTGATCTAAACTACTTCCTAGAGGCGATGGACCATTTCAATTTCTTGAGCGCATCAACAATAATGCATACAAGATAGATTTGCCTGATGAGTATCAAGTAAGTGTCACGTTTAATGTTACTGATCTGAGTCATTTTGATGTAGGTGATGATTTGAGGACAAATCCTTTTCAAGAGGAGGGGAATGATGAGATCCATGATGAGAGTCGAGCCGGAAGAAGGAATGAGGATCCTCTTGAAGTGCCGCCTGGACCGATCACAAGAAATCAAGCGAAACGATTCAAGGAAGCACTTAACGGGTTGATAAAGGTTGTCCATGAAGCCGGAAAGGATTGGAGCAATCATGAAGTTGGAACGGATTGGAACAACCATGGGAAGACCCTTGCTTTTATACAACTCACACCAGACACGGGTTAAAGAGGGCGTGTACTTTCAAGGCACGGCTGTGTAGGAATTCCAAGATTGCACAGAATCTTACACAGCTAGACACACGGCTAAAAGGCACGGCCGTATATGGAGACAAGAAAATCTATAGAAAGATACACGACCAGAAGTACATGGTCGTGTATGTGACCGGAATGTGCACAGAAAAGTACACTGTCAAAGTACACGGTCGTGTATACGGCCGTGTATGTTGCCAGAAGTTGTATAGAAAGGTACACGACCGTGTATCCCCTGCCGGCCAGCTTTTTCCTATTTCGTGTTTTTACGCAACTTATCTAAGCTACGTTGTTTTGGACTTGTTTTTCACGAATTGTAACCCTAGTATAAAAGCTCGTAGGGTTTAGAACAACAAGAATTTACATATTTGAATATTAAACATCTTTGAGAGGCACCTCTCTTGGTTCTTCAAGAACTAAATCGAACTTATTGGATTGATTTCCGTAGCGTTCATCTCGACTTATCAATCGGTCTCTCATCCCGATTGTGGCGTCTTCACTTGTATACCAAGGTTCTTGTCTCGCTTATAGACAACGGGTCGCGGTTTCCACTTTAGGTGTTTGGGCGTCTTAGGCAACGAATTTCCGAACGTATTGGTATTGGGTTTCGTCACAGGTTGGCGTGGTTCATATCAAAATGGCATAAAAGAAAATAAAGTAAATGAAAAAAGTGCTATAATCTTCAAGAGTTGTAGAACTTCAATCTTCCAAAATGATTCCTAAAATTCTTCAATTGAGAGCAAACTTAAGCAAAATAACATTCTTTCTTTAAACTAAAATTTGGAATAACATGAAATGTAAAAGAATTAAAGAGAATATAAAATCCTAAAGTTCCTAAGGGAATTCTAATGATTCAAAAGAGAAAACAAAGGATGATAACAAGGATACTAAAACAAAGGATTCTAAAACAAAGGATGATGCTTTCAAGGTTCACACAAGGGGTCTATTAACAGATCCAAAGAGGTGGAGGATAAGGTTAATCTGATGAGGAATTGAGTTAGCAAATTAATTAAGATACGATTTTAGAGAGATTTTCGCAATGGATATCTGAGGAGCAATGTAGGCCGGCTCAAGGCCGGCAACCTTAAATGTAGGCCGACTCAAGGCCGGCGGCTCTGATGCCTTATGAGGCCGGTTTAATGTAAGCCGGCTCAAGGCCGGCGGCCTTTGATAGTAGGTCGGCCTAAGGCCGGCGGCCTTCAATGCAATCCTCTGCTCGCTTCTTCAATTTTGTGAAAAACTCCTCCAATTAACTTATAATTTACTTTTGGGTCCTCAAAACCTGAATTTTCACAATAAACACCATTAAATATCATTTCTTTATATTTTCTTATAATATTGAAATAAATTTAATATCAATCAAAAAGAAAATATAAGTATAATGTGATCTTATCAATTAACACTATGAAATTGAATATGAACAATTGATATGAATGATTGGAGTTAGGGTTTTGATGTTACCTTCTTCAAACCGAACTGATGTTTTAACAAACCTAGGCTCTGATACCAAACTGACACGAACTACGCCAACGTATGATGAAACCCAATACCAATACGTTTGGAATTGCAACCCATGATGCCAAACAATCGAGGGGAAACCGCGACCCGTTGCCTATAAGTGAGACAAGAACCTTGGTATATGATGGGTGTCGAATCCAATAAAAGTAAAACCTACTCCTAGACAATTATATGAATTGCATATAGTGGTGAGTAGGGTCGAATCCACAGAGATTGGTTAAATTTATTTCTATCCAAGGAGAATAAAAAGGAAAAGGAAAATGGGGGGTTTGGTTTGTGAATCGAGTAAAGTTAAAACAAGATAAGAAAATTGAATATTGATAAAAGCCTAGCCAAAGAAATCAAGATAGTTTAATTCAAGGAATTGATCATCGATGCAAATGTTTTCTATTCTTGTTCCTAGATAAACTGGTTATGATTATTAACAAGCTCTAACAACCTATCTCTCCGTACTTCCTCGATAACCAAGAGAAGCTCTTTGATTATTTCTCTTATCGATTAGACAACCCTAGACAAGCGCTTAGGATTTAATCTACCAATAGCATTAAAAACTAGAGAGACCACCAATTCATGCCAGTAGATTATAAGATAACCTATTTAAACATGATCACACACCTCCATAACATGAATTTGATCATCTATTTTATAATCAAACATGTTATTGTGTCACTGAGACTAGAACAATCAAACAATTACGGATTTGACGTGCTAGTTGACAATATATTAACTTGCTAATTGAGTAGAAGAGCTCTATTCATACCAATCAACAAAGATAATAATGAAAAAACGATCAGAAGATATATGAATATCCAAAAACAAAGAATAGAATAAATACAAGTCAATTAGACCTCACAATTCGTGGAGAATTAAACATCTATGACCCTTTGGCTAGAGAAGTAGCTTAGCTACTCATGTTCATCAACAAAACGAAAATAAAAAGTAGAGACATGATGAACCCGGTTGCCTGCTCTGCCTCCAAGATGATCCAAAGATTCCAAATTAAAAGATTCAAAAGTTGTCCTCACCCTCTAGGGTTGGTTCTATTTATATTGTTAGAGGGATGTCATGTGATCTTTTGCTAGCAAGATACGAAAATATCTTTCCTTTTCCAAGTAGATTTCGAGAAGTGAATCTTCGTCTGCCTGGCACGCCCTAGCACACGGCCGTGGGTCAAGCCGTGCCTTCCTCTGTGCATAATTCACGTATCATCTTCCGTGTTCAGTGTGTAGCACGGTCTTCACCACGGCTAGATCTTAGGCCGTGCCTTCCTCTGTGCATGATCTACAAGTTCTTCTCCTTGGCACATCTAGCTTCCACCACGGCTTCAAGCACGGTTTCTCCCACGGCTTCCACCACGGCCGTGCCCTAAGCCTTGTCTCTCTCTGTTGAAAGTCCACATTTCCGCCTTTTCGTCCAGTGTGTAACACGGTTTGCGCCGTGGCCGTGCCTCAAACCGTGCTTCCGATACATGGCCGCGTACTTCAACCGTGTATCTTCCTGTTGATTCAAAACCAAGTACACAGCCGTGTACTTCAATTACACGCCCATGTACTTCCCTCCGGCGGTGTAAATCCTTGTCTTGATCCAAGTTGTGGATGACTTCTCTAATTTACTTGAATTAGCATCCTTGACTCCATTTAACCTTATTTATCACCATAATAGAATTAAGTACCATTTCCTTATGATTTCTATAAAATCAATAATGAATTAACACCATTTATGCTATAAGGATTGAGTATAAAATGGCTCTATCAAATTCCCCCACACTTAAACTCTTGCTTGTCCTCAAGCAATTGAATTAAATCAATTGAGAAATCTGTCATAGATTATACAAACTTTCTTTTCATCATTCCAAGCATCTATTCATTTGTAATTCATGACTTGTAATTTTAATGTCTACTACTTCAACCAAACTGGTTTCCTGTGATCAAATTACCATGGACAAAATTTAATAGCTAATCTAAACAAAACAAACTTTAATCCTCATGTTTAGGAAAAGAATTTTTATTCCAAAGGTAAATACTTAATCCACTAAGGAAAAACACCCAATTAAACTTCATTGGATATTATAAAGCATATAATCCTTGCAGCATAAAGTAAAAACATATGGTATAAGCTCTTTGCTAGATATTCTCTCTTTTATACATCTTTGTTTTATTCAATGAATGTTTACATTCATGTTCTTTTGATTTATTCAAGCATCTATTTTGACGGGTTTTTGCCCACTTCTTTTCATGAACTTTTGCCTTTTTCGCCCTTATCGTTATAGTGAGTTCATTGAGTCGGCAATATCCCGAGTTCATCACTCAAGTGACTGGGTTTTGAGATACCCCTACGGACTCTTCCTCACTATAACATTCAAGTTTGAATACTCTTAACTCAATTAGTTGAATCATTGGAGTAATGGCTATGCTTGATTCTTCTTTTTTTTTCTTTTTCTTTTTTTTTTACTAAGTGTTATGATTGCTTTACAAACAACTTCAAAGAGTATACAGTAGCTAATATAACCTAGAAGTAAACTTGTTTATTTTTCACTTAGGGACTCGACTCACTCTTAGACTTCCAATTCTAAAGCTAAATACAAGGTAAATTTGTTTCTTCAAGATTTCACTACTTAATTTTAACCATGTATTCTAATCACAGCAGTGGGTGAGTAAAACATTTGAACAAGTCAATTTCACATTTTGTAGATGCTTATTACAACATTTAGTATAATCTCCAAATGTCATGATAATTGTGAAAACATTTGGCTTAAAATTGCTTAAGGACAAACATTCAGAGTATAAGTTAGTTCTCTATTCTCTATATTTTATTATCCTCTCCCCCACACTTAGCTTGAACAGTGTCCTCACTATTCTTAATTTAGCACAATTGAAAAGGAATTAACAACTCAAGGAACATTAGAGAATAAGAGAAAGGAAATACTGGTACTTCCCTGGTATTGGAGTTTTCCCCTTAAGCTCTGGAAAGTGTCATCTAATGATATGTATCCTTGCTGCAACTGATCCAAAGAGTTCAAAACTACACTAAAATCAAAACAAACTAAAGTAAAACAAAACAAAACTAAAAGAAATATTTTTTTTTTTTTTTGACATGGGTTGCCTCCCATGAAGCGCCTTTCTTTAACGTCTTTGGCTAGACGTTCCTGTAATCAATCACAATACTCGGGGTGAGTTAAGCTGGTTTCTTCAATATTACATACTTGAAATCCTTCATAGAAAAGTTTCAAGCGATGACCATTGACTTTAAAGATCTTACCAGTTTCAAGGCTAGAGATCTCAACTGCACCATGTGAAAATATGTTAGTGATAACAAAAGGACCAATCCACCGTGATTGTAGTTTGCCAGGAAACAACTTCAATCGAGAATGGTAAAGTAATACTTTTTGACCTACAGAAAAATTCTTTCGGGAAATCATTTGATCATGAAAATCTTTTGTTTTTTCCTTGTAGATTTTAGTACTCTCGTACACTTCTCTTTGAATTTCTTCGAGTTCTTGTAGTTGAAGTTTTCTATGTTCACCCGCCTCATCTATTCGCATGTTACATTGTTTTACAGCCCAATACGCCTTATGTTCCAGCTCCACAGGGAGATGACATGGTTTGCCAAATATTAAACGGTAAGGAGACATACCTATAGGAGTCTTGTAAGTTGTTCGGTAGGCCCATAATGCATCCTCAAGTCTTGTGCTCCAATCCTTCCTGCTTGGATTGACGGTTTTTTCCAGAATAGACTTGATTTCTCGATTTGAGACTTCTGCCAATCCATTGGTTTGGGGGTGGTATGCGGTGGAAGTGCGATGAGTGACCTTGTATTTTTTTAGTAGAGTTTTCACTATTCTATTACAAAAGTATGTGCCATGATCACTGATAAGAGCCTTTGGTGTCCCGAACCTAGCAAAAATATGAGATTTAACAAAATCCACAACAACTTTAGCATCATTAGTTCGGGTTGCTTTGGCTTCCACCCATTTTGAAACATAATCAACAGCAAGAAGGATGTAAACATTACTGAAAGAAGGAGGAAAAGGACCCAAAAAGTCAATACCCCATATATCAAATATTTCACAAGCAAGAATAGGAGTAAGTGGCATTTGGTCTCTACATCCTAAGTTGCCAATCTTTTGACATCGTTCACAAGCCTTACAAAACATAAAAGAGTCACGAAACAATGTAGGCCAAAATAAACCACATCCTAATACCTTTTGAGCTGTCCTCTTAGGGCCAAAATGTCCACCACATGCATATGAGTGACAAAATTGCAAGACAAAAGGAATATCGTCTTGAGAAATACACCGTCTAATGATTTGATCAGCACAATGTTTCCACAAATATGGATCATCCCATACATAATACTTAGCATCACTTTTAATTTTATCTTTTTGAGCCCTAGACAAATCACTTGGTAATGTCTTAGTAACCAAATAATTGACAATATCAGCATACCACAGAATTGTCTTTTGAATAGAAAAGAGATACTCATCTGGGAAATCGTCTTGTATTTGTGTGGACCCTTCACTGATAGGAATTCTACTGAGGTGGTCGACAACTAAGTTTTTCGAGCCTTTCCTATCACGTATCTCCAGATCAAACTCTTGTAATAAGAGTATCCATCGAATAAGTCTTGGTTTCGCCTCCTTCTTCGCGAGCAGGTATTTGAGAGCTGCATGATCAGAGTAAACAATTACCTTAGTACCAAGTAAATATGATTTGAATTTTTCTAATGCAAAAACAACAGCCAAGAGTTCTTTTTCCGTTGTGGAATAGTTGCATTGAGCATTATCCAATGTTCTGGAAGCATAATAAATGACATGAGAAGCTCTCCCAACTTTTTGGCCAAAAACTGCTCCAACTGCATAATTGCTCGCATCACACATGATTTCAAAGGGAAGGGTCCAGTCGGGTGGTTGGATGATTGGAGCAGAAGTTAACTTATCTCTCAATGTGTCAAAAGCGTTCTTGCAGGCCTCACCGAACACAAATGTCACTTCTTTTGTTGCAATTGACATAGGGGTTGAGTAATCTTAGAGAAATCCTTGATGAAGCGTCGATAGAATCCTGCACTCCTAAGAAAAGACCGAATTTCCCGTACACTCACAGGGTAAGGTAAAGATTTAATCAATTTTACCTTAGCTTTATCGACTTTAAGCCCCTTAGAAGATACAATATGGCCTAGAATGAGACTCTGTTCAACCATAAAGTGACATTTTTCATAATTCAATACTAAATTCTTATCTATACATCTTTGAAGCACTTTTGTAAGGTTAGTCAAACATGAATCAAAAGAATTACCATAGACGGTGAAGTCATCCATGAAAGCCTCTATAATATTCTCCACATAATCTGAAAATATACTAACCATACATCTTTGGAATGTGGCTGGAGCATTGCAGAGCCCAAAAGGCATCCTTCGATATGCAAAAGTACCGAATGGACAAGTAAAAGTAGTCTTCTCTTGATCTTCCGGTGCCACTGGAATTTGATGAAAACCTGAATAACCATCAAGGTAACAATAATGAGAATGGCCAGCCAAACATTCAAGCATCTGATCAAGAAAAGGAAGAGGGAAGTGGTCCTTCCGAGTTGATGCATTTAACTTCCTGTAATCAACACAAACCCTCCATCCATTCTGAACCCGAGTAGGAATTAACTCACCATCAGAGTTTTCAATCACAGTTAAGCCCGTTTTCTTTGGAACAACTTGGATTGGACTTACCCACTTGCTGTTGGAAATTGGATAGATCATACCTGCATCAAGAAGTTTCAAGATCTCTTTCTTAACTACTTCCATCATAGGTGGATTCAAACGACGCTGAACTTCCCTTGAAGGTTTGCAATTATCTTCCATCAAAATCTTGTGCATGCAGGTGGAGGGGCTTAGTCCTTTGATATTAGCTATGGACCATCCAATGGCTTCTTTGTACTCTCTCAACACCCGAATCAACTTTTCTTCTTCTAAAGTACTTAACTTGTTGGAGACTATCACAGCAAGAGTCTCCTTTTCCCCTAAGAAAATATACTTTAGATGTTCGGGTAGGGGTTTTAATTCTAGCTTTGGTGCCTGCACAATAGAAGGAAGAAGTTTTGTGTTAGAAGGGAGTAAATGAATGTAGGACACATCATACCTGATAGGTTTTATTGATTCCAACTCCCAAATCTTGTCTTACAAATCAGAGGATATTACAAGCTTTTCCTTAAGAGTTTTCAATGCATGATTAGTAAGACTCCTATTAAGTACAACTTTCAACTCATCGTCGTCTATCCAATCAAATGTAGCTTGTGTTAATGGGTCAATAACATCCACAACAAAAATAAGAGAGATATCACTAGGATATTTCATGGCATCATAAATGTTAAATTTAATCACTTCACCATCGAATTCCATAGTGAGGTTACCATCATGTACATCGATTTTTGTTCTAGATGTCTTAAGAAATGGTCTCCCTAATAATATCATCGATGAATTACGAGAATCATCATTCTCCATGTCAAGCACGTAAAAATCTGCTGGGAAAACCAAACCATTAACTTGTACTAAAACATCTTCTAGAACTCCCTCAGGATAAACATTGGACCTATCAGCAAGTTGAACAATAACACCTGTTTCCTTTAGGGGGCCAACATTTAAACATTGATAAACAGACAGAGGCATAACATTAATTGAAGCTCCTAAATCACACATAGCTTTAGTAATTCCAAGATTACCTATTTTGCAAGGAATAGTAAACATACCTGGATCCTTACATTTAGGAGGAAGCTTCTTCTGAAGAATAGCTGAAACATTCTCACCTACACTAATCTTTTCATTACCTTTCAGCTTTCTTTTGTTAGTGCACAATTCTTTAAGAAATTTAGCATAACGAGGTACTTGCTTAATTGCATCCAGCAAAGGAATGTTTACCTAAACTTTATGAAAAGTATCAAGAATCTCTTTTTCTTCAGCTTCATTCTTGGATTTTGCTAGTCTGGAAGGGAAATGAGGTGCTGTTGTCATGACCTTTGGTGGTTCAATGAGGGGTCCTTTGATCTGATTGTTCTGCTGGCGTGGAGTTGCAGTTTCTTTCTCAGTCTCTTCCTCAGGATTAGTTCGGTGTCCCTTCTCATTTGATCCTTGCAATTTCGTTCCACTTCTCAAGATAATTGCATTAGCACTTTGCTTTGGATTTGTGACGGTTTGAGAAGGTAACTTACCTTGAGTTTCCAACCTATTTATAGAAGAAGCAAGTTGACTTACCTGATTTTCCAAGTTGTGGTTGCCCCGCTTTGTCTCATCCTGAAATTGTTTTGTATTAACGGAAAGTGACTTAACAATGTCCTCAAGAGACATACCTGAAGTGGAAGGAGCTTGGGGTACTTGGTGTGATGGCTTAGGCTAGAATTGTTGGAATTGTTGTGGGTTATTGCCATATCGGAAGTTAGGATGATCCCTCCATCCAGGAATGTAAGTATTCAAGTAGGGGTCATACTTCCTTTGCGGTTGTCCTGGAAATCCGCCTACAGCATTGGCGTGTTCATGGTTGTCATCTTACAATGTGGGGCATATGTTGGTCGGATGATTAGGAGCAGCACAAATTCCACAAGCCTTCACCTGCTGTGTTTTTCCAAGAGCTAGCTGCTGCACAATGGAGGTTAGATTAGAAATTTGATGTTCAAGGTTAGACACACTTACCTCATTTACCTTCCTTGAAGATGTATCATGCTTATACCCAAATTGTTGCGAATTGGCAGCCATAATAGAGATCAATTCCCTAGCTTGACTAGGGGTTTTGTTTACTATGGCGCCTCCACTTGCAGCATCCATCATCTTCCTCTCCATCGGAAGTAGGCCTTCGTAAAAATATTGGATGAGGAGTTGTTCAGATATCCCATGTTGTGGGCAGCTTACACACAGTTGCTTGAACCTCTCCCAATACTCATGAAGAGTCTCGGTGTCCCTCTGTTTTATACCACAAATTTCTCTTCTTATACCAGCGGCTCTGGATGCGGGGAAGAATTTGTTCAAGAAGAGTCTAACCATATCTGTCCAAGTGGTGATAGAACCTGGAGGCAAATAAAACAACCAATCTTTAGCTTTAGTACTTAAAGAAAACGGAAAAGCACGTAGCTTGATTTGATCATCGGTTATTCCTTGCGGCCTCATACTAGAACACACTATATGAAACTCTTTCAAATGTTTACGAGGATCTTCATTCTCAAGACCATGAAAGGTGGGTAGCAGATGTATCAACCCAGATTTTAACTCGAATTCCACGGCTAGTTCAGGATTGTGAATACAAAGTGGTTGTTGATTCACATCTGGCGCAGCCAACTCCCTTAAAGTTCTCTCGGGATTTGCCATATCGTCTTCTTTTTCTGAATCAAGGGATGAATCAGACAAATCCGATGCTAAGTTCAATTTAGTGGATGATCTAGCTTCTTGTCGCAGCCTCTTTAGAGTCTTCTCAATCTCCGGATTATAATTTAGTTGACTTGTCTGAGAAGAACGAGTCATATAAGAATAGAAATAAATTTGACGTCAATCCCTGGCAACGATGCCAAAATTTGATGGGTGTCGAATCCAACAAAAATAAAACCTACTCCTAGACAATTATATGAATTGCATATAGTGGTGAGTAGGTTCGAATCCACAGAGATTGGTTAAATTTATTTCTATCCAAGGAGAATAAAAAGGAAAAGGAAAATGGGGGGTTTGGTTTGTGAATCGAATAAAGTTAAAACAAGATAAGAAAATTGAATATTGATAAAAGCCTAGCCAAAGGAATGATGATAGTTTAATTCAAGGAATTGATCATCGATGCAAATGTTTTATATTCTTCTTCCTAGATAAACTAGTTATGGTTATTAACAAGCTCCAACAACCTATCTCTCCGTACTTCCTCGATAACCAAGAGAAGCTCTTTGATTATTTCTCTTATCGATTAGACAACCCCAGACAAGTGCTTAGGATTTAATCTACCAATAACATTAAAAACTAGAGAGACCACCCATTCATGCCAGTAGATTATAAGATAACCTATTTAAACATGATCACATACCTCCATAACATGAATTCGATCATCTATTTTATAATCAAACATGTTATTGTGTCACTGAGACTAGAACAATCAAACAATTACAGATTGACATGCTAGTTGACAATATATTAACTTGCTAATTGAGTAGAAGAGCTCTATTCATACCAATCAACAAAGATAATAATGACAAAACGATCAGAAGTTATATGAATATCCAAAAACAAAGAATAGAATAAATACAAGTCAATTAGACCTCACAATTCGTGGAGAATTAAACATCTATGATCCTTTAGCTAGAGAAGTAGCTTAGCTACTCATGTTCATCAACAAAACGAAAATAAAAAGTAAAGACAGGACGAACCCAGTTGCCTGCTCTGCCTCCAAGATGATCCAAAGATTCCAAATTAAAAGATTCAAAAGTTGTCCTCACCCTCTAGGGTTGGTTCTATTTATATTGTTAGAGGGATGGCATGTGATCTTTTGCTAGCAAGATACAAAAATATCTTTCCTTTTCCAAGTAGATTTTGAGAAGTGAATCTTCGTCTGCCTGGCACACCCTACCACACGGCCGTGGGTCAAGCCGTGCCTTCCTCTGTGCATAATTCACGTATCATCTTCCGTGTCCAGTGTGTAGCACGGTCTTCACCACGGCTAGATCTTAGGCCGTGCCTTCCTCTATGCATGATCTACAAGTTCTTCTCCTTGGCACGTCTAGCTTCCACCACGGCTTCAAGCACAGTTTCTCCCACGGCTTCCACCACGGTCGTGCCCTAAGTCGTGTCTCTCTCTATTGAAAGTCCAAATTTCCGCCTTTTCGTCCATTATGTAACACGGTTTGCGCCATGGCCGTGCCTTAAACCATGCTTCCGATACACGGCCGTGTACTTCAACCGTATATCTTCCTGTTGATTCAAAACCAAGTACACAGCCGTGTACTTCAATTACACGCCCATGTACTTCCCTCCGGCGGTGTAAATCCTTGTCTTGATCCAAGTTGTAGATGACTTCTCTAATTTACTTGAATTAGCATCCTTGACTCCATTTAACCTGATTTATTACCATAATAGAATTAAGTACCATTTCCTTATGATTTCTATACAATCAATAATGAATTAACACCATTTATGCTATAAGGATTGAGTATAAAATGGCTCTATCAGTATATTATGTAGATGCCACAATCGGGATGAAAGACCGATTGATAAGTCGGGATGAACACCACGGAAGAAAATCCGATAAGTTCTAGAGTAGTTCTTTAAAGAACCAAGAGAGGAATTCTCCTAAAAGTGTTTTTAAACTTGTATACTATATATTCTATCTTCTAGCTGTTATAAACCCTAGGAGTTTTATAGTAGGGTTTACAATTCGTAACAATAAAGGCCCAAAACGACATAACATCATTAAGTTAAGTAAAAATAACAAAACAGGGACGTAAAGGCCGGCGGCGTTGAAATGAAGGCCGACGGCCTTGGAGCCGGCGTTGGATATATACACGGCCGTGTACTTTTAGACGTATATCTCTCTATGGAAATTGTTAACACCCTACACGGTCGTGCCTTTGAACCGTGTATACAAACATGTATGATTCTGTGTAACCTCCAGACTCCTACACGGCCGTGCCTTGTAAAGACACGCCCTCTTCAACCCGTATTCGTTATGACTTATACAAGAGCAAGGGTATTCCCATGGTTGTTCCAATCCTTTCTAACTTCATGATTGCTCCAATCCTTTCCGGCTTCGTGGACATCCTTTATCAACCCATTAAGTGCTTCCTTGAATCGTTTTGCTCGAGTTCTTGTGATCGGTCTAGGTGGCACTTCAAGAGGATCGACATACCATCTTCTGGCTTGACTCCCATCATGGATCTCATCAATATGACGCACTAGTTTGGGATTAGGATCAACTTATAATTTGTTGATATTACTCACAACAAATCCAAGTCCACTCGCCACAATTTCACACTTGAAATTGATAAGAGCAAAATGCCTGTAAGAGGGTATCTCTCACGGCACAAAATTTTGTTTTCTCAAAATGTTCAAAAGTCCCCTAAAAAGCCTAATTAGCAAGTATTTATACTTGCTCCCTTTAGGGTTAAAATGACTAGAAAATTACAGCTATGCCACTATAGGGTGGCCGGTCCTAAAACATAAATTACAACTAAATAAAATGTCCCATAAAGCTTAGAAAATAAATAGTTCAAAAATAAATTGCAAATACAGAAATATAATCTTCAACAAGCTAGCTCCGCAATGGAATTCGTCGGTTCAACTCATCTTCGGTTTTTAGGTCGGTCCATAGATAACTCACAAGCTGAGTCTTAGTGAGTTTGTCCATCGCCTTATGAAGCCAAATAAGTATACCTGTTGGAATATACAATACATGAATAAGATAAAAGAGGTTAGATAACAAATAATTCAAGGGTCGTGATAGAGCCATTTTATACTCAATCTTTATAGTATGAAGTGTGTTAATTTATTATAGATTTTATAGAAATAATAAGGAAATGGTACTTAATTCTATTATGGTGATAAATCAGGTCAAATGGAGTCAAGGGTGCTAATTCAAGTAAATTAGAGAAGTCATCTACAACTTGGATCAAAGACAAGGATTTACACCGCCGGAGGAAAGTACATGGGCGTGTAGTTGAAGTACACGGCCGTGTACTTAGTTTTGAAGCCATAGGAAACTACATGGTTGAAGTACACGACCGTGTATCTATCTTGAAGAATCCATGGGAAAATACATGGTTGAAGTACACGATCGTGTATCTATCTAGAAGGAGGTACGGTTTGAGACACGGCCATAGAGGAAACCATGCTACACACTGCAGGAGAAGGAGAGAGACACGGCTTGTGACATGACCATGGTGGAAGCCGTGGTGGAAACCGTGGTGGAAGCTTGACGAAGCCGTGCCATATACTAAATAAGAAGGAGAAATTGTGGAACTTCGACCAGAGGATGACACGGCTTGGGATCTGGTCGTGGTTGAAGCCGTGGTACACATTGATCACGGATGAAGACTTGTAGATTACCCACAGAGGAAGGCACGGCTTGACCCACAGCCGTGTGGTAGGGCATGCCAGGCAGACGATTATTCACTCCTCGAGATTTACTTGAAAAAGGAAAGATATTTTCGTATCTTGCTAGCAAAAGATCACCTGCCATTCCTTTAACAATATAAATAGAGCTAACCCTAAAGCGTTAGAAAAAAATCTTGAATCATCTTAGAGACAAGAAGGAAGGGAGGAGGCAGAGCAAAGACCGGGAGCTGAGGCTTGTTATGTTTTTAATTTTAATTTTCGTTTTTATGATGAACATGTGTAGCTAAGTAGTTTTTCTAGTCAAAGGGTCATAGAAGTTTGATTCTCCACGAATTGTGAGATCTAATTGATTTGTATTTAATCTATTCTTTGTTTTTGGATATTCATATATCTTCTGAACGTCTTGTCATTATTATCTTTGTTGATTGGTATGAATTAGAGCTCTTCTACTCAATTAGCAAGTTAATATATTGTCAACTAGCACATCAAATCCGTAATTGTTTGATTGTTCTAGTCTCAGTGACACAATAACATGTTTGGTTATAAAATAGATGATCAAATTCATGTTATAGAGATGTATGATCATGTTTAAATAGGTTATCTTATAATCTACTGGCATGAATTGGTAGTCTCTCTAGTTTTTAATGCTATTGATAGATTAAATCCTAAGAGCTTGTCTAAAGTTGTCTAATCGATAAGAGAAATAATCAAAGAGTTTGTTTTGGTTATCGAAGAAGTACAGAGAGATAGGTTGTTAGAGCTTGTTAATAACCATAACCAGTTTATCTAGAAATAAGGATATAAGACATTTGCATCGATGATCAATTCCTCGAATTAAACTATCTTGATTCCTATGGCTAGGCTTTTATCAATATTTGATTTTATTATCTTGTTTCAATATTATTTTGATTCACAAACAAAACCCCCCATTTTTCTTTTCCTCTTTATTCGATTTGAATAGAAATATATTTAACCAATCCCTGTGGATACGACCCTACTCACTACTATACACAAATCATATCATTGTCTAGGAGTAGGTTTTTATTTTTGTTGGATTCGACACCCATCAAGTCGATTTGCTCAAAATTGGCCCTCATCGCCAAGATTCGAAATCTTTTAGTTCTTGCCCTAATGATAAGTCTTATCGGATTTTGATTCCTATCATCTCCTCGGGCCTCAAAAAGATTTGTCCTCAAATCTGGTAGATCAAATGCAGTAGAGACTTTGTTTTCTCATAGCAATCTATCTGAAGAAGTATCTCTGCAGAATCCCAATATCTAAAATACCACAATAGGTGATTGTTTTCTCTCCCCCATTTTTAGGATGTATCTTATTTGCAACACAAACAAGGACTCATTATCTACTGATGTCTCCCCTGTCTCAACCCATTCCATTGATTTTGTTTCCTCTTTTTCTAACTCATTTGTAAGTCACTGATCCTCATGGTCTTCAAATGGTTAGCCCAATTGATCATTGCCCTCTGAAACCGCTGAAGGTGAGCACAACTATCTCTGAATAGTCTGGCTCTCAAATGATAGGCTCATCTGACTCTGACCCTCAGAATCCTCCAATGGTTTACTTAACTGCTCATGAGCCTCTAATACCTCTGAATGTGAACACAACTGCCTCTAAATAGTTTGGTCCTTTGGTAGTTTGCTCATTTGACTATGATCATTAGGATCCTATAATGGTTTGCACATCTGTGTTTGACAAATTTTTCACTCTAAGGGCTGGCTCAACTGCTTATGGCCCACTGATGGTCTACTGATTTGTTGCTGAACCCTTTGAACCTCTAAAGGCGACATCGGATTCAGAATAATTCATTTTCCTTCCTTTTGGAATACATAAGTATTCCAGAAGCCATCATGTAAGACCCTCCTGTCATATAACCAAGGCTTGCCAAGCAATATATGGGATGTACACATAGGTAGAATATCACACTCGATTTCATCATAGTATTTATCCCCTATACTAAAAGGTACCCAAGCTCTTTAGGTCACATGCAAACTCCCCTGATCACTAAGCCAATGCAATGTATACGGTTCAGGATGTAGAGTAGTAGCAAGTTTTAGTTTCCATACTAACAATGCTGCTACTACATTGGTACAACTACCACCATCAACTATAAGGACACATAAATTTCCTTGTACCCTATAAGAAGTATGGAACAAGTTTTCCCTTTGTTTGTCATCCTTAATAGTAAATGTAGTCAATGTTCGGCGCAATACATTAGCATAATGAAACATTTCACTAGACATGATTATGCTCAAATCCAACAATACAATAATTATCTTCACACTTCCAAGGTTCAAGTACACAACCAAGCCACAAAGGAAGTACACTCAACTACTTTCAAGTAGATAGAATTAAATTCAACAAGTGTTTAAGTAACTAGTTCAATTACTTTTACACTTTAATGATTTGTTTGAATTTTAAATTCTACTACTCAACCTTCCTTTTCTTGCCTTGATTTCACACTTCAAATAATCACAATGTGCATCACCTTACACTACACACAAGTGCACAAATTCGCAAGTGGCAATTCCCTTACTTACACATTTACTCTGCCACATATACACACACAATCAACAATTTACTTATGGTGCACTATCTTCACCACAACTTACTTCACATTGCAACACTCCATCACAATACAACTCCAATTGGCCACTCAAAACAACTCACTTCACACTGCCACTTATAAATAAGGCAACAACAAATTCAAATTCCACTTTAAATGCAACCTCTTTTACAAATAGTAAGAAGCAAATTCAAATTCAAATAATCATTTACTCAACTATCACACAATAACTTCTTTCAACTTAAAAATGGTGTTTGAATTTGAAATAATTTCCTTTTCTCCACACTCTTCAAATCTGGAAATGGTAAAAGACAACCACAATTTCAAAATCATCAACACTCCATTCACTCTTCTTTGCTTTCAAAATTCAAACTGCAATTCCGAAATCATCAACTCTCCATTTGCTCTTCTTTTTTTTTTTTTTTATTTTCCACTTTTTCCAAGTGATCACAAATGATCACACAGAAACACTACTCTTCCTCATGGCAAGCTCAAAGACACCACGTTGCAATTCCTTTAATCAACATATACACATAATGCCACACATACATACTCTTCACTAACACATAAACACAACGCCACACACACACACTTCCTTCACTCATGGTGCAGCACACACACACATACACACTTCCATACCGCAACACATAACAAAAGGCAGCTTAAATTCAAATTCAAAATGAGATCATTAATTGCAATATTCCACAAATGGTAAGGAGCCACTTTTAAATTCAAATGAACACACAATTACTTCTATCACTTAATGTGTGTTTTGAAATTCAAATAACTTCCTTAACCCACACACTCACTTATGAAAATTATACACTAAGCCCCCTTTATGCCCGAATCACTCCAACAAAAAATACAACTCAACTTCTTCACAGTTGAGGTAACTTCAACATATGACTTTTGAATCACAAGATGTGCTACTATTCTTTTTTTTTTTTACACCAAAATATCAATCAAATGGAGCTTCAACAAGACCTCAAAACTCACTCCAACAAGCAGCAAGTTCAACTCCCCAAGCAAGATAATCACGCCACTTCAATTCATAACACACAATTTCGGATCACAATATGAAGAACCCTAATTGAGCGTGATGATCAAGAAATCAACCAACACTTAATCCCTTCTCTTAAACCTCAAGCTCTGATACCAAAAGTTGATGTGCTTAAAACCAAGATTAAGTACATACAAAAACCAATTTGAAAGACAAACAAATAATGTCAATCAAACTAGTTTTAATCTCATGAACAATGGCGTCAATTTCCAATGAATGTAACCAATTCTTCAATTAGGATGTAATCAATCTTAGATCCAAATATGATGATGCTCTAATACCAAAAGATGATGTGCTTAAAAGGGGGTTAAGCACAATCAAATAACAAATGATGAACTCCAATCAACACCCACGTCACACAAGAAGGATAAACCCCTAATTCCTCAAGAAATCCAGATGTTAAAACTGAGCAAGTTCTGATACCCAAAAGGAGATATGCTTAATTGATTCAAGCATGTAACATAATCCAATGAAATAAATTCCACAATAGGCGTGAATATACTAACAATCAATATCACTTGGTTTGATCAACTCCTCACAAATTAATCTTAATTTGCGAAGATGAAAATCAAAAGGATATATAGAACAATCAATTGCTAGATTTCAATGATGAATAATAGGAAATGAATTAAGATTCCAATTCAAATTGAAAAGTTCCAAATCTGAAATTAGAACCCTAAATTCACGTGAACAAGAACAACATAAATTAACTAATTCCTCACCAGATATGACACACTAGTTTGGGATTAGGATGTACTTGTAATTTGTTGATATTACTCACAACAAATCCAAGTCCACTCGCCACAATTTCACACTTGAAATTGATAAGAGCAAAATGCTTGTAAGAGGGTATCTCTCATGGCACAAAAATGTTTTTTCTCAAAATGTTCAAAAGTCCCCTAAAAACCCTAATTAGCAAGTATTTTTACTTACTCCCTTTAGGGTTGAAATGACTAGAAAATTACAGTTATGCCACTTTAGGGTGGCCAGTCCTAAAACATAAATTAAAACTAAATAAAATGTCCTTTAAAACTTACAAAATAAATAGTTCAAAAATAAATTAAAAATACAGAAAAGTAATCTTCAACAAGCTAGCTCCGCAATGGAATTCGTCGGTTCAACTCATCTTCTGTTTTTAGGTCAGTCCATGGATAACCGACAAGCTGAGTCTTAGTGAGTTTGTCCATCACCTTGTGAAGCCAAATAAGTATACCTGTTGGAATTTACAATACATGAATAAGATAAAAGAGGTTAGATAACAAATAATTCCAAGGTCGATTTGCTCAAAATGAGCCCTCATCGCTAAGATTCGAAATCCTTTAGCTCTTGCCCTAATGATAAGTCTTGTCGGATTTTGATTCCTATCATAACAAGTGTTATCTATTCAGTTTCGGAATCCTATATCTAACAACTACAATTACTTCTTTACAGTCTACACTAACTCACACATGTCAGTCACTTTAGTATGATATGAGGATTCTATCACAGTAGGAAAAGCGCCCATAGATGATATGTGGTGATTTAAATTTTCTACGATTAACAGA
The DNA here is from genome assembly GCA_037954665.1 of Laguncularia racemosa. Taxonomy (NCBI): domain Eukaryota; kingdom Viridiplantae; phylum Streptophyta; class Magnoliopsida; order Myrtales; family Combretaceae; genus Laguncularia; species Laguncularia racemosa. Next base: position 222,300 of record JBBMOL010000381.1, read on the forward strand.
GGAATGGAAAGGAGGAAATCCACCATTGACAAAAGCAATAAAAGACTTCAATCAATTGATTGCAAAATGCCAATTAGAGGAAGTTGTTTTTTCTAGTTCAATTTTCATGTACAATTGGGGATCACTTTTGGAAATATTGGACAAAGTTTTCATCTCTTCATAATGGTTAGAAAATGTTGCAATAGAAGTCACACATTTAAACAAGACATGTTCAGATCATTGCCTAATGCTAATCAGAATTAAAGAACTTCAAATTAAAAATCTAAGCACATTTAGATTCCTTAATGTTTAGATAAAATAGAGGGGTTTAGAGGAGATAATAAAAAAGAGTTATGATAGTCCAGTGGAATGTAAATGATGCGACCTCGCCAACCTATGATGAAACCCAACACTCAATTCGCTAACCTCATAACCTAGGATCTCTTTAAAATGATGGACACCGCGACCCTTTATCTATAAACGAGACAAAAACCTTGGTATATGCGATAACGCTACAATCAATTATGGAATGATCAATTGATAAGTTAAGGGATGAGCGCTATAGATTCAAAATCCAATAAGTTCAATTAGTTCCTCAAAGAACCAGAGAGAAATCTCTCTTAATTGATGAGTAAAATATGCTAAAAGATCCTTACAAATATATGTATGATGACTATTTATAGTCTCACAACAAAAAGTACACAAAATGTATAAAAAACCCTAGTTGCGACTAAGGAAAACATTATACTCCAATGGCCTAAATTTTACTAAAGCCGGCCTATAATTTCTATCTAAGCCGATGACTTAAATTGCATGTTGAGCCAGCCTTTATGGAGTAAGTTGGCCACTTAGGCCAACGGCCTAAGCCTTTAAGGTTGACAATCTTCAACAATCTTGAAGTTGTCGACCTTTTATTTTAATATATATGTTATAATAGAAAGCTAAGGCTAAGGACGTAAAAACATATTTACATGATGAGCAAAGGGGTCATTTCACATGGAGAATATAAAAACAAAAAATTAACCTAGAGACCCTCTTGGTCATTTTGCGAGTAAAACTTTAAAGAAAAAGGAGAGATGCTCTTAACAGGAACCCTAGAGACGAAAGGAAGAAAGGGCAATTAAACTCTAAAGACAAAAGGGTAAGGAATTCCATACTAATTTCAATTTAGGATTTATGGAATTTGTAGTTTATAAGTGTCGTTTGTTCAAATAGAAAACAAAGTGTGCAAAGGGGTGGTACAAGAATGGAGAATCAATGACTCAAGATTTGTGATTTGTGGAATTTTTGAAGTAATCTAATCTGTATAATTTATTTATAATTACATGTTTTAGAGATGTAATCGAGCTTAGGAATAGAGAGGATTATGTTTAGGAGAAATTAGAATGAAGGACTAGGAGTTCATGGAAATTGCTTAAGGCAACATGACCTACCAACACAGTTGTGTTTCGACCGTATTAAAATGGTAAGGTATGTCGAGAGATATACAACCTCCCAACATGGTCGTGTTTCAACCGTGTTGAGTTAAGGGTAACACGGCCTCCCAACACGGTTGTGTTTAGACCATGTTGAGTGTGAGAGTTGCACCGAAAGATACACGACCTCTTAACATGATCGTATTTCAATCGTATTGAGTTAAGGGTAACATGGCCACCAAACATGGTTGTGTTTGGATCGTATTGAAACCAAGTTTTACACCAAAAGATACACGGGCCTTAACACAGTTGTACTTCAGCTCATGTTAAGTAACGCGGTCCCCCAACATGGCCATGTTTAATAAAGTATAAAGTAATTACATATTTATTTAATTTAAAATAAAACTAATTTCCACACAACCAAGATAGCTAGTAAGGCCTCAGAGAAATTAAATAAATAGGATTAAGAAATTTAAGAATGATATTGATCTTAGATTGAATACTAAGAAGAGTTTATTGATGTGTACAGAGTTCCAATTAGATTAAGTCCAAGACCATGAAGTGCTTAAGGCTAGGATTTAAGGTATGTGTAACTTGTGTACTGTTCTATATTTGCTTAAGTTAGTATATGTATTGAAATTGATTAAGTTGAACGATTTGGCTTAAGTGTTTAAGTTGTATCTTGTATGTGCTTAGCCCAGACTAGGGGCCCATAGTGGCAGATCCCTAGGGAGCACCCCAATGATCCTTATGTGACGTTATCCCTAATGGAGTTGTGCTTGGAAATGATCTAATCTAAATGTTGATTAAGTGGTTAAGTGTACATAGGTGTGGGGCCTATAGTGGTAGTTCCCATCACTAGGTTTAAGTAGACATGGGTGTGGAGCTCGTAGAGTTCCCATCACCAAATCTTACTTTAGTATGTTAAGGGGGTTATAAGTACCCTGTTCATACTTGTGAACATAAATTGTCATATAAAATGGTTGTTTGTGTTTAAGTATTGCATAATGTGTGTGACACTTATTCATGTTGTTCATGCGTGTGTGTTTGTGTTATACATACTAAGCATTAGCTTACCTTTTGGGGAAATTATTTTTAGATGAAGGTATTGAGGGAGATGAGAACCTAGAAGATGACTTGGGCTTAGGTGAGTCATACAGAAAGGAAGATGAAGATTATTGTCGAGTCTAATTTTTTATTTCCCATTCCTAATCCGATCTATACTAGACCTTATGCTCATTTAATGTAGATCCTCGACTTGAGTTAGGAATTTCATTTTATTTTTTTTTGTGGAGTCGCCACCCAACTGTTGTTGGGAAAGATTGAATAAAGACTAATGGAGCGGATTAGTCCTAATTTGGACCACTAGTCGTCATGATTTCCTCTTCTCGTTTTTGTGAAAAGAGGAAAAGGGAAAACCAGAGTTTCTAAGTTCGGAGGCTAACCTATTAAAACCCTAAAGTTACCAACTAATCTCCTAAAATTTATCCTATCTCGAAATGTCTTTTATCTTATTTATCTTTTATGGTGTTTTTGAGTGAATTATTTTAGGAAAATGATTTTTATTCCTTTTTAAGATTGCCCCAAATGGGTGCCTACGTACCTGCTATTCAGGATCAAACAAGCCGTAGTTCGCTTTTCATGAAAACTTTTAATGTGTTTGTGAATTTTAATTATGAAATTTCTTTTGATTTATGTTTTTACAATTTTAGGATTTTGTTAAAAAAAATCTAAGCCTAAGCTTAATAATTTGATTTTGTAAAAATAATAATTTTAAGGAAAAACACCAATTTTGAATTTATTTAAGAAAATGATTTTTCTAAGTGATAAAATTTCATTTTTTTCTATTTTTCAACTCATTTCTACTATTATAAAATTTTATTGATTTTTATTAATTTTTATAACTTTTATTAATTTACATAATTTTTTATAATTTTTATTGAAAAATTTTCTCCTACATTATTTATTTATCCTATTCTAAAATCTAAATTTTTATTATTATTCTTTTCTAATATTTTTATCATTTCCTTTATAAATTTTTACAGTTTTATTATTTATTATTATAATTATTATTTTTATTTTTATCATTCATCTTAAATTAAATCCTAAAAAAATAATCTAATTTTTAACATTTTTTCTATTTATTGAATTGTAAATAACAAATAAGTAAATAAATAAATTCGAAATAAATAACATAACTAAATAAATAAAATAAAATTAAAAAAAATCAGAAAATCCGATTTACCTGGATCCGGGTCGGTGCGCGGGTCGAGTCGATCGGGTCGGATCGGGTCAAAGCGGGTCGATCGGATGTGGTGGCTGGGGATGCTCGTTGACGGCGTTCTAGCGGCCTTTTGCAGCGATTGAGATGTCGATTCCTAGGTTCTCGGGGGTGGGGAACTCAACTGTAGCGGTGGTTTGCTTCAGAAACGCCTCCTGGTGGCTGCCTAACACTTGATCGGTGGTCGCGGTCTTGAACAACTTCGGCGAGCTTCGATTCTCTCTTTTTCCTCACTTTTGATCCGTAATTCTGCTTCTCCACTTCATCCTCTATTTATAGGCGTTCAAAATCCAGCTGGATAAGTTCGGATTTCCACCGATCGAAGCAAATCGGATTTGCGGTTAAAACAACTAACTCCGATTTGTGTAAATCCATCGATTTGTTGAGATTTGATTCCAATCGGATGATGTTTATCGTATTTCCATTGAAGATCTGTTGGATTTGTGCAAAAAATCGAATCAAAACGGTCGAAATTTGGATTTTTCTCCTCACCGGCGATCTCAGACAGAGGTTAAAGACGATCACGCGCCCCACGCGTGCGTTCGCTCTAGCTAATCAGGTGCTACCATGTGTCCCAAGTAAAGAAAAAATTCGCAAAAAGCGAATTTTGCTTCCTCGTGTTTCGAACCCCTGACCTCGCACCCCCGTGCGCACGCCTGACCTTGGTCTGGACTAGCTAAGCTAGCCCACTTTCGCGATTTTATTTATTTCTCAAATTGCATATATGCAATGCGATTTTTTTATTTTTTTGTATTTTTTGAAATTCCAAAAATTAGTAAAAATTATCTAATCCTTATTATTGCCATTTTTGAAATTATTTTCCAAAATTGATGTATTTTCCTATTTATTTTTATTTTTTGAACATTTTTCCTATTTTTGCAAAATTAGAGAAAAAATGGAAAAAATTGGAAAAAATTGAAAATCACTTATTATTGGTTATTATTAATCCTTAGGGCAAAATTGGGGTGTTTACAACTGTCCCTCTTTGTAGTAAAGTTTGGAAAACTTAACTAAAAAGACAAGAAAGACACCATTTTTGGCCTCTTGATTGAATGGATAACGCCTTGTTTGGCTGGTTATCGGGAATTTAGTCTCTAGTAGGAAAATTCTCCATGAGCTAATAATCCCACGAGTATTTTGTGATGGTTGGTATTGCATAGGAAACAACTTAACAATCTAGAGTAATGTATCCCCCTAAAAAGTACTCTCTGGGCTGACTAATTGGGGATAGGAAATACCTTAAACATTATTTAGGAGTGTAGGATAACTGACGAAAGGAAGCGTCTTATCGGACTAGCAGCCTTGAAGAGAAGATTATCTTAGGAAGCGCTCTAATGAGCTGGCCACCTGTTAACAGAAGCGTTTGACTAGACTAGCAACTGTTTTGGAAAAATACCTTCGAAGAGTGCTCTTACGAGCTGACTAATCGGTTATCAAAAGTGCTCCTATGAGTTGACTAATTGATAGATTCGAAGTGTGCTCCTCTGAGCTAACTAATCGATAGATTCGAAAAGTGCTCCTCTGAGCTAACTGATCGATAGATTCAAAAAGTGCTCCTCTAAGCTAACTGATCGATAGATTCGAAAAGTGCTCCTTTGAGTTAATTGATCGATAGATTCGAAAAGTGCTCCTTTAAGCTAACTTTAAGAAAAGGTCTCTAGGAAAGTGCCCCTTCTTGGGCTGACTATCCTTAGCGGGAAGTGTCTTCTTAGACTCACGACCCTGGGGGAGAGATGTCTCGAAAGGTGCCCCTACAGGTTGACCCTGAGACAAGATATTTAGGAGAGTGCCCCATTGTGGGCTGACTAATCTATAGCATAGAGAAATGTCTCAAAAAGGTGCCCTTGTGGGCTGACCTTAACAAAGGATATCTAGGAAAGTGCCCCTTTTTGGGCTAACTAACCTATGACAAAATGTCTCAAAAAGGTGCCCTCATGGGCTGACCCTAAGAGAGCATATCTAGGAAAGTGCCCCTCTGTAGGCTGACTAATCCATGGTAGGAATACGTGTCTCGAAAGGTGCCCCAATGTGCTAACCCCACGAGAGGATGCTTAAGGAAGTGCCCCAATGTGGGTTGACTAACCTATGACAAGAAGAAATGTCTTGAAAGGTGCCCTTATAGGCTGACCTTAGGAAGAGATATCTAGGAAAGTGCCCCATTACGAGCTGACTAACCTATTCAGAGGATGTGGCGACAAGTGCCCTATTATGGGCCGATTAATCTTATGCTTTTGAATATGCTTTCACTGACTGGATTGAATGATTTGATGTTTTCATGATATGTGGATGATAGTCATTTATTTTAACATGCTTGCCAATTTATCGTGGATAGCAACCAAACAACCGAACCTTCATGCTGGTTTGCTTCTACTTCACTTCTTCTTGCTTTGACACTGGGTTGAAGATATCGATGTCCTTTCTTTTTTTTTGTGCGCATGGCTCTTTAGACGGTAGTGTTATCCTACTAATGCATCAGGTTCTAATGCTCAGGAGTAGATAGGATTATATTACAAAATTTATTGAGATTCATTATCATTTTAGTGTTTATCATTAATTGGTGAAGTGATGGGTAATGTGTTTAGGAATGTTTGTTGTAATGAGAATTGGTTAGAATTATTGACCATTCAGAGACATTAACTTTGTTTGTAAAAAATAAAAACTAGACTCAATGAAATTTGTATCGAATATTGGCTTTCATAAACATTGGCAAAAATTTCAATTCCCTTGCCTAAGGATAGTACATCTTTACAGCATCTGCATTAATGGGGTCTCTCAATTCTGGACCATCCATTTGAGTCAATATCAAAGCACCTCCTGACAGAACCTTTTTCACCACATATGGACCCTCATAGCTTGGGTTGAATTTTCCTCTGGAGTCTTGGGCATTCGGGAGAACCTTCCTTAGCACCAGAGATGTGGCCATTGGATGCTGTCAGAGTGATTGGGCCAATTATGTCAATTCCCTACATGGAGAAAGGCCATGGTGTTGACAATAAGTGCAACTCGTTAGGCGGAGCATTTATCCGGTTTGCGTATACTTGACACAAATGACAGTGCTTGACATATTTTATGCAATCCGATTCCATGGTTAGCCAATAGTATCCCAACCTCATGATTTTTCGGGCCAACATGTAGCCGTTCATATGAGGTCCACACACTCCTTCATTTACCTCTTTCATCAGTTAACAGGCTTCATTTTTATCCACACATCTTAACAAGGTGGTATCAGGCGATCTTTTGTAAAGTATAGACCCACTTAATAAGAAATGGCTTGCTAACCTTCTGAGTGTTCTTTGGTCATTCTTGCTAGCCATTTCAAGGTATTTGCTTTCTTGGAGAAAGGTTTTGATATCGTGATACCAAGGCTTGTCATCTTGTGCTTTTTCAATTGTTAAACAGTAGGTGGGCCGATTTTCGATATTTATTTTCATCGGTTGGACTTCGGCTCTCCTGTTATTTGGATCATAGATGCTAGTGTGGCGAGTGCATCTGCAAACTGATTCTAAGTTCTTGGGATATATGTGAAAGTGATTGCCTTGAATTCTTCTATTAGCTCTATCAAATGTTAATGATATGGTACCAGTTTGAGGTCTTTAGTCTTGTATTCCCCTCTTGTCTGTAATATGATGAGCGATGAATCCCCATATACTTCTAATTCGCGGATTTCCATTTGGCAAGCCATCTTGAGGCCGAGAATGCATGCCTCGTATTCCGCGATATTATTGGTATATGGAAATGTGAGTCTTGTCGCTGCAGGGAATTGTGTGCCATCTAGGGCTATCAACACTGCCCCGATCCCACAACCAAATACTTTGGCAGCTCCGTCGAAAAACATTTTCCACTTAAGGTTCTGCTCTATCCCACGGTCTTCTACCGGTATATCTTCCACTGTTAATACATTTTCATCCGGGAATTGGACTTGTATTTCTTGGGAATCTACCTCGACAGGGTGTTCTGCCAATTGGTCGACTAAGACTTGCCCTTTCATCGAGTTTTGATTTACGTATGTTATGTCAAACTCTGATAAGAGTATTTACCATTTAAAGATTCTCCCTATCAAAGCTGGTTTCTCTACTAAGTATTTCGAGGGATCATGTCTTGTCAGCAGCTCAATATGATAGTAAAGGGTGTAATGCCTTAACCGATGCATGACCCAAATCAGAGCATAGCAAGTCCTCTCTACCTCTGAATACCTCTGTTCCCCATCTGTGAATTTCTTGCTTATGTAATATATGGAACGCTCTCTTCCCTCTTCATCTTTTTGTCCCAATACACATTCCATGGATTCAGGGAGTATCGTGAGGTATAAGACTACGGGTGATAAGAGTAAATTAACCCTTATAAATCATGGGCGTTAATGATGAATTTGTGTAGTCTTTTGAATAAAATCAATGTGGAGTCGGTACTTAATAGGTAAATATATCAGTTTCAGGGTATAATACCAAAAAGAAGTGGAAAGATAACAAAAGAAGCATGATTGAAGCTTAAAAGATCAAGTTAAAGCTACTCAGGGACAGCATAGGGAAAGCCACGTCCGTGTCATGAATCGTGTGCACACCAGAAGATGAAAGTTGTCACTTGGAAAGGAAGCACGACTTGTGATATGGGTGTGCTTGAAGCTGTGGCAAACGCTGCAAAGAAGTGAAAAATCCAGAACATGGCACGGTTCATAATCTAGCCGTGTTTCTAGACGTGTTTATAGCCGTGCCACACACTGAATAAGAATGAGGAATTGCGGATTATCGACTAGAGGGAGACACGGTTAGAAATCTAGCCGTGTTGGTGGACGTGCCAGGTGAATGTTATTCACTTTTCGAGATTTACTTGGAAAAGGAAAGATACACTCGTATCTTTTCAGCTAAAGATCCTCTGCCATTTCCTAGAAAGTATAAATTGAACAACCCTAGGGAGAGAAGAGGAGGTAGGTGGCACGAGAGAAACCTTAGAGACAAGAAGTTAGAAGAGTTTCCAGGAATTGAAGCCAAGATCTTTGTGTTTGGATTTATTTATGGATTCAATTATTTTTTCTTTTTTTCTTTTTATTAGATTCATGAGTAGCTAATTGTTTTATACCTGATCCTTCGAGAAACCCCTAATTGTCATGTAACGGATTTGTTGATGTTTCAATAATTAATCCTGATCTTTGAGTTTATTCATGTTGCAATCATGTTTTGTTCATCTTGATATGTGCGCAGTATTGGGATCGAACTAGATCTCTGTTATTAAGATTGAGAAATCGTTTAATAGAGTAGATCTGGCATTTTAAAAAAGACCACTTGTAATCCTAGAGATAGGTTATAGGAGGTTTTCTGTATTGAACGAGGTCATTGTGGTCTAGTTCAATTGAGAATCCTAGGATTTTATTGCAATCTTAATTATGCTAATTAAAGAGAGATCTTAATTGACTTAATTAGGATTAGGGATTATTGATCTTGAGAAAGACCTTAATCTAGTGTAAGAACTCCGCAGATCAAAGATGTTGTGTGTTAATCATTGGAAAGTTTGTAATTGAATAAAAGTTGCATGAGAATCAGGGGTAGATCTTGGGTAGGGTATGTTTAGATAATTGAATTAACTAAAGGAGTATCTAAATATCTTTACTTTGATCATTTTATTCATTCCTTCTAGATTTAATTAGTAATTAGGATAATTGAGATCATCAATAGTGAGAAGTTAAATAGTAGGATAATCATTAGTACTAGTACTTATAAGTCTTTGTGGGATCGATACTTGTACTCCAATGCTATACTGCTAATTGATAGGTACACTTGCTTGAGAACTGATCGTAAGCTAGGATTGAGTATAGGATTTAACTTGTTAGAACGATCAGATCGTCTATCAAGTTTTTGGCGCCGTTGCCGGGGACTTGTAATATTAGGAAAACTTGACGCCTACTACTTTAACTATAAATTCTTTTAATTATTTCTCCTAGTTTCATTCGTGCCTCCATTCAAATTTGTTGAGGAAACTAAGTTCATAGTTTTGTTTTTCGCAGTTTATGACAAGGAGCTCTTCATCTAAGCTTCTTGATCTTGATCCTGAGATTGACCGAACTTTTAGAAGGCGATTGAGAGGTGCTGAAGAGATAGTAGGGAATTTAAATTTCAACGAACCTTTAGAAAGTGAAGAAGCAACATCAGTAGCTGAAAAGGAAACTTCTATCACTCGTGGTAACACAGAAGCTGAACCAATGGCAGATGAACGAAGGACGATGGTTGAATATGCTCGACCTACTTTGAGTAGCACTGGTTCGTGTATTGTACAACCAGCAATAGAGGCCAATAACTTCAAGATCAAGGCCTCTACAATGCACATGATTCACAATCAATGCTAGTTTGATGGTTTGTCTGACGAGGACCCTCATGCGCACATTCAGATGTTCTTGGATATTTGCGCAACTGTCAAGCAAAACGGGGTGTCTGAGGAAGCATTGAAATTGCGACTTTTCCCTTTCACTCTCCGAGGGAAAGCAAGGCAGTGGTTTAGTTCACTAAACCAGGATTCCATCACCACTTGGACCCAGATGGCGGAGACTTTCCTGGACTATTATTTCCCGCCATCGAAAACTGCCAAGTTGAGAAATGATATCACATCATTCACCCAACTAGACCACGAGCCCCTGCATGAAGCATGGATCAGATTCAAGGATCTTCTTAGGCGGTGTCCACATCACCAAATGCCTAACTGGCTGCAAGTTTCTACTTTCTATAATGGGCTAGATTATGCAACTCGACAGATAATAGATGCTGCTGCTGGGGGTACTCTGAATGTGAAGACGCCGGAAGAGTCATTGAGTTTGTTTGAGAACATGGCCAAAAATAATCACGAATGGAGCCATGGTAGACAAAAGCACAAGGCAGTGGGTATTTATGAGGTCGATTTGATGACAACAATTGCAGCAAAAGTGGATGCGCTCACTTCAAAAGTTGAAGGGATGGCTGTATCTCAACCATCCCAATACTGCTCAGCTGAACCTCATTCCAACAATGTGATATTTGAAGTGCTAGAGCGTATTGATTATGTGGGGAACGCCACAAGGCCACAGAACAATCCCTATAGCAACACATATAATCCAGGGTGGCGCAATCATCCCAATTTCTCCTAGAGTAATCGGCAATTTCAAAGGGGAAATGCACCTGCTCCAGGATTCCAAAGACCAGCTCCACCTCCTTTCCAAGAAAAGAAATCTAATCTTGAGGATATGATTGCGAAATTCATTCAAGCGTCTAAGCAACGCCAGTAGTCCACAGAGGCAGCTCTAAGAAATCATGAAGCCTCAATCCACAAGTTGGAAAACCAAGTAGGGTAGATCTCCAAAGCGCTTGCTCAGTGACCACAAGGGTCCCTCCCTGGAAATATAGAGACCAACCTAAGAGAACACGTGAAGGCAATGATTCTTAGGAGTGGAAAGGAAGTGATATCAAATAAGTGTGGGGAAACTCCTGTTGTTCGAAAGGGGAATGAGACTATTGATAAGGGCAAGACCACTAATAAAGCAGAAAAAGGCAGAATTATAGAAGAAAGAACAAAAGACTCAGAAGCTAGAAAGACACCTATCGTCCAGCCTTATAAACCCTCATTGCCATATCCTGCCAGGCTGCAGAACGACAAGGATCGGGAACATTTCGGTAAGTTTTTGGATTTTTTCAAACAGTTACATATCAACTTACCACTTGTGGAAGCTCTTTCTCAGATGCCTAGGTATACCAGGTTCTTAAAGGATTTACTATCTAATAAGAAGAATCCAGGGAGTTTCACCATACCATGTTTCATTAGTAATCTACCCTTAGAAAAAGCATTAGCAGATCTGGGGGTTAGCATAAACTTGATGCCATATTCCCTTTTTCAAAAGTTGGGATTAGGGGAACCAAAACCCACATGAATGAGCCTTCAATTGGCAGACCGATCAGTGAAGTTTCCTAGAGGGGTTATTGAAGATGTATTAGTAAAAGTAGAAACTTTCATCTTCCCAGTTGATTTTACGATTCTGGACATGGATGTTGACACTGAAGTTCCTCTGATCTTGGGACGCCCCTTTTTAGCCATAGCCCGAGCAATCATTGATGTGGTTGAGGGCCGATTAGTGCTGCGCATTGGGGGAGACGAGTTAGTGATACAAATACCAACTGTGATGAAGAAATCGGTAATTTCTGATGATACTTGTTATGCAATTGATTTAATTGATACCGTTGTGGAAGATATCTTATGCAAGGATCCATTAGAGTTGAGTTTGAGAGTATGCGATATTGAAGAGACATAAGATTGTGCAATACAAGAAATGTTGACCCATTTTGATGGCAAGGAAGAACTTCGGATAAAAATAGAAAGGGAGAATATTGATGTAGGAGATGTTACCAGACTGAAGCCTTCTATTGAAGATCCTCCAATTTTAGAGCTGAAGCTACTCCTTGACTATCTGGAGTATGCTTTCTTAGAGAAGGATTCTCAGTTGCCGGTCATCATTGCAGCCGGGCTAACCATTGTTCAGAAGGAAAAACTCTTGAAGATCTTGAAGGAGCATAAGCGTGCCTTGGCATGGAAAATTTCGGATATCCAAGGGGTTAGTCCATCTTTCTGCACACAAAAATCCTGATGGAAGACAATTTCAAACCAGTGGTGTAAGCTCAAAGACGACTTAATCCAAACATGAAAGAAGTCGTTAAGAAAGAGGTAATCAAATTGTTAGATGCTGGCTTAATTTATCCTATTTCTGATAGTTCATGGGTAAGCCCCGTCCAGGTGGTGCCAAAGAAGGGGGGAATGACGGTGGTCCCAAATGAGAATAATGAGCTTATACCAATGAGGACGGTGACGGGATAGCGAGTCTGCATTGACTATCGCAAATTAAATGAAGCCACTCGCAAGGACAATTTTCCTTTACCTTTTGTCGATCAGATGTTAGAGAGGCTTGCTGGACATATGTTCTACTGTTTTCTAGATGGGATGTCGGGATATTACCAGATCCAAATTGCCCCTGAAGATCAAGAGAAAACTTCCTTCACATGTCCCTATGGCACATTTGCTTATAGGAGGATGCCCTTTGGGTTATGTAATGCACCGGCCACTTTTCGACGGTGCATGCTAGCGATTTTCGAAGATTTGGTTGAAGATATCATAGAGGTATTCACGGATGACTTTTCCATGTTTGGGGATTCATTTGATTCTTGCCTGTAGAATTTGGAAAGGGTGCTCATATGTTGTGAAGAAACCAACTTAGTTTTGAATTGGGAGAAATGTCACTTTGTGGTGACTGAAGGTATTGTCTTGGGACACAAAATATCTCTGCAGGGGATTGAAGTAGATAACGCCAAAGTTGATACTATAGCCAAACTTCCCCCACCTTCTTCTATTAAAGCTATTTGGAGTTTTCTGGGACATGCTGGATTCTATAGATGATTCATCAAGGATTTCGCCAAAATTGCTCGCCCTCTCACCAGGTTGTTGGAAAAGAACTTCGCCTTTGATTTCAATGCTGAATGTCTCCAAGCCTTTGAGGCACTGAAGGAGAAACTGACCAAGGCTCCTATCATGGTGGCTCCAGATTGGAACCTACCATTTGAACTGATGTGCGATGTCAGCGACTATGCGGTAGGATCTATCCGGGGTCAAAGAAAGGATAAGTATTTCCAGCCAATATACTATGCCAGCAAAACTCTAACCGGCGCTTAAGAGAATTATACCACTACTGAGAAGGAGTTATTGGCAGTAGTGTTCGCTTTTGACAAATTTAGATCATATCTGGTTCTTTCTAAGGTGATAGTGTATACTGACCACTCCGCCTTGAGATATTTAATGACCAAGACGGTTGCAAAACCCCGCCTCATCAGGTGGATACTCCTATTGCAAGAATTTAACCTTGAGATCAAAGACAAGAAGGGAGCAGAAAATCTTGTAGTAGATCATCTATCTCGATTGGAGAACCCATGTGTTAAGCAGCTGAAGGAAGAAGATATTAATGATAGATTTCCTGAGGAGAATTTGTATTCCGTCAACAAAGTTAGCAGTTCGGAGTCCCCATGGTTTGCGGACATGGCCAACTATCTAGTGGCTAGGGTCCTTCCACAGGACATGTCAAAGCAACAGAAAAAGAAGTTCTTTACTAACCTGAAGTATTACTATTGGGAAGACCCCTACTTGTTCAGGTATTGCTCAGACCAAATGATCAGGCGCTGTGTCTCACATGAGGAAGGACAGGAGATCTTGAGCCATTGCCATAGTGGACCCACTGGGGGACACCATGGTGCAAACAAGATAGCCCACAAAGTGCTAGAAGCTGGTTTCTATTGGCCGTCAGTATTCAAGGATGCCCAAAGTTTTGTAGCTCAATGCGATTGATGCCAAAGAGACAGCAACATTTCAAGGAAGGACGAAATGCCACAACACTATATTCTGCAGTGCGAAGTGTTTGATGTATGGGGTATTGTTTTTATGGGGCCATTTCCTCCTTCATATGGAAACAAGTATATATTAGTAGCAGTAGACTATGTATCTAAGTGGGTAGAAGTGCAAGCTCTACCAACAAATGATGCTAGGGTGGTTGTCAAGTTCCTCAAGAGGCTCTTTTGCCGTTTTGGGGTGCCTCGAGCACTAATCAGTGATCGGGGTACACATTTTTGTAACTCTCAGGTCGAAAAAGTCTTAAAAAGATATGGAGTGACTCACCGTCTTACCACTCCTTATCATCCACAGACAAGTGGGCAAGTAGAGTTGACAAATAGAGAGCTAAAGCACATCTTAATGAGATCAACTCTGCAGCATGGGCGAGATTGGGCAGACAGGTTAAACGATGCGTTATAGGCTTACAGGACGACCTACAAAACACCACTTGATACAACTCCTTTCCAGTTAGTATATGGGAAAGCATGTCACTTACCAGTTGAGATTTAGCATAAGGCGTTCTAGGCAATCAAGACTATCAATCTCGATCTCGACAAGTCTGGCCCGATGAAGAAAGTTGCGGGCTCTACTTCCCATAAGTGGAGCATGGCCCATACCAAGGGCAAGTTCATCTCCATCTTCATTAGTGAGAGGATGGGCCCTATCTTCTGCTGGATGAAGGCCTGCTCCTCTGGATTGTATAAGGTGAACCAGTGGTCCAGCACCAATTTCGGGTCTAAAGGTTTGTACACCCCGGATCTCTTTGCGGAGGAGGCGGTCAACTGCGGTACTAGCCATCTATTACAATAGAAATTTCCTAATTACAACCAAAACTATGATAACATTACAGGGAAATAGCTCTGAACTCCATGAACGAAACAATAAATATTACATCATCATCAATTATCAACCCATGACGTTATGTATGCAAATAGGTTGGTTCTAACAAGTCCCCAAGCTCTATGGCCTCCCGCATTCTCGAAGAAATGGATCTTAGGCCATATCGAAGCATTGGGTGGGGTAGCCTAATCGGTCCCGAACGGTGATTATATCACTTCGCCAAAAACCTACACAATGGCCCCCCATCTTAGGGTCTTAAGACAGTCCGGGTTCGACCGTATCTATTCACACAAACGTATGCATGCAGGCCCAAAAGTAATAAAAAACCAAATCATAAATTTAACTAATTCCTAAAAAGTTAGCAATAGCACAATAATCAAAAGACATTTCAGGTGGCTAGCCTACTGGAATTTGTCCCCAGTGGAGTCGCCATCCTGTCGAGTCTAATTTTTTATTTCCCATTCCTAATCCGATCTATACTAGACCCTATGCTCATCTAATGTAGATCCTCGACTTGAGTTAGGAATTTTATTTTTTATTTTTTTTGAGTCGCCACCCAACTGTTGTTGGGAAAGATTGAATTAAGACTAATGGAGCGGATTAGTCTTAATTTAGACCACTAGTCGTCGTGATTTCCTCTTCTCGTTTTTGTGAAAAGAGGAAAAGGGAAAACCAGAGTTTCTAAGTTCGGAGGCTAACCTATTAAAACCCTAAGGTTACCACCTAATCTCCTAAAATTTATCCTATCTTGAAATGACTTTTATCTTATTTATCATTTATGGTGTTTTTGAGTGAATTATTCTAGGAAAATGATTTTTACTCCTTTTTAGGGTTGCCCCAAATAGGTGCCTACGTACATGCTATTTAGGATCAAACAATCCATTGTTCGCTTTTCCTGAAAATTTTTAATGTGTTTGTGAATTTAAATTATGAAATTTCTTTTGATTTATGTTTTTAACCATTTTAGGATTTTGTTAAAAAAAATCTAAGCCTAAGCTTAATAATTTGATTTTGTGAAAATAATAATTTTAAGAAAAAACACCAATTTTGAATTTATTTAAGAAAATGATTTTTCTAAGTGATAAAATTTCATTTTTTTCTATTTTTCAACTCATTTCTACTATTATAAATTTTTATTGATTTTTATTAATTTTTATGATTTTTATTAATTTTTATAATTTTTATTGAAAAATTTTCTCCTACATTATTTATTTATCCTATTCTAAAATCTAAATTTTTATTATTATTCTTTTCTAATATTTTTATCATTTCCTTTATAAATTTTTACATTTTTATTATTTATTATTTATTATTATAATTATTATTTTTGTTTTTATCATTTGTCTTAAATTAAATCCTAAAAAAATAATATAATTTTTAACATTTTTCTATTTATTGAATTGTAAATAAAAAATAAGTAAATAAATAAATTCGAAATAAATAACATAACTAAATAAATAAAATAAAATTTAAAAAAAAAATCAGAAAATCCGACTTACCTGGATCCGAGTTGGTGCACGGGTCAGGTCGATCGGGTCAAAGGGGGTTGGGTCGGGTTAATCGGATGTGGTGGCTGGGGATGCTCGTTGACGGCGTTCTGACGGCCTTTTACAGCGGTTGAGGTGTCGATTCCTAGGTTGTCGGGGTGGGGAACTCAACTGTGGCGGTGGTTTGCTTCAGAAACGCCTCTTGGTGGCTGCCCAACACTTGATCGGTGGTCGCGGTCTTGAACAACTTCGGTGAGCTTCGATTCTCTCTTTTTCTCACTTTTGATTCGTGATTCTACTTCTCCACTTCATCCTCTATTTATAGGCATTCAAAATCCAATTGGATAAGCTCGGATTTCCACCGATCGAAGCAAATCGGATTTGCGGTTAAAACAACCAACTCCGATTTGTGTAAATCCATCAATTTGTTGAGATTTGATTCCAATTGGATGATATTTATCGTATTTCCGTTGAAGATCTGTTGAATTTGTGCAAAAAATCGAATCAAAACGGCCGAAATTCGAATTTTTCTCTTGCTAGCTATCTCAAACAGAGGTTGAAGACAATCACGCGCCCGACGCGTGCGTTCACTCTAGCCAATCAGGTGCTGCCACGTGTCCCAAGTAAAGAAAAAATTCGCAAAACGCGGATTCTGCTTCCCCCGCATTTCGAACCCCTAACCTCGCACCCTCGCATGCACGCCTGACCCTGGTCTGGACCAGCTGAGCTAGCCCACTTTTGCGATTTTATTTATTTCGCAAATTGCATATATGCAATGCGATTTTTTTATTTTTTTGTATTTTTTGAAATTCCAAAGATTAGTAAAAATTATCTAATCCTTATTATTGCCATTTTTGAAATTATTTTCCAAAATTGATGTATTTTCCTGTTTATTTTTATTTTTTGAACATTTTTCCTATTTTTGCCAAATTAGAGAAAAAATGGAAAAAATTGGAAAAATTTGAAAATAACTTATTATTGATCCTTAGGGAAAAAATGGGGTGTTTACAATTATCATTATTATTATGGTGATTAATATTTGGAGGATTATGCTATTTAGTTGTGATTGGTAGTAAGTTTTTTTGGAATGTTATTTTTATGTTCAAAGACTTCCGTTGTGTTAGATGTTCTATATGGTTTAAGTTATTATTTGAATTTTGGAGGATATGTGAAGTACTTTTATATAGGAATTACATATTAAAGTGTATTAGAGTTGATTCAGAGCCTTAATGTGTTCTTATGATATAAGGAAACATGGCGGGTAGTAGTGCAGCCCGGGTTTCAGGGTGTTACATTTATAGACACCTAAATTCAAATATCTAGGCACCTCTATTCTCGATTCCTAGCTCTGATCTTCCAAGCAATCTCCTCTTGTCTCACAGCATGAGCATATCATGTTCGATATTCACTTGTGAAATGGGAATTGAGGTGGCCTCGTAAGTGAGCTAGATACATTAACTATACTTGCATTCCTCTTGCATGATATTAGAAATTTATTAGTTACAAGATATGTAAATGTGTTATATTCATTATTTCTTATTATTTTACTTTTGTACTTGCTCTAAGAAGTTGACGGGTTAGTTTTTGGCTAACCTCTAGTACAAATGAAAATGTTAAAGATTATAGTTGCAATTTCTATGAAAACTATAGAGTGCTTGAAGCCACTTTAGGGTTATTTTGTCATGATCTCTTTTGTGACCTACATGTATATATGGCCATTGAAGTATGATAATGAGATACTTTTATTTATGAAGATATTTTAATTTGTAAAAAGTTTGTATAATCATGTAACATCTTAAAATAGGTTTTGATAGAGGATTTAACATACCTTAATGGTCTAGGCAATTTTGCATAAGGATACTAACAACTAGCCTTTGCAGTCTAAATCTTAGATAGTGGTTTATACATATTAAAACAATCATATTGCACTATAGTTATGTTATTTTGTATGTTAGTTGTAAGAAGTTATAAATCCTTTAATATAGGTGCTAGAGATTATAGGTACACATCGGTAGGTTTTTATGAGATGAAATTCTTATCCTATATGCATATTTGATGTTTGAAATTTGTTCTATGTGAATTAAAAAGTTATACCTCAATCTTAGAAGAATTATGTTTAAAGATAGAAAGTTGTGAACTAAAAATAGAAGGCAAAAATTTTATTATGGAAGGAGAAGTGCTCTTTGAATTTTTGTTCTATGTTTTATGATGTATATTCTAAAATTTTAAAATCTTTATCCTTACTCTAAGGATGGCATAATGACTTGTCTTCTTGGTTCTAAGAGTGAAAGACTCAAGTTGTGAAATAGGTAAGCAAATACCTAGAAGGCAAGGCATTAAAATTATACCAATTTTCCATTTATCTAACCGAGTCCAAAGGTTGTTATTTTTTCAACATCCATCTCTATTAGACTATTACTAATTGATCTAAGATTAGGGGATACCGACACCCAAAAAGCTTGTCATGCCCCTAAATCAGTCGTAGTAGGGTATCCTTATAAATGGTCGATTAGTGCATGCACCCACTATGCGACAACAATCTTGTGGTCAAAATGCATGAGATTCTATCTAACAACACCTATTAACGTATTTACTTTCGATTATATAACCTGTAGATAAGTATAGAAGAAACGACATAATTCATTTTAAATCTTAAGTCCATCTAAGATTGTAGACAATTGGTATTCCCTATTAAATAATGAAATCGAGGAACCATTTAATATTTAGTAATCTTACATGGATTGAACCTATCTTGAAAACCTGTATTAATATCTCATTCTAGATTACACCTATAAATGTTAGCAAAAAAAAAATGATTACACTTGTAAGTGATACTCTTTACAACTTAATATACTACTAGGCT
This sequence comes from Laguncularia racemosa, assembly GCA_037954665.1. Taxonomy (NCBI): domain Eukaryota; kingdom Viridiplantae; phylum Streptophyta; class Magnoliopsida; order Myrtales; family Combretaceae; genus Laguncularia; species Laguncularia racemosa. The sequence continues at coordinate 241,542 of JBBMOL010000381.1, forward strand.
ATTTCAAGTAAATGACAATGTCTATTCTATAAATCCCTACAATGAAGGAATCATGACACTTTTTGCTTGAATTCCTAGCCCACCTATCTTTTGATTAACCTACAAGAGGAAACTATAGGAAAGTGAGCAAAACACTTAGCGAGTGTAACTGATACGATTCCAAGAGCTAAGATACAAGCACCAAAGAAATCAAAGTCAATTCGCGCTATAAGTGGTAGTACGAGGTCCAAAAAGGGAGGACATAAGCGTTGGGAGGACACAAGGTGAAGTTTTGGCCAGCTTTAAGTCGGCCTTGAATAAAGGCCGGCCAAACTAGCTTCAAGGCCGCCAGCCTTGGTGCCGGCTTACATGTAGGCTATCGGCCTTTGGCTGGCCTTGAGCCGGCTTTGAATGGCCTCACACTATTTTTATTAATATGTCCTTAGGTTACTTTTAAGATGATATAAATAGTCGTCTTTAGGGTTTTTTTCCAGGAGAGTGTTATTATTTTGTTGAAAGAAAAACACCTTTGAGTGTGTGTGAATCCTCTTTGGAAGGTTCTTGAATATTGAGAATTGGATTTCCCTTTATTCTAGTTGTTCTTATCAAATTCTTGGTTCCTATAGAATTTGTGGCGAACATTGTTATTGAATTCTTGGAATTCTTTAACCTTAGTGATTGATTTATAGAACGAGGTCTCTATCGTTCTATGATTTGATTGCGAACCAGTTTAATTTTATGAATCTTGGCATCTATAGATTGGTGATTTTATCCATATCCTTTGTTTTTATTCGATATTACCAAATACAGAAAAACCCTAAAATTATTAAAGAATCCATTGTTATTGAAGATTTGCGTGAAGGATCGTAACATTTGGTATCAAAGTAATTCGTGTCATTTTGGTGGTATCAAAGCATACCCAATTTCATAACAATCAAGCTACCCAATTCCGTATCATTTGGTATCAGAGCATACCCAATTTCGTATTATTTGGTATCAGAGCATACCTAATTCCTTATCATTTGGTATCAGAGCATTCCCGATTTCGTAACATTTGGTATCAAAGCTAAGGTAAATCGAGCTCAGGTTAAATCGGAGCTAGAAGGAATTGATCAGAGCTAGAAGGATTCGTAAGGAGTGAAGGTTGGTGGATTTGTGAATCGACTCGGGTTAAATCGGTAAGGCTGTTGAATCTCAATTCAATTGTAGTTTTAATTCAATACTGCCATTGCTTGGAAAATTTAGGAATTTATTTTTGATAAGTATTGTTGTAAATTTGACTGTTGGGTGTTGAATTGGTGTTTTGGGTTGTTGGTGAGAATTGGGGTTTTTTGGTGAACATCTATTGTTGAGAAATTTGAGTGGTAGAGATGTCGTCGCATGGAAGTGTTAATAACAACAACAATGGGAATGATGCTGATAATGGGGGTGAGGTTGTAACTAGGGCAAAGTCCAATCAAATCCAAGAAAATATTAGATTGATTATGGAGAGATTGGAAGTTAAGGATAGAAGAAGTTATAGTGGTGTAGGAATTAGGAAGAGACATTCTAGTGATGAATGTGATGCTCGTAGTGAAAGGAGTAGGAGAGGAAACAATGATGACAAGCATAAGGGGATTGAAACATTATGCTGAAAATTCCACCTTTCACTGTAGTAGTAAACCAAAGGAATTCCTGACTGGGTGCCACAGGTTGAGAAGGTGTTTGACTGCTATGAGTGGGATGAGCGCATGAAGGTGAAAATGGCATCTCTAGCATTTTCTGAATATGCTAGTCTGTGGTGGGATAAACTACAAATTGAGAGACATAGGGCGGATGAGGAGAAAGTGCGTTCATGGGCTTTGATGAAAAGATTGATGAGATGTAGATTTGTGCTAGATTACTGTAAACAAAAGATGCTGATGGAGTTGCAATCCTTGAGGCGGGGTAAGAAAAGCATAAAAGAGTATGTAAAGGAGTTTGAGACACTAATGGCAAGGTGTGATATTAAGGAATCATAAGATGAATCCATAGCTCGTTTCATCAATAGGTTGAAGATGGACATTGCCAATGTAGTGGAACTCCAGCATTATCAGACTCTAGAGGATTGATTAAATTAGCCAGTCGGGTTGAGCGACATCAGAAATGGCGGGATCAAAAATCATATCACCACCATAAGACAGATGATGTTGAGAGGGAGAAGGAAAGGAAGGAAAAAGGAAAAAGCAGTTGTTGGTGAGGCTGTTGACCAAACACAGCAAAAGAAGAGCAGGGATATAAAATGTTTTAAGTGTTTAGGACTTGGCCATAATTGCTTCTCAATGTCCTAATAAAAGGGTTATGGTCATAAAGGGTGATAAAGTTGAGAGTGAGGAAGAAGAATAGAAGGGTACTGAGGCAGAAGAGGAAGATGAAGACATTATAGCAAATCCAGTACAGGGAGACTTTTAATGGTTAAGCAGGATGAAGCTGTTCCTAATCAGATAGCAAATTTATTTCATATTTAAGGCATGGTGCAACGGAAAACTTGTTTGATTGTGGTTGAAACAGGCAGTTGCACCAATGTTACTTCAGCAGGTTGGGTTACTAAGTTGGGTTTACAGGTGGAGCAGCATCCAAGACCTTATGCACTTCATTGGTTGAGTCCACAGGGAGCTGTTCATGTACACAAACAGGTTCGTGTTCCATTAATTATTGGTGATTATATTGACGAGATTGTTTATGATGTAGTTCCCATGGAAGCTACACACTTGATTCTTGGAAGACCTTGGTAGTACGATCTTAGAGCTAAGTATGATGGATACACCAATGAGTATACCGTTCAGCAATAGGACAAGGCATACAAGCTTCTTCCTATGAGTCCAATTGAGATACAACAAACAAGGTTGATTTGCCTTAAGAAGCCCAAGGGAAAGAGGAGTTTGTTTATGTGGTCTAGCAGATGGACGATACAGATTCGAGGTCGAATCTTTTTCAACATGGAGGGAATGATACGATTCCAAGAGCTAAGATATAAGCACCAAAGAAATCAAAGTCAACTCGTGCTATAGGTGGCAGTACGGGGTCCAAAAAGGGAGGACATAAGCGTCGGGAGGACACAAGGCAAAGTTCGACCAGCTTTAAGCCGGCCTTGAATAAAGGCCGAGCAAACTAGCTTCAAGGCCGCCGGCCTTTGGTCGGCCTTAAATGGCCTCGCACTATTTTTATTAATATGTCCTTAGGTTACTTTTAGGATGATATAAATAGTCATCTTTAGGGTTTTTTCCAGGAGAATATTATTATTTTATTGAAAGAAAAACACCTTTGAGTGTGTGTGAATCCTCTTTGGAGAGTTCTTGAATATTGAGAATTGGATTTCCCTTTATTCCAGTTGTTCTTATCGAATTCTTGGTTCCTATAGAATTTGTGGCGAACATTGTTATTGAATTATTGGAATTCTTTAACCTTAGTGACTGATTTATAGAACGTGGTCTCTATCGTTCTATGATTTGATTGCGAACCAGTTTAATTTTATCAATCTTGGCATCTATAGATTGGTGATTTTATCCATATCCTTTGTTTTTATTCGATAGTACCAAATACAGAAAAACCCTAAAATTATTAAAGAATCCATTGTTATTGAAGATTTGCGTGAAGGATCGTAACATTTGGTATCAGAGCATACCCAATTTCATAACATTTGGTATCAGAGCTACCCAATTCCGTATCATTTGGTATCAAAGCATACCCAATTTCGTATTATTTGGTATCAGAACATACCCAATTCCTTATCATTTGGTATCAGAGCATTCCAATTTCATATTAGTAACCCTTATACTATGCTCTTAAGTAAGGTTCAAGTAAGTTTCTAAACTTTAGAATACAATGTAAGCAACCATATGCAAATGCAACATCACACGTGACCAACTAGTAATCACATGGGGTTTAGGTTTATGCCCTTCGAAATCCAAGGGTTAGGAGATAACTTCCATCGATAGCCTTGAGTTTTGAACTATTAAACTCACAATTCCATTTTTAAGTGAGTTGAAGACTTGTCACCTCTATTAGTTTCCACTTAACACTTAAGATTGTTGGTGAAATAAGAAATAACATGGTGCCCAAACAAAATAAATTTCACACTAACCTAAAGCATAGTGCCACAACAAATAATGATAAAATGTAAACTTTGAAAAGTTCCACTTATACCAGCAAAATTATTAGCTCATGTATAAGTAGTGTTATAATTTTGATTTTTTTTAAATTTGTGGGGCCCTTTAAAGGGTGAAAGGCTTATTAAGACATGAAAAAAAAAGAAAAAATTTCCACGGATGTGTTTTTCTCCCCTTAATTAAAAATAAGTCCATGAAATTGTTTCCAAAAAAAAATTTAGCAAAATTTTCTACAATTTTTTTCTTGTTTTTTTGATCATGAACAAAATACTTTCAATTTCCTTAGAATAAAATTATTGACACATTCCACTTTCCAAATATTATTTTTTTAACATTTGATATTGGGGGAAAAAATTTTTTTAACATTTTAGTGAATGGATAATTTGGGGTCGTAAAAAAGATTGGGCACAAAGTAAGAAAAAGCTAACTAAACCTAAATGTTGATTGGCCCTCCTTCAAAAATTTTTGCATTTAAAGATTTTTTGTATTTTTTTTGAACCACACAATTTTTCCAAAACAAAAGTAAAAAACAAGTTCACAAAGTGAATTCAAAAATAATATAAAATTTTAACTTATAATTTGCCCCCAACTTTAGAGTTTGTTGTCCTCAAACAAAAATTTTTAAGTTTTTCCTAACAAAAAGCTTAATTACACTTACGCTAGTCATCTCCTTTCATTCTAAATAAAATGGGACAAACAAATAATTTTTTTGCTTCTTAATCAAGAAAGTACCAGCAACTTTTTTACAAAAATAATTTTCAATCTTATATTTAAAGGGGACTAAAAACCCCCAAAGCTTTTTTCAAAAAAATTAATCTGGAATACAAAATTTTTATACTTTTTTAAAAGAATTTACTATCCTTAATTAAATTTAAAATTTTAATTCACAAAAAAAAAAAGTTATATGATTTTTTAAAAAATTTTAAACAATGTATCCTTCTTTTCCCTTTTTATAAACTTTAAAATCAAACACTTGAGCAATTTCTTTGTTCAATCTAATCATTCTTTTAAAAAAAAGGAAGGCTTTTTTTTTTTCTCTTTTTTTTTTTTTAATTCTTTTTCTCTTTTTTTTCCCCTATTTTTTTTTTTTGTTTTTTTTCTTGGGTTTTTTTTTAAAACCCCCTGAGAAAAACCCTTTGGGTTGATTTCCCCAATTGCCCCTAAGACAAAAATTTTTCCCCATGGGGGCCCCCAAAACTTAATAATTTTATTAACAAGACCATTTTAGCCCCTTTTAATTTTTTAATTTATTTTTATACCATAGTTTTTTTGGCCCCCGGGATTTTAAGCGAATCCTTAAGAAGGCAAAAAAACTGAGGCGGGTTAAAGAAAACTAAAAAATTAAGTAAAGACCAAAACATTGGGGAAAGAATTTGCACTTTTTTTTTATTTTTTTTTTTTTAAAATTTTTTATTTTTTTTCTTTTAAATTTTGTTTCCCATAACTTTTTTTTTAAAAAAATAACTAAAAAAAAAACTTCACTTGATCATAAATTAGATTTTTAAATTTTTTACAATTTCTAATGAATGACTACGATATGAAATTTACAAAAAAACATAAAATAATCTTTTTAAAAACATTACCTCAACTAAAAAGGATTTAATCTAAAATTTAAAAACATAAAACCTACCTTTATTTTTTTACTCAAAAAAAGTTTAAAAAATTAAAAAAATAAAAAAATTTTTTTGTGTTTAGAAAAAAATAGCAAAAGTTAAAAGTTGGGAAAAAAAAAAAATTTTTGCTAATTACCAAATTAAAATTTCTACATACCCAACAACAGACACATATTAACTATCCCCTTTTTTCCCCCACGAACTTAAAAATAAACTTTGCCCCCAAATTTTAGGAAAATAAAAAAGAGTTAATGGAAAAATTGCCCGGGGTTATGGACCATAGGGACCAAGCCAGAAGATGGAAGTGGATCCTTTGAAGTCCCCCCGGAATGAAAAACAAGAATTTGAGCGAAACTTAAGGAAGCACTTAAGGGTTTGAAAAAGGGTTGTCCAGAACCCGAAAGGGTTTGGGTCATGAATTAAAAGGAGGAACAACCAGGGAAATCCCTTCCCTTTTTGTACAAATAACGGATGGGGGTTGAAGGGGCGTGCCTTTACAAGGCACGCCCCGGGCGGAGCGGGGGTTACACAGAATCATAACTTCGATACCGGCTCAAAGGCACCCTTATGGGCATGAATACCCAAAACAGAACATAAGGGCCGGTATATATCAACCCAGCCCAAGGCCGCCGTTTTCTTCCCCAATTTTCCCCGGGGCCTTTAACCCTGTTTTGTTATTTTTTACCAGCTTAATGTTTTTGGGGTCTTTTTTGGGCCTTTATTTTTTTGAATTTTAACCCCCTTTTAATATAAAGTTTGGGGGTTTTTAGAATTGAATAAAAAACATACAAGTTTGAAAACACTTTTGAGAGAATTCCTCTTTTGGGTTTTTTAAAGAACTACCAGAACTTATCGATTTTCTTTCGTGGGTTTTTTCCCCAAATTAAATCGATTTTCCCCCGTGTGGTCAAAAAATTAAAAAGGTTCTTGCCCCCCTTTGGGGAACGGGTTTGCTTTTTCCACTCATTTTTTTTGGGAAATTTTGGTACAATTCCGAATGTTTTTTTGGGTTTTTCCCCATTTGGGGGGTTCTTTCATTTTTGGATCAAGCCTGGTTTTTAAAAAAACAGTTCGGTTTGGGAAGGGAACATCAAAACCCAAATTTTCCAATCGTTCATATTAATTTTCGTTTTCAATTTCATAGTTTAAATTGATTAAAAGTGAGTACCCCCACTTTCAACCTTTTTACAAAAAAAAAAAAAAAAAATCATAAAAAAAAAAAAAAAGGGGAAAATTACAAGAGCAACAAACAAAGGGCAACAAAAAAAAAAAAAAAGAAAAAGGGGAAAATTTTGGCCCAGATTTTTTTTTAATTCAGGAAGGGTTGGGGAAGTTTTGGGGAGCCGAGAAATTTGAGAAGTGGAATTGGTGAATTGATATTTTTTTGCTTGTAGAATCCGAGTGACTGGGATATCACCTTGGGGGTGAAACCTAAGGGAGTGATTGGAGGTTAATCATTTAAAAAATTTGTTTTCAGCAAACCCCTTTTTTACGGGGCAAAAATTTTTGGGGCATCTTCTTCTAAAGGTTAGGGGAAGGTTTTATGCAGGTTAATGATTGAGGCTTTGGGGGGGGCGAGAAGAAATGTTTCAGGGGGAATGGAAAAATTCAGAGACGGTAAAAACAAAACAGAGCAATCAAAAACTTTCCAAGGGCTAAGGGGGAGTTTGTTTTTGGGGAGTCAAAGGGGGGAGAAAATTTTGGATATAAGTTTATAACCTTCTACCGGATTTTTTAAAAGGGGTATAGGGGGAATGAGGAACAGGGGGAGAAAATAAAGGGGAAAAGGAAAAAAAGAGAAACTTTATTTAGATGTTATCTGGTATATTTTTTTTAATCATTGAGGGGGGAATTGCCTAAGGGAGAATTTTTATGGGAAAGGGGGGTTTAAGGGTTTTTCCCCAAAAAAAATATACGCTTTTTTACTGGGAAAAGTTTTTAAAAAAATTTAAAACCCCTTTAACCCCCAAAAAAAGGGGGAAAAAATCAGTTGAAAACTACAACAAATTTTTTGCAAAATAAGGTGATTTTTAAAAAAAAGGGGGGATGAGGAGCAAAAAAACACGAGAAAAAAAGGAACAAAAAAATTTAAAAATTTAAAAAAGGGGAAAAAAAAAGGAAGGCGGGAAAAAGCTGAAGCCCAAATTAAAGGGGGGGCAATTTTTGGGGGTGAGTGAAAAAAGATTTCCCCTTTTTAAAAAGGAATTTTTTGGGGGGCAAAGCAAGTGTAGGGGGGGAGAGAAAAAATTTTGAAGAAAAACCAAAATTTTTTGCTGGTTTTTAAAAAAACTTTTTTTAATACTAAAAAAAAAATGAAAATCTTTGCCAGTGGGGGTTTTTCAATTTTGCAGGGGGGTTTTTGAAGAGTCCCCCCTGGGGGGATTCCAAAGGATTACCACCTATTCCCTGGAAAAAAGCACCAAAAATTTACCTTGAAAACCCGACCCCCGTTTTCCAAAAAAACCCAAAAGTATAGGAAAATCTAGAGGAGAAAAAAAGGAACTCCCAAAGGGAGGGCTTAAAATTTAAAAAGGGGAAAAAGGGGTTTAAAAGTGAGAGAAAAAGACCCCAAAATTTTATTTCCCCGTGTTTTTTTGGGGCCCCAAAAGGATGGGTCATGGAAAAAGTTGGTTTTACTACCGCCCCATAAAAAAACAATTTCAAAAAATATCGTAAAACCCATTTCCCCGCTTAAAGGGCTGTTAAAAAGTTACAGGGGCCCCAGTGTCTTTTTCCAAAAATTTTTTTTAAAAAAAAGAAAAACCCCCAAAAAAAAAAAGAAAAGGTTTTTTTTCAAAATTAAAAAATTTTTTTTTTGGGGGGAAATTGTGAGATTAAAAAGGAAAAGCCCGAACAATCGATAATAGAGAGGGGAAGTTTTTGGCTACTTCGGGAAAAACCCTTTTTGGGGAAAAATTTAAAAACTAAGAAACTTTTTTTCCCTACTTTTGGGGATCCCCAAAAAGGGTTTTAAACTGAGGGAAAAAAAACGAACTTTATCTATTTTTTTGAGAGCTGCCCCTTAAAAAGAACTTTTAAAATTTTTGGGGGGTTTTTTTTTTACCGAATTTTTTAGTTTCCCCAAATCCAAAATGCATTCGCTACTAATTTACCCCCCCTTTTTAAAAAATTTTTAAATTTTTTAATCCACAAACCCTTTTGGGTTTTTTCCCCCTTTTCTTAAATTTTTGGGGTATTTTAACCCCGAGGGAAAAAAAAAAGCAAAATTTTTTTTAAAAAAGATCCAGAAAGGAAAAGGGTTTAAAAAATTTTAGCAAAAAAAAAGGGGGGAGTAGGGAAAAACCCCAACCAAAAAAAGGGGGGCTCGCCAAACTGTTTTTTGAACCCGGGGGAATTGGGTTTTGGGTTTTACAGGGGGCAAAGAGCTTTTTTTCCCGTGCAGGGGGCGACCCCAAAAACTTCCAAAGGCGAGGGGCCATTTCAATTTTTAGCGAAAACAAAGATAAGCATAAAAATAAAATTTTTTCCAGGTGAAAACCCCAATTTTAAATTTCCCCTTTAAAATTTTTTTAAAAATGGTCCTTTTTATGAAACATGATTTGAGGACAAACCCTTTTTTAAAAAAGGGGGGAAAAGATAAAAAGGGGTATAAAGGGGGCCAAGCGAAATGGAAAGTGGAACCTCTTTAATGCCACCGGACTATCACAAAAACTCGACGAAAAAAAAATTTTAAAAAAGCCTTAAAAAGGGTTTAAAAGGATTCCATGAAGCCCCGGAAAAAGGGGGGAAGGGAAAAAAAAATTTGGGGAAAGGGGTTGGGGGAAAAAACCCGGGGGGCCCTTGCTCTTTTCAAGTTTATAACAATCCCCGGGTTTAAAAGGGGGGGGCTTTTCAAGGCCCTTTTAAAAGGGGTTTTTAGAGGTTTTTTAGAATCATACACGGGTTTCCCCAAAGGGAAAAGGGCCCCCTATGGTGTCAAAAATATCCACCCCAAAAAAAACACGGGCCTTTTAAAAATCCAACGCCACTCCCCCAACCCCCCGGCCCCCTTTAAAAAACCCCTTTTTTAAAAAATTTTTTAAAAAACCTTTAAAAGATTTTTTCTTTTAAAAGGCCCCTTTTTTTACAATTGTAAACCCCTAAATTTAAAAAAACTAAGGGGGTTTTAAAAAATAGAATAAACCAAAATTTTTAAAAAAAGAAAAAACTTTTGAAGAATTCCCCCCCTTGGTTTTTTTAAAAAAATACTCAAAAAAATTTTTTGGAAAATTTTTTTCCGTGGGGGTTTTATTTTCCCCTCTTTTAAACAACCCTTTTTTTTATCCCCATTGGGGGGTCTACATAATATACTAAAGGGGTTTTTTCCTCCCCTTTTAAGGGAAAGGGGCATGGTTGCCCCCCTTTTTTTGTTTGGCAACTTGGGGGACAATTTTCCAACAATTTTGGGATTGGGGGTTTTTCCCCAAAAGGGTTTTGGGGTTCCCTATCATGGTTTATTTTTTTAAAAACTAAACCCCAAAGCACCCCCATGGGGGGAAAAAATTTTCCAAAAAAAAACCCAAATCCAAAAAAACGTGAAAACCCCCCCTTTCCCCTTTTACTCCAATATTAAAAAACCAAAATTTTTGAAAATACCAAAAGATTTTAAAAAAAAATTAAAAGAAAATTTTAAAAAAAATAACCTAATAAAAGGGGGGGGGAAAATTAATAACAACCCCCAAAAATTTTTTTAACAAAACCCCTTCCCCCAAATTTTCCCTAATTCCCCCAAAAAAAAAACCAATAGATTTTAAAGGGGAAAAAACCCAAATTTCAAGAATAACAAGGATAACAAAGGGGAAAAAAAATTTTTAAAAAAACCTCTCAAAAGAAATGTTTTAAATATGAAAAAAAGAAACCCTTAAAACCAAAAGAACAAAATAAAGGGGCTAAAAAATAGCACCCAAAATACGAAATTTTTTAATTTTCAATTTGTAAAAAAAAAAAAGAGATGACTGAAAATTTTCCATAATCAATTTAAAATTGGTTTTTTCCCCCAATTTCAATGATAAAAAATTTTTTTAAAGATTTAATTTCAACAAGGGGGCTTCCCCCCCGGGAACAAAGGGGGTTTTTTTTAAATTTTAAAAAAAGGGTCCCTAAAACTTTTTTTTTCAAGTTTAATTTTTTTAAAATTTCCCAATTTGGATTTTAAAAAACCAAAAATTTATTTTTAAAAACCCCCCAATGCGGGGGCCGGGGGGTAATTCCCAAAAAAACAAGCAAAAAAAAAGGTACCCAAAAAAAAAATTTCAAAGTAAACATTCATTAGAAAAAAAAAAAATACAAAGATGGTCTTTAAAAAGCTAGTTCTTTAAGTCACTTGTGATCACAGCGAGCCATTGGATGTAAGCCCCAATGATGTTCCTAATTTAATCAACAGTGTGGGTCATGTGGCATCTTGTAAAGACTGATCACTGTACTTGCTAAATTACAACTCAAACATCATTAGATAAAGAAAATAGATACATGTGAGTGATTTGGATTATAATCCAAATTAGGTTCCCTGACTATCATGATCGTAGGTAGATTCCCATCACATGGGGTGGTGAAAACTCATTACTTTTGTCAAACTCATTATTTTGTTACAACCAATTCCTTTAGTATGTTCAATACATTGCTACTTATATACTCAACAAACACACTACATAATTAAAAGTAAAAAAAAAAAAAAAAAGAACGTAATGAAAATGAAAGCACAAACAAAATAATAATGGGTTGCCTTTCACCAAGCACTTAATTTAAAGTCATCAACTAAAAGTTTTTTAACCTATCCACCATGGTCCCATGGGAATGTCTCTCATTCCTACAACTCGGGCAAAGATGAGGTAGATTCTTTTCTCAACAAATAACCATCATCTTCAGCTCAACTTCCCTAAATATTCTAAAAAATGGGTTGATGTGCTCAAAATCAAGTTCAAGCACAATCAAATGACTCAAGAAAAACAATTCACAATCAATCACAAAACCGGTCCAATGGGTTCACAAATCACATGAAACCCCTATGAAATTTGGTTGGAAAATGTAGATCAAATGATGTAATTGCAATCCCTATTTGTAATCTTCACCAAGTGACAATAAAATCAGATCAAAATGGAAGCAACAAAACCGTGATTTCCACTCTTCCTCTAATTCCAATTCACGCTAACACTAAATTGAGATATAGTTCAAGTACTAAAAGAACAATCAATCTTAACAAGACAATTGTTCATGAATTACACTCACAAATAAGTCCAAGAAAACTTCAAATCCACCCTAGATATGACTCACTAGAGAAGAAATGAAAAACAACAAAGAAGAAATCGATATGACTCACAATTTCCTCTTGTCCCACTCGCCACAATTCTAATTCTTAGGTTAAAATTGATAAGAGATTTTGAACTAGGATGAACCTTAATTCCCTCACGTGAAGTGCTATGTTTAATTTGTAAAAAATGGCCTCCTCAAACCCTATTATAAGCAAGTATTTATACTTGTTACTCCTAGGGTTAGAAAATGGTCAAAATTATAAGTTTGCCACTTTTTAAGCTGGCTAGTCCTAAATGAAGATTAAAATGAAATGAAAGTGTCCCAAAAGAAAATACAACCTAAAATAGTTCGTAAAACAATTACAAAGTACAAAATATCATAAGTCTCCATGAACCAATGCCTCAGAATGGAAAACAATCGTAGCGGGTCTTTGATTGTCAATCTGAAAAATGTTCTGTGTCCATCAACTGTTGTAAGACATATTGGCATCCCATGGAGAATTATTATTATACCTGTAAGATTATTCTCAAATATTTATTAGAATAATAGACATAAAGTAAAATGTGCGTGATTTGGATAATCATCCAAATCGAGTTCTGGAAGTGTCGAAGGTGTCGGAAATTTTCCCATCATCTCCTCGGGCTTCTGAAAGATTTGCCCTCAAATCTAGACGGTCTTTTCTTAGACTGAAACCTAATGTTTGGAATGGTTTGTTGGCTAAAAATCTGAAAGAACTATATGTGCTTCTGACTAGTTCTTGGAAAGATCGCACCTTAGACGGAGACAAAGGAGTTAATAAAATCCGAATACCATCCTTTTGAAACATGTAAGTGTTTCTAAACCCATCATGTAACACCTTTCTATCAAATAGCCATGGCCGGCCTAGTAGTAAATGAAATGCATACATAGGAAGCAAATCGCAGATAATCTCATCATTATACCGATCTCTTATACTGATTGGTACCATTGCTCACTATGTAACATGCAAACTACCTCGATTGTCTAACCAATGCACTATATACGAGTTAGGATGAGAGCTAGTGGTTAATTGTAAGTTCTCTACCAATGCAGTAGATATGACATTAGTACAACTACCACTATCAATGAAAAGCATACATAGGTTACCTCGAATCTAACAAGGTGTGAAGAATAGATTCTCCCTCTATATGTCTCTGGTATCTAGAGAAATATTTATATCCTGGTGTAACACATTAATGGGTAAGTATTTTCCTCCATTTGTATCCCTATGTGTTTCAGCATGTTCATCATCATAATACTCCTGTAAGGCTAAGGATAAATCTATAGGCTCAACAGTTTCTTCCTCATCAACTTCCTCGTTATCCTCCATGACGGTCATCACCCTTTTATTGGGACACTGCGTAGCTATATATCTAAATCCCATGCATTTGAAACATTTAATCTGGCGCATTTTCCCACTGGTTGACCCTTGTACCATCTGCCCTAAATCAGATCCAACTACCTCTTTGCCTTTCCCAGAAACATTTTTCTCCTTTTCTATAGTAGGGATAATTTCGTCTACAACCCTAAAATGCTCACCTACTCCCTTTGACCCATCTAACTGACCAACAACCCCCATAGGCTTTGAATTAGTGCTAGGCCTACTCCTAGTAACCTGGAATGAATAGGATTGCCTCTGTCTTTCCACTTTCAAGGCTAACTGTATAGCCTCATCAAGTGTACTATATCTCTGAAGCTCAACTACACAAGCTATCTCATACTTCAACCTAGATACAAAACGTGCTAAGGTTTGTTCAGGAGGTTCAATTGATCCACATCTGATCACTAGTGTCTCAAACTCCTGTACGTAGTCATCCACTGTTTTACCCCCTGTCTCAGTGTCTGGAGACGCATAAATAACTCATGCTTGTAGTGTTCCGATACAAACCTCTTCCTCAAAACTTGTTTCATGTCTCTCCAAGTGTGTATTTCGGTCTCTCCATCCCTTCGCCTACTGATCACCATATTTTTCCACCACAAAGCGGCATACCCTGTGAACTTTACAGCTGCAAGACGTACCCTGGAGTCATCATCAATCTCATAACACTTGGAAAGACCCTCAACTTGGTCTTCCCAGTCTAGGTAATAATTGGCGGAACCCCTACCACCAAATGAAGGCATCTGTAGCTTCACATACTCTAATCCTCGAGGTAGTCTAAATTCCCTGCTTAGATGTGGATTAACCTCAAAATTATCATCTCTGTCTTCCCTAAGAGCATGATAATCTCCTTCTACTCTTCTCCTCAAATTTCCTCTAACTGCCTCTTCTCTCTGGACATTCTGAGGAGCTACTCTAGGTAGTGCCTGAAGGTTTACCACAGGTGTTGGTGGCAATGTCATTCTATCAGTCCTTGTTGCTAATGTAGCAACAATTGTGGTAAGGTCCTGAAGTTGTTCATCTAGAGTTCTTACAATTGTATTTCAACGACCTGGTCTGCCACCCACTTGGCTATTGGCCTCATTGCCAATGCCCCCATTCACACTATCATTTGACATGTTTGTGGATGCGATTTATTTGAAGTACAAATGTAATCTCAAATAATTGTAGCACACTCCCTTTACTTCACCACGTCACAATAACACCATACACACACTATTTACTTAGAACATAAATGCAATGCCACACACATACACCTTTTCTATACACGGTGCATAATAAATTCAACCACCACAATAATAATATTTCCTACTCTTTTCAATCACGGTGCAACAACTTTTCCCAAATTCCACAAGTCACTCCTTCACAAATAACTCCCATGGCAACAATATAAAATTGCACTCCTCTTCCACGGCAATAACAACAAACGACAACAAAAACAAATACATTTCCACTTCCACGGCAATGATAACAAGATATAATCCACTTTCTACAAATTTTAATCCACAACTTAACAAATAGGCAGCAATTTAAATTTGAATTTCAACCTCTTCACTAATTGCAAACCTTCTTCAATTGGTAAGAAATGAATTTCAAATTCAAATAACACTCATTAACTCCTACAACTTAATTGATGTGTTTAAATTCAAATAGATTCCTTACTATTCAACACAATGCAAATCTGTAAAATATACTTCCCCAATTCCGAATTTGCACAATGGATTCACAACAACAAACTCCACAAGCTCCTTCAATCAACAAGCTAATCACGGTATGAATAGGCAAGTTTTCTAGTTCAAAAATGTTGAATTAACAACACTTCTACTCTCCTTCCCTTCCACGAAATGATTAACCACAAGAAGCTACAACAATCCCTCCAATCCAACTTCAACAAGCAGCAAATTAGATTTTCAATCAAGACAATTTTCGCAACTCAAAATCACTACACACAATTTCGGATCAAAAAATTGAAGAACCCTAATTGAAAGTGAAGATCACGAAATCAACCAACACCTAATCCCTTCTCTTAACTTGTGCTTTCATACCAAAAAGATGATGTGTCTAAAACCAAGTTCAAGCACAATCAAATGAGTCAAGAAAAACAATTCACAATCAATCACAAAACCGGTCCAATGGGTTTACAAATCACGTGAAACCCTTATGAAATTTGGATGGTAAATGTAGTTCAAATGATGTAATTGCAATCCCTATTTGTAATCTTCACCATGTGATAACAAATGGAATTAGATCCACGTTAAAATCATATCAAAAAGGAAGCAACAAAACCGTGATTTCCACTCTTCCTCTAATTCCAATTCACGCTAACACTAAATTGAGATATAGTTCTAGTACTAAAAGAACAATCAATCTTAACAAGACAATTGTTCATGAATTACACTCACAAATAAGTCCAAAAAAACTTCAAATCCACCCTAGATATGACTCACTAGAGAAGAAATGAAAAATAACAAAGAAGAAATCAATATGACTTATAATTTCCCTTTGTCGCACTCGCCACAATTCCAATTCTTGGGTTGAAATTGATAAGAGATTTTAAACTAGGATGAACCCTAATTCCCACACGTGAAGTGCTATGTTTAATCTGCAAAAAAATGGCCTCCTCAAACCCTGCTATAAGCAAGTATTTATACTTGCTTCTCCTAGGGTTAGAAAATGGTTAAAATTACAAGTTTGCCACTTTTTAAGGTGGCTAGTCCTAAATGAAATTTAGAATGAAATGAAAGTGTCCCAAAAGAAAAGACAACCTAAAATAGTTCGTAAAACAATTACAAAGTACAAAACATCATAAGTCTTCATGAACCAATGCCTTAGAATGGAAAACAATCGCGGCGGGTCTTTGGTTGTCAATCTGAAAAATGTTCTATGTCCATCAACTATTGTAAGACATATTGGCATCCCATGGAGAATTATTATTGTACCTATAAGATCATTTCTCAAATATTTATTAGAATAATAGACATAAAGTAAAATTTGAGTGATTTGGATCATCATCCAAATCGAGTTCTGAAAGTGTCGAAGGTGCCAGAAATTTTCCCATCATGGGTTTAGCATGAGGAGAAGTTATAATGATCGATACCTACTCAAGGTCCATTATGTTTTGAGATTCAAGGCACTCCAACTCAAGTTCATCTTCTCTTACATCAATGACACGTTAAAAATTAAAGAGGGTTATAAATCATTTAAGTCTATTTGTTTGTCAACCTCTTTAATCTCTTCCATTGGGTTTAACAAATTCTCAAAATCCTTAATCTTTCTATGAAGCAACTCCATATCTTGGGAACAAAGGTTCACATCTAAGTTTTCCTCTAGTTCCTCTCTAGTCTCATTCAATTTTGCTTCATTCACTTAATTGTCTAGATCTATCACATTTTTCCATTCCTATTCTTCTTCAACCACTAACTCACCTTCATTATTGGTTATAAACCCCTCGAGTTCTCTTTCATAAACTCTTTATCGAGGTTCATTCCCTAAAGTCCTAGAATGGTGTAAAAGGGTGGTTAAACTCTATATAGGGGCAAAGATGTAAGCATAAAAAAATACCTGATATGCTCAAAACCAAGCCTAAGCACATGCAATTGAATCAAAGAAACAAACCCCAACTCACAATTAAAACCTATCCAATGGAATCAAGAAATTGCGTGAACCCTAATGGAATTTTGATGAAATATAAAGGTCAAAGATGCAATTAACAATCCATCCATGTAATCTTCACCAAATAACAACAATTAAAAGTGAAATCCATGTGAATTATATCAAGAAGAATAGATCAAAAACCGTGGTTTCAACTTCTTCCTATAATTCCCATTCACATCATAAATGAAGATGATGATAACAAATACTAAAACAATCAATCTTATAACAAGATAATTGATCACAAATGCAACAAAAAATCTGACCAAGAACTTCCAAATCAACCCTAGATATGATTCACTAGTGTTGAAATGGAAACACAACAAAGAAGGAATCGATACCACTCACAATTGCCCTTTATTGCACTCGCCACAATTTCAACTCTTGGAATTTGAAATTGATATGAGAAATTGGATTTAGGAAACCCTAAGCCCTCTCATGAAAATGTGATGTTAAAATCTAAAAATTTGGCCTCCTCAAACCCTACTATAAGCAAGTATTTATACTTGCTACTCCTAGGGTTAGAAAATGGATAAAACTTACAAGTTTGCCACTTTTAAGGTGGCCAGTCCTAAATGGAAATTACAATAAAATGAAAGTTTCCCAAAAGAAAAATACAACATAAAATAGTCCATAGAACAATTACAAAGTACAAAAATATCATAAGTCTTCATAAGCCAATGCTTCAAAATGGAAACAATCCCATGGAGAATTATTATTGTACTTGTAAGATTATTTCTCAAATAGTTATTAGAATATGGGACATAAAGTAAAAATATAAGCGATTTAGACCATCAGCCAAATCTAGTTCTAAAGATATAGGTGGTGCTGGAAAATTTCTCATCACCTCCTTGGGCTTCTGAAAGATTTGCCCTCAAATCTAGAGGATCAGTTTTGGAATTGAACCCTGATGTCTCTATTGTCCTACTCTTCCGGCTATCAAATGTAGTGGATGTAGTTTTGATCTGTTCCTAAAAATGATGTACCTTAGATGGAGTCATTGGTGATAGAACTATGCGAGACTTGCCCATACTGAACATGTAGGTGTTTCTAAACCCATCATGTAACACCTACCGATCAAACAACCAAGGTCAACCCAATAGCAAATGGAATGCATGCATAGGGATTACATCACACAGGATCTCATCATGATATTTCTACCCAACACTCATAGGAACCTTCGCCTTAAGTGTAACATACATACTACCTCGATTATGCAGCCAATGCAAGTTATAAGGGCTAGGATGTGGAATAGTAGATAGATGTAATTTGTCTACCAGTGCAGCAGATTTAACCTTCGTGCAACTACCACTATCGATGATGAGTACACAAAGGTTACCTCTAATTCTGCAAGAGGTGTGAAATGTGTTCTCCTTCTGAATGTCTCTAGTATCAGGAGATATAGTTAGAACCCTGCGTAATACATTAATGGGTAGATATTGTTCACCTGTATGCTCCTCATGTGTCTTTGCAGTCTAGTCATCATAATACTCTTGTAGTGCCGTTGGTAAATCTGTAGGTTCAATATGTTCATTGTCATCCTCAACATCTTCCCCAGTGCCCTCCATAATAGTCATCACCCTCTTATTTGGACACTGTGCTGCCATATGCCCAAATCCCATGCATTTAAAGCACTTGATTTGGCATGCCTTTCCACTAGTAGATCCGAGAACAATCTGCCTCACATCTGGCGTTATTACCTCTTTACCCTTCCCAGTAGGTAAATTTTCTCTTATAGTATTTGGGGTAGTTTTGTCCACTGCTTTCACTGCCTCACCTACCGCTTTTGTTCCCCCTGATCGACCGTCAGCTGATATGGATCTAATAATAGCATTGGGCCTACTGCTCGAAGCCTTAAACAAGTTGGATCTCCTTTGCCTCTCCACTTTCAAGGCCAACTAAATAGCCTCATTAAGTGTACTATCGCGCTACAGCTCAACAATACACACTATTTCATATTTCAAGCTTGAGATGAAGCGTGCTACGGTTTGTTCTTGAGGTTCAATGGACCCACACCTAATCATGAGGGTTTCAAATTCTTGCACATAATCATCCACAGTCTTGCCTCCCTACCTCAAGGTCTACAGTCACATAAATAGTTCCTGTTTATAGTGCTCAGGAATTGATAGGAATAAAAATCCGACAAGACCTATCATTAGGGCAAGAACTGAAGGATTTCAAATCTTGGCGTTGAGGGCCCATTTTGAGCAGATCGACCCCGAAATTATTTATATATTAACCTCTTTTCTATTATTCTTGTATTGTGTTTTCCAACAGGCACACTTATCATATTCTATAGGGCAATGGACAAACTCCCTCAGACTCAAATTGTGGGTTATCCATGAACCGACCTGAATCGGCGATGAGTTGGGCTGATGGATCCTATAGAAGACCGGCATCTTGAAGACCATTTCTTTTATATATTTACACTTTTATGAACTATTTTTGGTTGTATTTGGTTTTGGGACACTTTTATTTCCTTGTAATTTTCATTTAGGGCTAGCCACCTTAAAAGTGGCAAACTTGTAATTTTGAGCACTTTTTAACTCTAGGAGTAGCAAGTATAAATACTTGCTTAAGAGAGGGTTTGAGGAGGCTTATTTTGCAGAACAAACACTTCACATTTCGTGAGAGGGCTTAGGGTTTTCCTAATTCCAAATTCTCTTATCAATTTCAATCCCAAGAAGTTGAAATTGTGGCGAGTGCAACATCTTGAAATTATGAGTTATATCAATTTCATTTTGTTGTGATTTCTTTTCTTCTCTAGTGTGTCATATCTAGGGTTGAATTGAGATATTTCTTGGTCAGATATCCTTGTTGTTATTCACGAATTCTTGTGATTATTTGAAGGAATTATCATATTGATTCAATTCATCTTTAAGGATTTCCTTGATAACGTGATTTTCACCATTGGAAAGGGATTGTTTTGTTACGGTTTTTCTTTGTCAAATCGAGGCTTCATTTGCGTGGATTACATGAAATTAGAGTGTTGTAAGAAGGCATTTTCATTGAAGTATTCTGATTATATCATTGGTTGTTTGAATTTCATCCTTTCATCATTAGGGTTCATTTGAAAAGTGCCATTTTTTGATCCGATTTTTCCTTGACTTGAGATAGTTTTTCTTAAGTCCTTTGGATGTGATTTTAAGTGTGTTTAGGCACATAATCTTTTTGGTATCAGAGCTCTTGTTGAGAGAAGGGAATTGGTTGTATTCAATTTCGTGGAAGTGATCATCAAATAGGGTTGATCAAGTGAAAACCGAAATTGTGTTGTTGTTGTTGTTTGATATTGCGAAATTGTTTTGGATTGGGAATTGATTTGCTAGTTGTTGGAGTTGATTTTGGAAGGTTATTATATCACTTTGTGGACACTAATTCACATGGAAGAGCAGAATTACAAAGTGAAGTTACTTTAGCAAATTTGTTTTTTGAAATTGTGAAACTTACCAATTGTTGCCGTGAAGTAGCTTGTGGCGTGAGGAGTTGTGAAGTTTGTTGTTTGAATTCCATTGTGTAATTCTGAATTTGTGAAGTAAAATTTGTAGATTACATTAAGTTTGGTTAGTAAGGAATTATTTGAATTCAAATCATATGCAATTAAGTTGTGGGAGTTAATGATTGTTATTTGAATTTGAATTCATTGTTACCAATTGAGGAAGGCTTGTAATAAGTGAAGTTATTTGAATTTCAAATTGAAAGTTGCAGCCTATAGTGGGATTCAGAATTCATTTTGGGAAAGCTACTTATTAATCTTTTGTCTTCATTATTTGCCATGGAAGTTGAAGACTACTTGTAATCAATATTCACCTTGTTGTTGCCGTGGAAGTGATACATCTTAATTGTTGTTGTTGTTTATGTTGTTGCCGTGGAGTTATTGGTGGAGTGAGTGCACCGTGATTGAAGGTGTGTATGGTGGTGTAAATTTGTGGATTTATGTGGATTAAAGGTGCTGCACATCAAGATCAATTGTAGGTGTGAAACCGTGGCAATAAAGGAAAATTGAAGTAGTAGAATTTGAATTCAAAAACAAACATTAAAGCGTGAAAGTAATTGAACTTATTACTTCAACACTTGTGAGTTGAATTTAATTTCTTAACTACTTAGAAGTATTTATTTGTGCTTCACTTATTCTAATATACTTGAAGTGATAAAAAGTATTTATTGCATTGCTGACTTGTTGCACCGTGGGTGTACAAGTGTGTGTGTTGTTATCCAAACTTGTTACTGTGACGTGGTGAAGTGAAGGGAGTGTGCTACAAATTATTTGAGATTACATTTGTACTTTAGATAAATCACATCCACAAACATGTCATATGATAGTGTAAATGGGTACATTGGCAATGAGGCCAATAGCCAAGTGGGTAGCAGACCAAGTCGTTGAAATACAAATGGAAGAACTCTAGATGAACAACTTCGGGACCTTTCTACACTTGTTGCTACATTAGCAACAAGGATTGATAGGATGACATTGCCACCACCACCTGTGGTAAACCTTATGGCACCACCTAAAGTAAAGGGAGATTATCATGCTCTTAGGGAAGATAGAGATGATAATTTTGGGCTTAATCCATATCCGAACAGGGAATTTAGACCACCTCGAGGACCGGAGTGTGCGAAGCTACAGATGCCTTCATTTGATTGTAGGGGTTCCGCAGATGATTACCTAGATTGGGAGGACCAAATTGTGCAGACGCAAGTATGCCAACCTTCAAAGGTTCTTGAGGGCTCTAGTGACACGAGCCAACCCTTAGAGCATAAAATTTGTCAAACACCGATGTGCCAACCTTCAGAGTATCCTGATGATCATAGTCAGACGAGCAGACCACCAGAGAGCCAGACTGTTCAGAGACAGTTATGTTCACTTTCAGAGGTTTTAGAAGGTAATAAGCAGTTGGGCCAACCATTAGTAGACCATGAGGATTAGCAGCATACAAATGAGTTAGAAAAAGAGGAAACAATTTCAGTGGAACAGGTTGATACAGGGGTAACTTTAGTGGATAATGGGTCATTATTTGTGTTGCAGAAGAGATACATCCTGGAAATGGAGGAGAGAAGACAATCACCACCTATAGTATTTCAGATATTGGGATTCTGCAAAGATATTTCTTCAGGTGACTTGCTAAGAGGAAACAAAGTCTCTACTGCATTTGATATACTAGATTTGAGGACAAATCGTTTTGAGTCCCGAGGAGATGATAGGAATAAAAATCCGACAAGACCTATCATTAGGGCAAGAACTGAAGGATTTCAAATCTTGGCGTTGAGGGCCCATTTTGAGCAGATCAACCCCGGAATTATTTATATATTAACCTCTTTTCTATTATTCTTGTATTGTGTTTTCCAACAGGCACACTTATCATATTCTACAGGGCAATGGACAAACTCCCTCAGACTCAAATTGTGGGTTATCCATGAACCGACCTGAACCGGCGATGAGTTGGGCTGATGGATCCTATAGAAGACCGGCATCTTGAAGACCATTTCTTTTATATATTTACACTTTTATGAACTATTTTTGGTTGTATTTGGTTTTGGGACACTTTTATTTCCTTGTAATTTTCATTTAGGGTTAGCCACCTTAAAAGTGGCAAACTTGTAATTTTGAGCACTTTTTAACTCTAGGAGTAGCAAGTATAAATACTTGCTTAAGAGAGGGTTTGAGGAGGCTTATTTTGCAGAACAAACACTTCACATTTCGTGAGAGGGCTTAGGGTTTTCCTAATTCCAAATTCTCTTATCAATTTCAATCCTAAGAAGTTGAAATTGTGGCGAGTGCAACATCTTGAAATTATGAGTTATATCAATTTCATTTTGTTGTGATTTCTTTTCTTCTCTAGTGTGTCATATCTAGGGTTGAATTGAGATATTTCTTGGTCAGATATCCTTGTTGTTATTCACGAATTCTTGTGATTATTTGAAGGAATTATCATATTGATCCAATTCATCTTTAAGGATTTCCTTGATAACGTGATTTTCACCATTGGAAAGGGATTGTTTTGTTACGGTTTTTCTTTGTCAAATCGAGGCTTCATTTGCATGGATTACATGAAATTAGAGTGTTGTTAGAAGGCATTTTCATTGAAGTATTCTGATTATATCATTGGTTGTTTGAATTTCATCCTTTCATCATTAGGGTTCATTTGAAATGTGCCATTTTTGGATCCGATTTTGCCTTGACTTGTGATAGTTTTTCTTAAGTCCTTTGGATGTGCTTTTAAGTGTGTTTAGGCACATCAGGAATGAAACTTTTTCTCAATACCCTTTTCATATCCCTCCATGTCTGAATCTCAGCCTCTCCATCCCTACGCCTGCTAATAATCAAATTCTTCCACCATAATGCAACGTACCCTATAAACTCGACAGTAGCCAATCGGACCTTGGTATTATCATTGATCTCATAACATTCAAGGAGACCCTCAACCTTGTTTTCCCAATCTAAATAATCATCAGCTGATCCCTTACCATCATAAGAAGGCATCTGCAGTTTCACATACTCCAAGCCCCGAGGCGGCCTGAAATCCCTATTCTGATATGGATTAGCCCCAAAATTGTCATTCCTTTCTTCCCTGTATGGAAGATGTTCCTCACCCATCCTTCTATTCAGATTTCCATCTCCCACTGCTCTGTCTCTCTGAGGATTCTGAGGAGCTACCCGAGGTGGTGTCTGATGGTTTACCACTGGTGGTTATGGTAATGTCATTCTGTCAATCCTAGTTGCCAGAGTAGTAACTATGGTAGTAAGATCCTGGAGCTGTTCTTCCAAAGTCCTCCTACCTGCAACATTATGACCCTGACCTCTACTAACCTGACTATTGGCTTTATCGCCAAATCCCAAATTCACGCTATCATTCGACATAGTTGTAGACTCGGTATATTGAACCTCAAAGACAATTTGAAGTAAAGGAGCACACCTCACAACCACACTGCCTTTAACGCCACACAATAGCCACTACAAAAGGAAAACAAATAACTCCACTTAATTTCACTCAAAGCACATGTATGCTATTACAATCCACATGTAGCACTCTTCTCCACAACAAAGTAATACATCATGGTGCAACACTTCTATAATCCACCACCACATGCAACACTTGCAATCCCCTTTTCAATCAACACACACAAAATGCTAAACACACACCCTTTACTTAACACATAAATGCAATGCCACACACATACACCTTTTTATACACGGTGCACTCTCCACTTTTAACACAATTTTCCCAAACCGCAACTTACACACATGCAACACGGCAATAATTCAAATAGCACTCCTTAATGCAACTTTCCACAAATGGTAATAATCAAATTTCAAATTAAAATGAAATATATTCAATACCACTTAGTAACAACTTCAAGTTAATGAAATGTGTTTGTATTCAAATGATTTCTTTTTTTCCCACAAAATGCAAATATGAAAATTGTACACTTCCACTTTCGAATTGCACATGAAATTACACAACATACTCCACAAGCTTCTTCAAACAACAATAACACACTCATGGTGTAGTGCTCCACTTCTATGGTAACAACAACAAAAAAAATACTCCACTTCCACAGCAACAACAACAAAATGGAACCAAATAAGGATACTTCTCCAAATGGCAAGTAATTGATTCCAACTAGTTAATGTGCATTCAAAATAATTATCATACAATAACTCTTATAACTAATGTTTGATTTGAATTCAAAAATAGTTTCCAAATTCTCCATGCTACTTGAAGAAATCTGCCAAAGAAATGACTCTTCCAATTCCAAAATGTCAAGTAATCAACATAAACTCATTAACAAGCTTCAACTATTGAATCCCTAAATGATGGAATTCAATTCAAGAGCCTCCTCTTCTTCCTCAAGCAAAAAACTCACGGCAAGGATGAAGATAACAACTTAATTTTCTGAAATTCAATTCAAATCAAGAGTTTCCACTACCTTCTTCAACATATCAATTACGGTAAGGATGAAGTAATTTTCAAATTCGGAAATTTGAATCAATAATACACTTCTACTCCTCTTCCCTTTCACGAGAATGATCAACCACAAGAAGCCACAACAAGCCTTTCAATTCAACTTCAACAAGCAGCAAATTCACTTCTCAATCAAGACAATTATGCAACCTTTAATTCGCAACACACAATTTCGGATCACAATATGAAGAACCCTAATTGAACATGAAGAATAAGAAATCAACCAACACTAAATCCCTTCTCTTAACTTGTGCTCTGATACCAAAAGATGATTTGCTCAAAACCAAGCCTAAGCACATGCAATTGAATCAAAGAAACAAACCCCAACTCACAATTAAAATCGGTCTAATGGAATCAAGAAATTGCGTGAACCCTAATGGAATTTTGATGAATTCCGAAGGTCAAAGATGCAATTAACAATCCATCTATGTAATCTTCACCAAATAAAAACAATTACAAGTGAAATCCACGTGAATTATATCAAGAAGAATAGATCAAAAACTATGGTTTCAACTTCTTCCTACAATTCCCATTTACGTCACAAATGAAGATGATGATAACAAGTACTAAAACAATCAATCTTATAACAAGATAATCGATCACAAATGAAATAAAAAATCTGACCATGAACTTCCAAATCAACCCTAGATATGACTCACTAGTGATGAAATGGAAACACAACAAAGAAGGAATTGATACTACTCACAATTGCCCTTTGTTGCACTCACCACAATTTTAAATCTTGGAAATTGAAATTGATAAGAGAAATTGGATATAGGAAACCCTAAGCCCTCTCATGAAAATGTGATGTTCAAATCTAAAAAAATTGGCCTCCTCAAACCCTACTATAAGCAAGTATTTATACTTGCTACTCCTAGGGTTAGAAAATGGACAAAAATTATAAGTTTGCGACTTTTAAGGTGACCGATCCTAAATGGAAATTACAATAAAATGAAAGTGTCCCAAAAGAAAAATACAACATAAAATAGTCCATAGAACAATTACAAAGTACAAAAATATCATAAGTCTTCATGAGCCAATGCTTCGCAATGGAAACAATCGCAGTGGGTCTTTGATTGTAAATCTGGAAATGTCCCGTGTCCATCAACTAGTGTAAGACATATTGGCATCCCATGGAGAATTATTATTGTACCTATAATATTATTTCTCAAATAGTTATTAGAATATGGGATATAAAGTAAAAATATAAGTGATTTGGACCATCAACCAAATCCAGTTCTGAAGGTATAGGTGGTGTCGGAAAATTTCTCATCAATACCATACTTTTACCAATGCTCACTAGCTAACTCAACATTAGACTTCTCTTGTGGTTGCTCATCTACTTGTGTCCTAAGTTGGTATGGCAAGGTGGTTGGGGTATAAATTGGTTTATTAACACTCTAAAGATCACTTGTTCCATGTTTTATGAAATTGATGTGCCTAAAATCAAGATTAAGTACATACAAATGAACCAATTAACAATCCCTAAAGGACAACGTCAATTCGGTACAAGGTGGAGCAAATTGTTACGTAAACCCCAATTGCAATAGATGATCCAAATGCTATATTTCATGAAATGAATTACACAATGTTGTATTCCTTAATGAAGATCAATAATATTCTTGAAAACCACGTAAAATAACACATGAAATCAATAAGAACAATGACAGTGATCCACCTTCCACAATACTTGATTTTGAAATTCAAAAATGTGCAAAATGGAAGAATAGAAATCAAGTCTAAGGGCCACTTAATTAAGCACTAATAATTCGAATATAAAGGAATCAAATCTGACCAAGAAAACTTCAATCCAACCCTGGATATGACTCATTAGAGAAGAAAAGAAAAACAACAAATAGAAATTGATATAACTCACAATTTATCCTTATTGCACTCGCCATAATTCCAATTCTTAGGATTGAAATTGATAAGAGGGATTGAACTAAGGATGAACCCTAATTCTCTCACGAAAATATAAAGTGTATTCTAAAAAAAATTCTCCCTAAAAACCTTACTTAAGCAAGTATTTATACTTGCTCCCTTTAAGGCTAAGAAATCCACAAAATTACAATTATGCCACTTTTAGGGTGGCCGGTCCTAAAAGAAAATTACAAACAAATGAAAGTGTCCCAAAAGAAAGATTACAACATAAATAGTCTAAAGAACAATTACAAATAGAAAAATAATATAAATCCTCAAAGAGCCAATGCATCGAAGCGATGTCAATCTCAGTAGGCCATTGGATGATAATCTGATGATGTCCCGTGCTGATCAACTAATGCAAGTCATATGGCATTCCCTGGAGAAATATTATTGTACGTGTAAGATTATTACTCAAACATTTATTAGATAAAAGAAATAAGGTGAAATATGAGTGATTTGGATCATCATCCAAATCGAGTTCTGAGAACATTTAGAGTGTCGAAAAAATTCCCATCATCTCCTTGGGCTTCTGAATGATTTACCCTCAAATCTAGAGGGTCATTTTTGGAACTGAACCTAGATATCTCTACTGGCTTGTTCTCCCAGTTACTAGATGTAGTGGAAGTAATTTTGATCTACTTCTGAAACTAGTGTACCTCAGATGGAGTTATAGGTGGTAGTACTATGCGAGACCCTCTCATACTAAACATATAAGTGTTTCTGAAACCATCATGTAACACCTTTCGATTAAACATCTAGGGCTTACCCAATAGCAAATGGAACGCACACATAAGGATCACGTCACATAGGACCTAATCGTGATACTTCTGCCCAACACTCACAAATACCTTCGCCCTTAGCGTAACATACATACTACCCCGATTGCCCAACCAATGCAAGTTATAAGGGCTAGGATGTGGACTAGTAGATAATTGTAATTTGTCCACTAGTGCAGCAAATATAACATTTGTGAAACTACCACTATCAAGGATGAGCACACAAAGGTTACCTTTGATCCTGCAAGAGGTGTGGAATATGTTCTTCGTTTGTATGTCTCTAGCATCAGGAGATAAGGTTAGAATCTTGTATAACACATTAATGGGTAGATACCGTTCACCTGTACGCTTTTCATGTGTTTCTAGTCCGATCATCATAATACTCCTGCAGTGCTACAGATAAATCTAGAAGCTTAACCTATTCCTCCTCAACCTCAACATCTTCTCCAGCGCCCTCCATAGTAATCATCACCCTCTTATTTGGATACTATGGCACTTAAAGCATTTGATTTGGCGTATTTTTCCACAAGTAAATCCGGGAACAGTCTGCCTCACATCCGGTGTTATTATCTCTTTACCCTTCCCGGAGGGTATATTTTCTCTAGCAGTGCTAGGGGTAGTTTTGTCCACTGCTCACACTATCTCACCCACTGCCTTTGTCCCTCCTAATCGACCATCAGCTGCCATGGGTTTGGTAGTAGTACTAGGCCTACAACTTAGGGCCCTAAACAAGTTAGACCTCCTTTGCCTTTCCACTTTCAGAGCCAACTGAATAGCCTCATCAAGTGTACTATATCACTGCTGCTCAACAACATACACTATCTCATATTTTAACCTAGAGACGAAGCATGCTAGGGTTTGCTCTAGAGGTTCAATTGACCCACATCTAATCATGAAGATTTTAAATTCCTACACATAATCATCAACTACCTTGCCTCCCTACCTCAATGTCTATAGTCGCATGAACAGTTCTTGTTTGCAGTGCTCAAGAATAAATCTCTTTCTCAACACCCTTTTTATATCCCTCCATGTTTGAATCTCAGCCTCCCCATCCCTACGCCTGTTGACAATCAATTTGTTCCACCATAAGGTAGCATATCTTGTAAACTCAATAGCAACCAATCAGACTCGGGTGTTATCATCGATCTCATGGCATTCAAAGAGACCCTTAACCTTGTCCTCTCAGTCTAGATAATCATCAGTTGATCCCTTGCCATCAAAAGAAGGCATCTATAGCTTCACATATTCCAATCCTTGAGGTGGCCTGAAATCCCTATTCAAGTAAGGATTAGCCCCAAAGTTGTCGTCCCTCTCTTCCCTGTAGGGGTGATGATCTCCCTCCATCCTTCTATTCAGATTTCCATCTCCTACTACCCTTTCTCTCTAAAGTAACTATAGAGCTACCCAAGGTGGTGCCTGAAGGTTCACCACTGGTGATTGTGGTAATGCCATCCTATCAATCCTATTTGCCAAAGTAGCAACTATGGAAGTAAGATCTTGGAGCTGTTCTTCCAATGTTCTCCTACTTGCAGTATTATGACCCTAACCTCCACCAACTTGGCTATTGGCCTCATTGCCAATTCCCCCATTCACACTCTCATTGGACATGGTGTGATTTAAAGAAGTAGTCCTACAATTTACAACACACTCCTTCAACAACAACAATCTACACGTTTTAGCAACTACTATGATGTAATAACTCACGTCTCAAAGAGCTTTAAAGGCACAAGGAAATAATTTAGTACTCCAAATAAGTTTAATAAATGAAGTACACACGCAACTACTCTTAAGTAGATAGAATTAAATTCAATAACAAGTGTTTAAGTAACTAGTTCAATTACTTTAACACTGTAATGATTTGTTTGAATTTTAAATTCCACTACTTACCCTTCTTTTTCTTGCCTTGATTTCATACTACAAATAACCATAATGTGCAGCACTTCAACAAATACAAAATGCACAAATCCACCGCCATACTACTCTTCTTTGCTCACGATGCTACTTCAATCACGCCTCCTTCAATTGTCTACAATGCACACACCAAAAATAATCCACACCAAAATGCACATAACCTTCACAAAATTTTACAAACACAATTATACACACATACACCTTCAATTCACAGTGCTAATGTCCCTTCTATTCAACACACACACAACACAACTCTAACAACTCAACTTTTTCCCTTTTTACACCGCAATTCACACTCCCAAACACAACACACATACCCTACGGTTCACACTTCCCAACATACAAATTTTCACCACTACAAAACACTAAAGCAAACCGCCACTTATACACAAAACAACAATAATTTAAAATTGAAAATCAAACCACTTCACTAATTGCAACCCTTCCACAATTGGTAAGAAGTAATTTTCAAATTCAAATAACCATACATTAACTTCTTCAACTTAATGTTTGTTTTGAAAGTCAAATAATTTCCAAATCTTCCACACAACTCAAATCTGGAAATGCTCAATTACAACATCTATTTTCGAAAACAAACAAGCAAATTTCACACTTCTTCTTTCTACACAATTGGAGATACTTCACACTTCCGAATTTAGGTTAAAAAATGCACTAACTCTCCTCTTCCCATCACGATGAAATCAACAACATAGAAGCTTCAACAAGTACTCAAAACTCACTCCAACAAGCAGCAAGTTCAACTCCCTAAGCAAGATAATCAGGCCACTTTAAGTAACAACACCAACAGTTCAATTTTTACTGTCAATTTTGGAATGAAGTTGTAAGATCAAGAACCCTAGATTTCCGAAATTCAAAATCAAATAACCCCTTCTCATAACCACAATCTTTGATACCAAATTATTATATGCCTAAAACTAAGATTAAGCACATATAAATGAACCAATTAACAATCCCTAAAGGATAAGGTCAATTCGATTCAAGGTGGAGCAAATTGTTGCATGAACCGTAATTGTAATAGACGATCTGAATGCTATATTTCATGAAATGAATTACACAATGTTGTATTCCTCAATGAAGATCACTAATATTCTTGAAAACCACGTGAAATAACACACAAAATCAATAAGAACAATGATCGTGATCCACCTTCCACAATACTTGATTTCACAGTTCAAAAATGTGCAAAATGGAAGAATAGAAATCAAGTCTAACGACCACTCAATTAAGCACTAATAATTTAATTATAAAGGAATCAAATATGACAAAGAAAACTTCAATCCAACCCTAGATATGACTCACTAGAGAAGAAAAGAAACACAACAAATAGAAATTAATATAACTCATAATTTCTCTTTATTGCACTCGCCATAATTCCAATTCTTGGGATTGAAATTGATAAGAGGGATTGAACTAAGGATGAACCCCAATTCTCTAAAAAAAAATCAAGTGTATTCTGAAAAAAATTCTCCCTAAAAACCCTACTTAAGCAAGTATTTATACTTGCTCCCTTTAGGGTTAAGAAATCCACAAAATTACAATTATGCCACTTTTAGGGTGCCCGGTCCTAAAAGAAAATTACAAAAAAAATGAAAGTATCCCAAAAGAAATATTACAACATAAATAGTCCAAAGAACAATTACAAATACAAAAATAATATAAATCCTCAAAGAGCCAATGCATCGAAGTGATGTCAATCTCAGCGGGCCATTGGATAATAATCTGATGATGTGCTGTAGCG
Organism: Laguncularia racemosa; assembly: GCA_037954665.1. Taxonomy (NCBI): domain Eukaryota; kingdom Viridiplantae; phylum Streptophyta; class Magnoliopsida; order Myrtales; family Combretaceae; genus Laguncularia; species Laguncularia racemosa. Next base: position 272,887 of record JBBMOL010000381.1, read on the forward strand.
GTCAACTAATGTAAGTCATTTAGCATCCCATGGAGAAATATTATTGTACCTATAAGATTATTACTCAAACATTTATTAGATAAAAGAAATAAGGTGAAATATGAGTGATTTGGATCATCATCCAAATTGAGTTCTGAGAACATCTAGAGTGCCGAAAAAATTCCCATCACAAATAATCCATAAGTAGTTCCTAGGAAGATTTTTCTTTTGTTTGCCCTTTATGGACACTAGGATATTGTGTATGTTGAGCATTGGGGTTTGGATAATAAAGATATAGGTTGGGGCATTTATAGGAGGTACAATTATCCCCGCAATACTGACATTCCATATCATTAGAATCCATGGGTATAGATTTCTCACTATTACTAGGTGCACTTTAATAGTTATATCCTTAACTCTACCAACTGTACTCCATTTTAACATTGAAAGCCAATAGTCATTAAAATCTACTGGCAAAGAAATTCTCAACCCTAAACTCACAATCAATAATAAATAAAAAAGAAGGGAAAAAAAAGGTTAAAATCTGTATAACTAAATAAAAACTAATATGCAAAGTCGAAAAAAATATAAGAGAAGTCAACTAAAATCAATATAAAAGCAAATCAAATGAAAAGGTGAGAAATATTTTTTTTTAATTATTTTTTCTTGAAACATAGATAAAAGAAAATGCATTATAATAATTTACAATGCCTAATCTAGAAGTATTGCTAATAACTAATATTAGTAAAGTGCAATCCTCAGTAGCAGTGTCAAAAACTTGATACATTTAAGCTTTAAAAAGAACAATTTATTCCAATAAGTAAATTAGGTCATGTATATAGTAGGGGAAAAAAAAACTAGTGACACTAAGTCATTCCCACAAGGACTGGATACTAAGTATCAATTATATTAACTCTACTTTTAGCTAGGCAGTCGAATTCCAATTTAAATAAAAAAATATTATTGAATTAAAACTAATGAAATCTAATTATACTAAATAATCCATGAGGCAAAAGATCAAAGATCTAAACATGTAGGATATTGACTAGGCTATCATTTGAACATTTAGTATATATTAAGATTAATTATTTGAATTTTTATTAGATTCACAAAGATCCCCTTCCCTTCTGAGTCTTGGTAATCCTACTTATAACATTAGCTTCCCTTTTGAATTGCCTAATTCATATTTATTAGCTAGGTAAAAGAATTTCTCTCACAAATCTAAATACCCTAACTAAAATTAATTAACTTGCATATCCCTATGTTAAGATAATTAATTTTAATCACATTAAGTTCATAAAACCTAGATTTAATTTAATATGCAAGTGTCCATTTTATAGTTAAACTAAACTTGTTTCAAATTCCCTACAAATCTTCCATTTTCTTCCAATTTTTTCATATTCTAATTTACAAATGAGTCATATCCCCAATAACATATTCATAAATCAAGGAAATCAAATAATAAAAACATTCAAATAATTAAATAATAACATATAAAAGATTCATAATAAAATTAATCCATCAACCCATTTCAATCCCATAAAATAATTTAGTTCATAACAATCAAAAGTGTCACACAAAAGAACAAGAAATATCATTATAAATAAATTCATAAAAGAAAAGAAGATACTTTTGATGTGAATTAAGCTTCAATTAGTCTATTAATCCATCTCCTCAATGTGATCTTAATATTTCTTAGATTTTTATGGCCTTGGTTATGTGCTCAAAACCAAGTTCAAGCACAATCAAATGACTCAAGAAAACAAGTCATAATTCAATCACAAAATCGGTCCAATGTGGATGACAAAATCACATGAAACCCTTTGAGATTTGATGGAAAAATGAAGATCAAATGATGTAAATGCAATCCCTATTTGTAATATTCACCAAGGGACAACAAAAAGAGATTAGATTCATGTGAATTCTGAACAAAATTGAAGCACCAAAACCGTGATTTCCACTCTTCCCCCAATTCCAATTCACACCAATCACTAAAATGATATTGAGTTCAATAACTAAAAGAACAATCAATCTTAACAAGAATATTGTTCATGAATTACACTCACAATAGTTCCAAGAAAGATTCAAATGCACCCTAGATATGACTCACTAGAGAAGAAATAAAAAAAAAAAACAACAAAGATGAAATCGATATGACTCACAATTCCCCTTTGTCGCACTAGCCACAATTCCAATTCTTAGGTTGAAATTGATAAGCGATTTTGACCTAAGGATGAACCCTAATTCCACACGTGAAGTGCTAGGTTTAATCTGAAAAATATGGCCTCCTCAAACCCTATTCTAAGCAAGTATTTATACTTGCTACTCCTAGGGTTAAAAAATGGTCAAAATTACAAGTTTGCCACTTTTAAGGTAGCTAGTCCTAAATGAAAATTACAAGGAAATGAAAGTGTCCCAAAACCAAATATAACCAAAAATAGTTCATAAGAGGAGAAAGATATAAAAGAAATGGTCCTTCATAATGCTGGTCTTTAAGAAGCTTTTGAATTAGGTTCCGTTGAAAACCCTGATTCGTTCAGTAGTATAGGTGTTTTTGCATCCTGTAGGACTGATAAGTGAACCTGCTGAAATGCATCAAAATTATAATGCAAAGATATAGGAAGTAGGTTAGTTTTCTCAAGATTAGGTTTCTCTCGCAAAACCCTCAAAGCTAGATTATGGAGACCCTTAGCTCGGGCCCTGGTGATAGGTCCTAAAGGAGTCTGATTCCTATCACTTGGGATGTAAGTTTCCTTTCTAATAAAATTATTGTATGCATGTCTACTTTCGAAATATTATTGCTTTTAAAACCATTAGATACTTGGGATGAAAGCTTGCTCATGGACACCTATTGAACCACATTATGCGAATGGGCTAAACTTTGGTCTTTGGCATAGATTGACATGAAACTGTAAAAACAAGCTAGCTTGATCCATAAATGCATGACTTGGTCCATCCTTCCTATAATTATTGCACTTAAAATATCTTTTTTGAATATTTTTCGAATTCGCATAATTTCTTATCAAAAGCATAAAAAATAAACACATAAGTGTAATATAAAGTTGGGTAAAATAATATAAAAATTTATAAATTTTTTAATAACTTGGTCTTAATTTAGACATTAAGTGATTTATTAAGCCTTAATCAAAGGACGATGTTTCTCAATGCATGATAGTTTCCAAAGGTCGAGGCAAGGTTACACATAGGAGAATCACTTTCTATGGGCCTTTTAAGTAACCGTATAGTGTTATTAGCCTTCTTACAATGCGAGATTATGAAATGTATGATTGGTTATTGATAAGTGTCAGAAGACCCTTAATTCTAGTGCTTATTAGTTATAATTTTAGATAGATTTAATGTGAATTGTGAAGAAAAGGGTACTTCTATGATTAAATTTTAATTTCAGGCATCAATGAAGACAAAAGAAAGGTTTAAGGATGATATGAGCAGAGGCAAGGTGAAATTTGGCGAAAAATGAAGAAAATTGATTTTCAGTTTAGCATAACCATCAACACAACCCATGCAGACACCAATGCTGGATGAAAAATATGACTAGTAGCTAATTGTTTTTAGCCTTCCCTCCAACAAGGTCATGTTGGAGGCTACGCTAAATTGGGTAGTGAAAATAACGAGTTTCCAAGTCAGCACGGCCATGTTAACGCTCGTGCTGAACCTTGTTTTTGCAGAACTATAAATAGATGCTTTGTTTTATTTTTTAAAGGACTTTTTCCTCCTAGCTTCTTTTTGAAAACCCTAAGGCAGCATTCCAAATCAAAGAGGACGTCAAGAACCAGCATCTGTAGGAGAAGAACAAAATCAAGAAATAAAAAAGAAAGGAAAGAAAGAAGACATCACAAATTGAATCTGTAGGAGGAGAACGTAGATCAAGAAACAACAATTTGACTCTTACCTTTGGAGGGTTTTATTCACATGAGTCTCTTTATTCTATTGATTTTAACTTTAAAAACCATGTGTTGCTAGTTTATTTCATACCTGAACCTTACAAAACCCTAATTATCATATGACATTAGATTGATTGTGCAATTCATGAATGGTTAATTTTCTCTAAATTTATTCATATTGTTTATCATGTTTTATGATTTAATGCTTGGCTAGCATTGAGTTTACATTGATTTCTTCTAAGTTGATTGGAAAATCTCTTATTGGAATAGATCAAATATGGATAAAGAGACTTGTATGTAATCTAAGGATAGAGAACATGTGATGTGCCTAAACCCACTTGGAGGCACAGTAAAAGACTCAAGAAAAAAAACTCAAAGCAATCACAAAACCAGTTCCAAAAGGGTAAAATTGCAAGATCCCTAGTGAAGGTGCAATGAAATCCAAATACTCAATGACGCAATTATGATACCACAATAATAATCACTTCTAACATCACACTGATCAGATATAATCCCACGTGAATAATTCACAATCTCAAATAATTATTCAATTCTAAGTGTAAACACCCCATTTTTGCCCTAGGAATCAGTAATTTTCAATAATAATCAATTTTCAAATTTTTCCAATTTTTCTCTAATTTACCATAAATAATAAAAATATTCAAAAAATAAAAATAAATAGGAAAACATATCAATTTTGAAAAAATGATTTCAGAAATAGCAATAATAAATAATAAACAAATTTTACAAAATTTGGAATTTAAAAAAAAATACAAAAATATAGAAAAATCACATTGCATATATGCAATTTGCGAAATTAGAAAAATCAGGAAAGTGGGCTAGCTCAGCTGGTCCGGACCATGGGCTAAGGTGCGCGGTGCGGGTGCGAGGTCAGGGGTTTGAAACGCGGGGGAAGCAGTTTGCGCGTTTTGCGAATTTTTCATTTACCCAGCACACGTGGCAGCATCTGATTGGTTGGAGGAAGCGCACGTGCCAGGCACGTGATCGTCTCCTACCTCGAGCCCAAGATCGCCGGCGGAAGGAAAAATTCGTATTTCGGCCGTTTTGATTCGATTTTTTGCACAAATCCAACAGATCATCAACATAAATAAGATAAACATTATCTAATTTGAATTAAATCGCAACAAATCGAGGGATTGACATAAATCGGAGTTGGTTTTTCTAACCGAAAATCCGATCAGCTTCAATCGGAGGAAATCTGAGCTTATCCAACTTGGTTTCAAGTGCTTATAAATAGAGGAGGATGGGAGGAAGCAAAAGCACGAATCAGAATTGAGAGAAAGTAAGGAAAGAGTGCAAATCAGAGAGCATCGGAGGAGACCTAAAACCGCGAAGCACCGGCCGGAGTTGAACCACTACTAGGAGGCGATCTGGGAGCAAACCACCGCTACCATTGGATTCAGCAACCTCGAGAAGTTGGGATTCGACACCTTACCCGCTGCAAAAGGCCACCGGAACGCCGTGAACGAGCCTTCCCCGCCGCTGTGTCCGATCGATCCAACCCGACCTGATTCGACTCGACCGACCCGACCCACGCACCGACCCGGATCCAGGTAAGTCGGATTTTTCGGATTTTTTTATTTAATTTACTTATTTTGTTTATTTATTTCTTCCGAATTAATTTATTATTTATTTATTGGTTTTTGTTATTTGCTTAGTTATTTATTTATTGGTTTTTGTTATTTGTTTAGTTATTAGTTATTTATTTGTTTCCATTTTCAATAAATAGAAAAATGTAGAAATTAGGTTTTTTTTTTTAGGATTTAATAATGTAAAATAAATATTAAAATATAGAAAAATAGTAAAAATATTAGGAAAATAATAATAAAATTTTAGATGTCAAAATAGGATAGATAATAAACCAAAAATCACAAAAATCAACAAAAAATCCCAAAAATCACAAAAATCAACAAAAATTCCCAAAAATCACGAAAATCAACAAAAATTCCCAAAAATCACAAAAATCAACAAAATTCTCAGAAATCACAAAAATAACAAAAAAAATCATAAAAATCATAAAAAAATTCAAAAATCATAACAAATGAGTTTTAGAACTTAGAAAAATCCTTTTCTTCAAATAAATCCAAAATTGATGTTTTTTTCCCTAAAAATCATTTTCAAAATAAAATTAAAGCTTAGGTTTAGAAGTTTTTTTAGAAAAAAATCCCAAAAATGGTAAGAACATAAACTAAAAGAGGTTTTCAAAATTATAATTCACAAACAAACTTAAAGTTTTCAAAAAAGCGAACTACGGCTTGTTTGATCCTAAATATTAGGTATGTAGGCACTCATTTGGGTCAACTTATAAAAATTAATGAAAAATCATTTTCTTGAAATAATTCAAAAACATAATAAAAAGTAACAGAAACACAATAAAAACACATTTCTAAAGAGGAACAATTTCAGGAGATTAGGTGGTAACCGTAAAGGTTTTAATAGGTTAGCCTCTGGACTTAGAAACTCTGGTTTTCCCTTTTCCTTTTTTTTCAAAAATGAAAAAAGGAAATAACGACGACTAGTGGTCTAAATTAAGACTAATCCGCTCCTTTAGTCTTAATTCAATATTTCCCAACAACAGTTGGGTGGCGACTCCAAAACTAAACGAAATTCCTAACTCAAGTCGAGGATCTACATTAGATGAGCATAGGGTCTAGTCTAGATTGGATTAGGAATGAGAATTCAAAAATTAGACTCGACAGGATGGCGACTCCACTAGGGACCCATGCCAGTAGGCTAGCCACCTGAATCTTTTCGAATTGTTCTCTTTAAGAAATGTGTTTCAATTATTACTCTGTTACTAACTTTTCAGGGATTAATTAGATTTTGAATTTTCTTTACTGTGGGAGTTTGCATGCATATATGTGTGTGAGTAGACGCGGTCGAACCCGGACCGTCTTAGCAACCTAAGACGGGGAGCCATTTTGTAGGTTTCGGGCAAAGTGAGTTGATTCACCATTCGGGACCGATTAGGCTACCCCACCCTATGCTTCGATATGGCCTGAGATCCATTTCTTCGAGAATGCGGGAGGCCATAGAGCTCGGGAACCAATTAGAACCAACCTACTTGCATACATAACATCATAAGGGGCTGACAATTGAATGACAATGTAATGGTTTGTTATTTTGTCCTTGGAGTTCAGGACCATTTCCTTGTAATGTTTTCATAGTTTTGTTTGTAATTAGGCTATTTCTTATTGTAATAGATGGCTAGCAGTGCAGTCGACCTTCTCCTCCGCAAAGAAATACGGGTGTACAAACCTTTGGACCTGAAGTTGGTACTGGGCCATTGGTTTACTTTGTACAACCCGGAGGAGCAGGCCTTCATCCAGCAAAAGATCGGCCCCATACTCTCACTGACAAAGATAGAGGTGAATTTGCCTTTAGTCTGGGCCATACTCCAATTATGGGAAATCGAGCCCGCTGCTTTCTTTATCGGGCCGCATGAGATCACC
>JBBMOL010000381.1:280740-342048 GCA_037954665.1 Laguncularia racemosa
CAGAGCTTAATTGGGGAAAACCCCAAATACCGGGAAGTACCATATTTCCTTTTTTATTTTTAATGTTCCTTGGTTGTTATTTCCTTTTAAAATTGTGCTAAATTGGAACGTGAGGAAAACTGTTCAAGCTAAGTCTGGGGGAGAGGATAATAAATTATAGAGAATAGAGAATTGATCCACACTTTGAATGTTTGTCCTTAAGCAATTTTAAGCCAAATTTTTTCAAAAATTATCATGAAATCTAGAGATTGTACTAAATGTTGTAATAAGCATCTACAAAATGTGAAATTGACTTGTTCAAATGTTTTACTCACCCACTGCTGTGATTAGAATACATGGTTAAAATTTAAAGTAGTGAAATCTTTAAGAAACAAATTTACTTTGTATTTAGCTTTAGAATTAGAAGTCTGAGAGTAAGTCGAGTCCCTAAGTGAAAAATAAACAAGTTTACATCTAGGTTATATTAGCTACTGTATACTCTTTGAAGTTGTTTGTAAAGCAATCATAACACTTAGTGAAAAAAAAAAAAAAGAAAAGAAAAAGAATCAAGCATAGCCATTACTCCAATGATTCAACTAATTGAGTTAAGAGTATTCAAACTTGAATGTTAGAGTGAGGAAGAGTCCGTAGGGGTATCTCAAAACCCGGTCACTTGAGTAATGAGCTCGGGATGTTGCCGACTCAATGAACTCACTATAACGATAAGGGCGAAAAAGGTAAAAGTTCATGAAAAGAAGCGGGCAAAAAACCCCGTCAAAATAGATGCTTGAATAAATCAAAAGAACATGAATGTGAACATTCATTGAATAAAACAAAGATGTAATAAAAGGGAGAATATATCTAGCAAAGAGCTTATACCATATGCTTTTACTTTTACTGCAAGGATTATATGCTTGATAATATCCAATGAAGTTTAATTGGGTGTTTTTCCTTAATGGATTAAGTATTTACTTTTGGAATAAAAATTCTTTTGCTAAACATGAGGATTAATGTTTGTTTTGTTTAGATTAGCTATTGAATTTTGTCCATAGTAATTTGATCACTGGAAACCAGTTTGGTTGAAGTAATAGACATTAAATTACAAGTCATGAATTACAAATGAATAGATGCTTGGAATGATGAAAAGAAAGTTTGTATAATCTATGACAGATTTCTCAATTGATTTGATGCAAAATTTCTTGAGGACAAGCAAGAGTTTAAGTGTGGGGGAATTTGATAGAGCCATTTTATACTCAATCTTTATAGTATAAATTGTGTTAAATTATTATTGATTTTATAGAAATCATAAGGAAATGGTACTTTAATTCTATCATCATGATAAATCAGGTTAAATGGAGTCAAGATGCTAAATGCAAGTATTTTAGAGAAGTCATCTACAACTTGGATCAAGACAAGGAATTACACCACCGGAGGAAGCACGGTTTGAGGCACGGCCAAGGTTCAAACCGTGTTACACACTGGGCAAGAAGGCGAAAATGAGGACTTTCAACAGAGAGAGACACGGCTTAAGGCACGGCCGTGGTGGAAGCCCTGGGAAGAAACCGTGCTTGGAGCTGTGGTGGAAGCTAGACTTGCCAAGGAGAAGAAAGTGTGGAACATCAACTAGATGAAGGCACGGCTTGAAATCTAGCCGTGGGTGTAACCGTGGTACACACTGGACATGAATGAAGACTTGAAGATTATGCACAGATGAAGGCACGGCTTGAAATCTGGCCGTGTGTGTAACCGTGGTTCACACTGGGCGCGGATTGAAGACTTGAAGAATATGCACAGAGGATGGCACGGCTTGACCCACGGCTGTGTGATAGGGCGTGCCAGGCAGACGAATCTTCACTTCTCGAAATCTACTTGGAAAAGGAAAGATATTTTCGTATCTTGCTAGCAAAAGATCACATGCCATCTCCCTAACAATATAAATAGAACTAACCCTAGAGGGTTAGGACAACTTTTGAATCTTTGAATCTGGAATCACCTTGGAGACAAGAAGGAAACGCGGAGGGAGAGCGGGCAACCGGGTTCATTATGTTTTTATTTTTATTTTTCGTTTTATTGATGAACATGAGTAGCTAAGCTACTTTTCTAGCCAAAGGGTCATAGATTGTTTAATTCTCCATGAATTGTGAGGTCTAATTGACTTGTTTTTTAATCTATTCTTTGTTTTCGGGTATTCATATATCTTCTGATCGTTTTGTCATTATTATCTTTGTTGATTGATATGAATAAAAGCTCTTCTACTCAATTAGCAAGTTAATATATTGTCAACTAGCACGTCAAATCCGTAATTGTTTGATTGTTCTAGTCTTAGTGACGCAATAACATGTTTGGTTATAAAAAAGATGATCGAATTCATGTTATGGAGGTGTTTGATCAGGTTTAAATAGGTTTCTTATAATCTCTGGCTGTTTGGGTGGCCTCTAGATTTAATGCTTTTGATAGATTAAACCTAAGTGCTTGTCTAGGTTTTTAATCAATAAGAAAATATTCAAAGCGCTTGTCTGGGTTATCGGAATAAGGAGAGATGGTTTTTAAGCTTGTAATAACCAAAACCCTTTTTTCTAGAACAAAATAAGAACATTTGCACGATGATCAATTTCCTTAAATTTAAAACTATTTTTTGTTTTTTCCTTTGGCTAGGTTTTATTAATATCCGATTTTTTCCCTTTTTTTACTTTATTTTGTTCACAAACAACCCCCCCCCCCCCCCTTTTTCTTTTCCCTTTTATTCCCCTTTGAGTAAAATAAGTTTAACCCAAACTTGGGGATTCGCCCCTACTCACCACATATCAAATATAAAATTTCTGGGAGTGGGTTTTTTTTTTTTGTTAGATTCGACCCCCCATCACTACCATTGGGGGTTTTCCCTATAATGGGGTTTACATAGCACTACTCATTTTTCACCATTTGAGATTGGTAGGGTTTTTTAATCCACTGGCCCCTTTTTAAATTTTATTGCCTTTTCCACCAAACAAGTTTGTGATTTGATGCGATTCAAAGGGCAGTTTTCAGAAAAGGATAAACTTTGAGCAAAAGAACAAGCAGTATGTGAAAAAACCAACAAGGGTCGTCGACAAGCTGTCTTTAAACCTGGAGTTTGGGGTTTGGGTTCACTGGCAAAGAGGGGTTTCCCGTGCACTTTGACAAACTATTTCCAAAGGGGCGATGGACCATTTCAATTTTTTGAGCGCACAACAAAAACAACAAGATAGATTTGCTGAGAGTATAAGTAAGTTCACGTTTAATGTTACTGATTGAGTCATTTTGATGTGGGTGATGATTTGAGGAAAATCCTTTTCAAGAGGAGGGGAAATGTGAGATCCATGAGAGGTCGAGCCGAAAAAGGAATGAGGACCCTCTTGAAGTGCCGCCTGGCCCGATCACAAAAAACAAGCGAAACGATTAAAGGGGAAGCATTTAACGGGTTGATAAAGGTGTCCTAACCCCGGAAAGGATTGGAGAATCATGAAGTTGGAAACGGATTGGAACAACCAGGAAGACCCTTTGTTTTTATACAACTCACACCAGACCGGGAAAAGAGGGCGGTACTTTAAAGGGCACGGCTGTGTGGGAATTCCAAGATTGCACAGAATCTTACACAGCTAACACAGGGGAAAAAGGGCACGGCCGTATATGGGACAAAAAATCTATAGAAAATACACGACAAAGTACTGGTCGTGTATGTGACCGAATGTGCAAAAAAGTACACTTCAAAGTCACGGCGTGTTACGGCGGTAGTTCCCCAAATTGTATAGAAAGGTACCGCCGTGTACCCCCTCCCGGGCCAGCTTTTTCCTTTTTCGTGTTTTTACGAAATTACAAAAGCTCGTTGTTTTGGACTTGTTTTTTCACAAATTGTAACCCTATATAAAAGCTGTGGGGTTTTAAACAACAAAAATTTTTACTATTTAATATTAAAAAATTTTTGAGGGCACCTCTTTTGGGTTTCTTCAAAAATAAATCGAACTTATTGGATGTTTTTCCGTAGCGTCCATCTCGATTTATAAAATGGGTCTTCACCCCGATTGTGGGCCCCTTGTTACCGGGTTTCTTGTCCGCTTATAGACAAGGTCGGGGTTTCCACTTTAGGTGTTTGGGCGTCTTGGGAACGAATTTCCGAACTTTTGGAGGGTTTCGTCACGGTTGGGTGTTCATACAAAAAGGCATAAAGAAAAAAAAGTAAATGAAAAAAATGCTATAATCTTCAAGGTTGTGAACTTAATCCTCCAAAAAGATTCCCAAAATTCTTTAATTAGAGCAAACTTAAGCAAAATAACATTCTTTCTTTAAACTAAAATTTGGGAAAAAATGAAATGTAAAAGAATTAAAAGAATAAAAAACCTAAAGTTCCTAAGGGAATTCAAAAGATTTAAAAGGAAAACAAAGGATATAACAAGGATTAAAAAAAAAAGGATTCAAAACAAAAGGGTGATGCTTTCAAGGTTCAACCCAAGGGGTCAAATTTAACAATCCAAAAAGGGGGGGATAAGGTTAATCGATGAGGAAATTTAGTTTGCAAATTAATTTAAAATACGATTTAGAGAGATTTTCGCAAGGATACTGAGGGGGCAATGTAGCCCGGCCAAGGCCGGGAACCTTAAATGTAGGCCGACTCAAGCCGCGGGTCGAGCCTTTTGGGGCCCCTTTAATGTAAGCCCGGGTCAAAGGCGGCGGCCTTTGATGTAGGGCGCCTAAAGGGCCGGGGGCCTTTAATGAATCCTCTGCTCGCTTCTTCAATTTTGTGAAAAAATCCCCCAATTAACTTATAATTTTCTTTTGGGTCCTCAAAACCTGAATTTTTCCCAAAAAACACCATTAAATATCATTTTTTTATATTTTTTTTATAATATTGAATAAATTTAATATCAATCAAAAGAAATAAAGTAAAAATTTGGGTCTTATCAATTAACACATAAATTGAAAATGAACAATTGATAAATATTTTAGTTAGGGTTTTTTTGTTACCCTTCTTCCAAAACCCAACTGATGTTTTAACAAACCTAGGCTCTGATACCAAAATGACACGAAACCCAACTATGATGAAACCCAATACCCAAACTTTGGGAAATTTCAACCCTGATGCCCAAAAAATCGAGGGGGAAAACCCCGACCCGTTTTTTTTTTCCCATAAGTGGCAAGAACCTTGGGATATGAGGGTGGTCGAATCCAATAAAAGTAAAACCCTCCTAACAAATTAAATGAATTTTCATAAGTGGGGGGTAGGGTCGAATCCACAAGATTGGTTAAATTTTTTCTTCCAAGGAAAAAAAAGGAAAAAGGGAAAAAGGGGGGTTTTGGTTTTTAATCGGTAAAATTAAAAACAAGATAAGAAAAAGGGAAAATTTAAAAAAGCCCAGCCAAAGAAATCAAGAAGTTTAATTCAAGGAATGATCATCTTTTAAAAGTTTTCTTTTGTTTCCCAGATAAACTGGTTATATTATTTAAAAAGTCTAACAACCTACTTTCCCTACTTTTCCCCGATAAAAAGAGAACTCTTTGATTATTTTTTCTTTTCGATTAGACAACCCCAGACAAGCGCTTAGGGTTTAATCTCCCAAAACATTTAAAAAATAGAGAACCCACCAAATTAGCCATAGATTTTAAAAATAACCATTTAAAAATGACCACACCCCCTAAAATAAATTTATCACTATTTTTAATCAAAATGTTATTGTGTCACTGAACTAGAACAATCAAAAAATTACGGGTTTGACGTGCTAGTTACAATTATTAAATTGCAATTGATTTAAAAACCTATTCATACCAATCAACAAAGATAATAAAGAAAAAAGATCAAAGATTTAAAAAATATCCAAAAAAAAGAATAATAAATACAAGCAATTAGACCTCACAATTCGGGGAGAATTAAACATCTAGACCCTTTGGCTAGAGAAGTACTTAGCTACCATTTTCCAACAAAACGAAAATAAAAAGTGAGACAGATAAACCCCTTTGCCTCTCTGCCTCCAAATGACCAAAAGTTCCAAATTTTAAAAGATAAAAAGTTGTCCCCCCCCTCTAGGGTTTTTTCTATTTAAATTGTTAAATGTCATGTATTTTTTGCTAGCAAATACAAAAATTCTTTCCTTTTCCAAGTAGATTTCGAGAAGTAATTTTCGTCTGCCTGGCACCCCTAGCACACGGCCCGGGGGCAAGCCGTGCCCTTTCCCCTGTGCATAATTCACGTATCATCTTTCCCTTTTCATTTTAGCACTCTTCACCACGGGTAATCTTAGGCCGTGCCTTCCTCTGGCATGATCTACAAGTTCTTCTCCTTGGCCCATCTACTTCCACCACGGGTTCAAGCACGGTTTTTTTCCCACGGCTTCCACCCGGCCTGCCCTAAGCCTTTCTCTCTCTGTTTTTAAAGTCCACATTTCCCCTTTTCGTCCCCGTGTGTAACAGGTTTGCCCGTGGCCGTGCCTCAAACCGTGCTTCCGATACATGGGCCCCGTACTTCAACCGGTATCTTCCTGTTGATTAAAAACCCGTACACGCCGTTATTCTTTCTAGATTTTCTCTCTTTTATACATTTTTGTTTTATTCAATGAATGTTTACATTCATGTTCTTTTGTTTTTATTCAACCCTCTATTTTGACGGGTTTTTGCCCACTTCTTTTTTTTTAAAACTTTTCCCTTTTTTCGCCCTTATCGTTATGGGTGAGTTCATTGAGCCCGGCAAAATCCCGGTTCATAAACTCAAGTGACGGGGGTTTTAGATACCCCTACGGACTTTCCTCACTATAACTTTCCCAAGTTTGAATACCCTTAACTCAATTATTGAATCTTTTGGAGTAAGGGCTATGCTTATTCTTCTTTTTTTTTTTTTTTTTTTTTTTTTTTTTCTAAGTGTTTTGATTGTTTTAAAAAAAAACTTAAAAGAGTATACAGTAGCAAATATAACCTAGAAGTAAACTTGTTTATTTTTCACTTAGGGACTCGCCCCACCTTAGACTTTTCCCAAAATTTTTAAAACTAAATACAAGGTAAATTTGTTTTTTTTTTAAGATTTCACTACTTAATTTTAAAACCCTTTTATTCTAACAAAGCAGTGGGGATAAAAAATTTGGGAAAAAGTCAATTTTCACATTTTGTAATGCTTATTTTCAACATTTAGTATAATCTCCAAAAGTCTTAAATTGTGAAAACATTTGGGTTTAAAAATTGGGGGAAGGAAAAACATTCAGAGTATAAAATTTTTTCTAATTCTCTATATTTTTTTTTTCCTCCCCCCACACTTAGCTGAACATGTCCTCACCCATTCTTAATTTTGCACAATTGAAAAAGGGAAATTTAAAAAAATCAAGGAACATTTAAAAGGGGAAAAAAAGAAAGGAAATACTGGTCCCTTTCCCGGGATTTTAAATTTTTCCCCCTTTAAACTCTGGAAAATGTCCCCCCCTAAAGATATTTTAAAACCCTTTCTCAATGATCCAAAGAGTAAAAAAAAATATGTTAGTGATAACAAAAGGACCAATCCACCGGTTGGGTGTTTCCCGGGAAACAACTTAAATCGAAAATTTGGTAAATAATACTTTTTGACCTACAAAAAAATTTTTTTCCCCGGGAAATCTTTTGGGGATATGAAAACCCTTTTTTTTTTTTCCTTGTGATTTTAGAAATCTCGTACATTTCTTTTGGGAATTTCTTGAGTTCTTGAATTGGGAAGGGTTTTCTAGGTTCACCCGCCTCATCTTTTCGCATTTTACATTGTTTTACACCCCAAAAATAGGGCCTTATTTTTTCCACTCCACGGGGAAAATGACAGGGTTTTTCCCAAAATTTTTAAAACAAAGGGGGAGACATCCCTTTTTAGGGTCTTGTAAGTTGTTCGGTGGGGCCCATAATCATCCTAAAGGGGCCCCTTGTGCCCCAAACCCTTCCCTGTTTGGGATTGACGGTTTTTTCCAGAATAGATTTGATTTCTCGATTTGAGACTTCGCCAATAATTTTTTTTGGGGGTGGTATCCCGGGTGGAAGTGCGAAAAGGGGACCTTTTTTTTTTTTTAGTAGAGTTTTAAACTTTTTTCTATTAAAAAAGGGATTTGCCAAAAATCACTGAAAAAGACCTTTGGTGCCCACGAACCTAGAAAAAATATGAGTTTTAAAACAAAATCCACAAAAATTTTTTAGCATCATTGGGTTGGGTTGTTTTTGGCTTCCACCCATTTTGAAACATAATCAACAGCAAAAAGGATGAAAAACATTACTAAAAAAAGGGAAAGGAAAAGGCCCCCAAAAAGTCAATCCCCCATATACAAATATTTCAAAAGAAAGAATAGGAGTAAGGGGGCCAATTTGGTCTCTACTTTCCTAATTGCCAACCCTTTTGACATTTTTTACAACCCTTTCCCAAAAAACATAAAAGAGCACAAAAAAAAAGTGGGGCCAAAAATAAACCCCCATCCTAAAAACCTTTTGAGCTGTCCCTTAGGGCCAAAATGTCCACCACATGCTTTTATGAGTGAAAAAAAAAATTTTGAAAGGGAAAAAAGGGAAATTATCGTCTTGAAAATAAAACCGTCTAATGTTTTGGGATCAGCACAATGTTTCCAAAAATTGGATCATCCCATACAAAATACTTAGCATAAATTTTAATTTTATTTTTTTTGGAGCCCTAGAAAAAATCCTTGGAATGTTTTAGTAACCCAAAAATTTGACAAATCACATACCCCCAAAAATTGTCTTTTGGGAATAAAAAAGAAAATTACTCATCGGGGAAAATCGTTTTGGATTTGTTGGAACCCCCCTTTTGATAGGAATTTTCCTGGGGGGCCAAACAATTTAAGTTTTTCGGCCTTTCCTATAAACGTATCTCCAGATCAAAACTCTTGTAATAAATATCCACCCAAATAAGTTTTGGTTTCGCCCCTTTTCGCGAGCAGGTATTTGAAGTGAAATGACCCAAAGTAAAAAAAAATTACCTTAGCCCAAAGTTAAATTGATTTAAAATTTTTCTAATGCCAAAAACAACACCCAAAGATTTTCTTTTTCCGTTGTGGAAAATTTTGCATTGAGCTTTTATCCAATGTTCTGGAAGCATAATAAATGACAGGAGAAGCTCCCCAACTTTTTTGGCCAAAAACTGCTCCAACGGGCTTTAATTGCTCGCATCACAAATGTTTTAAAGGGGAAGGTCCAGTCGGGGGGTTGGTTTTTTGGAGCAGAATTTAAAATTTAAATTCTAAAATGTGTCCAAAAGCGTTTCTTGCGGGCCCTCACCGAACAAAAAGGGTAAACTTCTTTTGTTGCAATTAAACATAGGGGTTGAGTAATCTTAGAGAAACCCTTTGGGAAAAGCGTGATGGGAACCCCGCACCCTTTAAGAAAAAAACCGAATTTCAGTACACTCAGGGGGTGGGTTTAAAGATTTAATAAAATTTTACCTTAGCTTTATCGCCCTTTAACCCCCCTTAGAAGATAAAATAGGGCCCTTTGAATGAATTTGTTAAACCCAAAAAGTGACATTTTTCATAATTAAAATACAAAATTCTTATTTTATACATTTTTAAAAGCATTTTTTGAAAGGGTTAGTCAAACATGAATCAAAAAAATTACCATAGAGGGTGAAGTAATCCATGAAAGCCTTTTATAATTTTCTCCACAAAATTTCTGAAAATAAAACAAACCCAAACATTTTGGAAATGTGGCTGGAGAAATTGCAGACCCCAAAAGGCACCCTTCGATATGCAAAAGTACCAAATTGGCAAAGTAAAATTATTCTTCTCTTGATTTTCCGGGCCACGGGAAAATTTGTTTAAAAACCCTGAAAAACCCCTCAAGGAAAACAATAATGAAAAGGGCCACCAAACATTAAAGGGCATCTGATAAAAAAAAGGAAGAGGGAATGGTCCTTCCTTTTTGGATGCTTTTAAAACTTCCTGATAAAACCCCAAAACCCTCCTCCTTTCTAAACCCCAGAAAGGGTTAACCCATCAGAGTTTTCAATCACAGTTAACCCTTTTTCCCTTTGGAACAATTTGGGTTTTGGGACTTCCCCCACTTGCTTTTGGGAAAATTTTGGATAAAATCATACCTGCATCAAGAAGTTTAAAGATCTCTTTCTTAACTCTTCCTCATGGGTTTGGATTCAAACGACGCTGAATTTCCCCTTTGGAAGGTTTGCAATTATCTTCCATCAAAATCTTGTGCTGCAGGGGGAGGGGCTTCCCCCCCCCCCCCCCCCCCCCCCCCCCTTTGATTTTACTATGGACCACCCAAAAGGTTCTTTTTTCTCCCCTTCAACCCCCGGGAATCAACTTTTTTTTCTTCTAAAGAATTTAACTTTTTGGGAGATTTTACCCAAAAAACCCCAAGGTCCCCTTTTCCCCCTAAGAAAATAATTTTTATGTTCGGGTGGGGGTTTTAATTTAGTTTTGGTGCCCCACAATAAAGGGAAAGAATTTTTGTTTTGGGAAGGGAAAGTAAATGAATGAAAGGACCATAAATTCCCTATGGGTTTTTATTGATTCCCAACCCCCAAATCTTGTCTTACAAATCAGGGATATTACAAGTTTTTCCTTTAAAGGGGAGTTTTAAATTTTGCATAAATTAGAAAGACTCCATTAAGAAAAAACTTTCAACTCATCGTCTTTCTATCCAATCAAATTTTGTTGTGAGGGGTCAAAAATCCACAACAAAAAAAAAAGAGAGTATCCCGGATATTTCAGGGCATCAAAAATTTTAAATTTAATCACTTCCCACCACCCAAATTTCCCCTATTGGGTTACCATAAATGTACATCGATTTTTGTTCTAGTGTCTTAAGAAAGGGGTCTCCCTAATAATTCATTTTTTAATTAGGGAAAATTCTTTATTCTCCTTGTAAAGGGCACGTAAAAATCTGCGGGGAAAACCCAAACCTTTAATTTTGTACTAAAAAAACTTCTAAAAACTCCCTCGGAAAAAACCCTTTGGACCTATCACAAGTTGAACAATAACACCCTTTTTCCCTTTTTGGGGGCCAACATTTAAACATTGAAAAACAACAGAGGCATAACATTAATTGAATTGTTTTTACTTTAGTAATTCCCAAATTACCCATTTTGCCAAGGTAAAACAAACCTGGATCCTTACATTTAGGAGGAAGCTTCTTCTGAAGAAAAGTGAAACTTCTTTTCCCCACACTAATTTTTCAAATTTCCTTTCACTTTCTTTTTTTTTAGTGCACCCAAATTTTTTAAAAATTTTTGCATAAAAGAGGGACTTGCTTTTAAAGGGATACAAAGGAATGTTTACCTAAAATTTATTAAAAATATCAAGAATCCCCTTTTTCCTTTAGCTTCATTCTTGGATTTTTCTAGTTGGAAGGGAAAAGAGGTGCTGGGGTTTTATGACCCTTTTTTGGTTCAATGAGGGGGCCTTTGATCTGATTGTTCCTGGCGTGGAGTTGCATTTTTTTTCTCAGTCTTCCTCAGGATTAGGTTTGGGGTTCCCCTTTTCAAATTTTATCCTTGCCAAAATTTTGTTCCAAATTCCCCAAATAATTGTTAAACACTTTTCTTTTGGGTTTTGACGGTTTGAGAAGGTAATTTCCCTTTTTTCCAACCTATTTATAGAAGAAGCAAGTTGACTTACCTGATTTTCCAAAATTGTGGTTGCCCCCCCTTGTTC
The DNA here is from genome assembly GCA_037954665.1 of Laguncularia racemosa. Taxonomy (NCBI): domain Eukaryota; kingdom Viridiplantae; phylum Streptophyta; class Magnoliopsida; order Myrtales; family Combretaceae; genus Laguncularia; species Laguncularia racemosa. Next base: position 292,347 of record JBBMOL010000381.1, read on the forward strand.
CCTCCTGGGAAAAAGTTTTTTTTTAAAAGGAAAAAAAAGATTAACAATGTCCCCCAAAGACATACCTGAAGGGGGAAGGAGCTTGGGGTACTTGGGGTGAAAAACTTAGGCTAGAATGTTGGAATTGTTTTGGGGTTTTTGCCTTAAAGGAAGTTAGGATGATCCCCCATCCAGGGAAAGTAAGTATTCAAATAGGGGTTCCCTCTTCCTTTGCGGTTTTTCCCGGAAATCCGCCCCACAGCATTGGGGTTTTCAAAGGTTTTTTTTTTTCATCTTACAATGTGGGGGCAAAAGTTGGGCGGAAGATTAGGGGGGCCCGCACCCCACCCAAGCCCTTCACCGCTGGTTTTTCCAAAAGCTTTGCTGCCCGCCCCAAAAAAGGTTTGATTAGAAATTTTTTATGTTCAAGGTTAACACACTTATCAATTTTCCTTCCTTGAAAATGTATCCCTGCTTTTACCCAAAATTTTGCGAATTGGCAGCCAAATAAGATCAATTTCCCAGGGTTGATTTGGGGGTTTTTTTTATTATGGCGCCCCACTTGGCATCCATCATCTTCCTCTCCATCGGAAATAGGCCTTCGTAAAAATATTGGAAGGGGTTTTTTCAGATATCCCCTGTTTTTGGGCAGCCCTTTCACACATTTCTTGAACCTCCCCAATTTCTCATGAAAAGTTCGGTGTCCCTCTGTTTTAACCACAAAAATTTTTCTTCTTTTACCGCGGGTTTTGGATGCGGGGAAAAATTTTTTTCAAGAAGAGTCTAACCATATCTGTCCAAGGGTGTTTAAAAACCCCGGAGGCAAAAAAAACAACCAATCTTTAGCTTTAGTTAAATTAAAAAAAAACGGAAAAAACGTTTGCTTGAATTTTATCTCGGTTTTTCCTTGCGGCCTCATACTAGAACAATATATGAAAAATCTTTTTAAATGTTTACGAGGGTCTTCAATTTTCAAAGACCAAAGAAAGGGGTAACCCGATGTTAAACAACCCCGATTTTTTAAAAACCCAAATTTCCCCGGGTATTTTAGGGTTGGGAATACAAAATGGTTTTTGATTCACAAAAACTGGCGCAGCCAAATCCTTAAAGTTCTCTCGGGAAATTTTCCCTATCGTCTTCTTTTTTTTAAATTTAAGGGGTGAAACAGACAAATCCATGCTAAGTTCTTTAGTGGGATCTAGCTCTTGTTGCAGCCTCTTTAGAGTTTCTCAATCTCCCGGGTTATAATTTAGTTTTACTTGTTTTGAGAAGAACGAGTCATAAAGAATGAAATTTAAAATTTTACTCAATTCCCCCGGCAACGATTCCAAAAATTTTATGGGTGTCGAATCCAAAAAAATAAAACCTAAATCCTAGACAATTATATGAATTGATATAGTGGGGAGTAGGTTTGAAACCCAGAGAAAATTTGGTTTTAAAAAATTTTTTCTATCAAGGAGAAAAAAAAAGGGAAAAAAAAAAAGGGGGGGGGTTGGGGTTTTTGAACGAATAAAGTTAAAACAAGTAAAAAAATTGAATATTTAAAAACCTAGCCAAAAGGGAAAGAGATAGTTTAATTCAAGGAAAATTTAACATCGATGCAAATGTTTTATATTCCTTTTTCCTAGATAAACTAGTTATGGTTTTTAACAAGCTCCAACAAACCCATCTCTCCCTACTTCCTCGATAACCAAAAGAAGCCTTTGATTATTTTTTTTTTTAAACGATTAGACAACCCCAAAGTGCTTAGGATTTTAAACTACCAAAAACATTAAAAACTAGAGAGACCCCCCATTCATGCCAGTAATTATAAGATAAAACCCATTTAAACATGATTCCCCATACCTCCATAAAAATGAATTTGATCATCTTTTTTTAATCAAAAATGTTATTTTTTTCAATGAGACTAGAACAATCAAACAAATTTCAGATTGACATTTCTAGTTTTAAATATTTAAATTTCCCAATTGAGTAGAAGAAACTCTATTCAAACCAATCAAAAAAAGTAATTAAGACAAAACGATCAGAAGTTATATGAAAATCCCCAAAAAAAGAATAGAATAAAAACAAGTCAATTAGACCCCACAATTCGTGGAGAATTAAAAATCTATGATCCCTTTAGCTAGAGAAGTATTAGCACTCATGTTTTATCAACAAAAACGAAAATAAAAAGTAAAAAACAGGGCGAAACCCCGTGGGCCCGCTCTGCCTCCCAAATGATCCCAAAAATTCCAAATTAAAAGATTCAAAAATTGTCCTCAACCCCCCTAGGGTTGGTTCTATTTATATTGTTAGAGGGATGGAAAGTGATCTTTTGTAGCAAGATACAAAAAAAATCTTTTCCCTTTTTTAAATAGATTTTTAGAATTTAATCTTCGTCTGCCTGGCACACCCTACCACACCCGGGGGTCAAGCCTTTCCTTTCCCCCTGCAAAAATTCACGTATCAAACTTTCCCTTCCCCGGGGTGTGCACGGCTTTACCCACGGCTAGATCTTTGGGCCTTTCCCTTCCCCTAAGCAGATCTTTCAAGTTTTCTCCTTGGGACGTTAGCTTTTCCCCCACGGCTTTAAGCACAGTTTTCCCACGGCTTCCACCACGGCGTGCCCTAAGTCGTGTCTTCCCCTCTAAATTTAAAGTCCAAATTTCCCCCTTTTCGTCCATTAATTTAAAACGGTTTTCGCCATTCCTTTCCCTTAAACCCTGCTTTCCCATACCGGCCGTGTTTTTCAACCCTAATTTCCTGTTTAATTTTTAAAAACCCAATCCCCAGCCCTGTACTTCAATTACAGGCCCCGAAATTCCCCCCCGGCGGGGTTTAAAACCCTTTTCTTGACCAAGTGGGAGAAGATTCTCTAAATTTTCTTGAATTAGCACCCTTTACTCCATTTAAACCCGATTTATTAACCCTAATAGAATTTAAATACCCCTTTCCTTTGTTTTCTATACAAACAATAATGAAATTAAAACCCCTTTTTTTCTATAAGGGGTTGAGATAAAATGGCTTTTATCATTAAAATTATGTAGATGCCACCCAAAGGGATGAAGACCGATTGAAAAATCGGGTGAAAACCACGGAAGAAAAACCGTAAGTTTTTAGAGTAGTTCTTTAAAGAAACCAAAAGAGGAATTCTCCTTTAAAAAAGGGTTTTTAAAAATTGTATACAAAAATTTTTTTCTAGCTGTTTTAAACCCAGGGGTTTTAAAGTAGGGTTTTACAATTCGTAACAATAAAGGCCAAAACGACAAAACTTTTTTTAATTTAAATTTAAAAAACAAACGGGGACGTAAAGGCCGGGGGCTTTGAAAGAAGGGGCCGACGGCCTTGGACCCGGGCTTGGTATATACAGGGCCTTGATTTTAGACGATTTTCTCTCTAGGGAAATTGTTAACCCCCTACCCGTGTCCCTTTGAACCGGTTACAAAAGTATGATTTGTGAAACCTCCAGACTCTCACGGCCGGCCCTTGAAAAGACACGCCTCTTCAACCCGTTTCGTTATGATTATACAAGAGCAGGGTATTCCCATGGTTTTCCAACCTTTCTAACTAGTTTGCCCCAATCCTTTCCGGTTCGTGACACCTTTTCAACCCATTAATGTTCCTTGAATCTTTTTGCTGAGTTCTTGTGATCGGTCTAGGGGGACTTAAAGAGGATCACATACATTTTTGGGCTTTGATCCATAGGATCTCATAAATATGACGCACTATTTTGGGGATTGGATCAACTTATAATTTGTTATATTACCACAACAAATCCAAGTCCACTCGCCAAAATTTCCACTTGAAATTGTAAAGCAAAATCCCGTAAGGGGGTATCTCTCACGGCACAAAATTTTTTGTTTTCTAAAAATTTTCAAAACCCCCAAAAAAGCCTAATTAGCAAGTATTTTACTTCTCCCTTTAGGGTTAAAATGACTAGAAAATTAAAGCTATGCCACTATAGGGGGGCCGGGGTCCTAAAACAAAAAATTACAAAAAAATAAAATGTCCCAAAAAGTTTAGAAAATAAATATTCAAAAAATTTTTTGAAAATCAGAAATAAAATCTTAAACAAGCTAGCCCGCAAGGGAATTCGTGGTTCAACTCATCTTGGGTTTTGGGTGGTCCTAGATAACTCCAAGGAGTCTTAGTGAGTTTTCCATCCCCTTATGAAGCCAAATAATATATTTGGAATATACTAATGAAAAAGTAAAGAGGTTAAAACAAATTCAAGGGTGTGATAGACCCTTTTTATACTAATCTTTTAGTATGAATGTGTTAATTATTATAGATTTTATAAAAAAAAAATAAGGAAATGGAAATTAATTTATTATGGTGATAAATCGGGTCAAATGGGTCAAGGTGCTAATTCGTAAATTAGAAAGTCACACATTTGGGATCAAAGACAAGGATTTACCCGCCGGAGGAAAGTACATGGGCGGTAGTTAATACACGGCCGGTACTTAGTTTTGAAGCCTAGGAAACTACTGGTTGAAGTACCCCGTGTACTTCTTGAAAATCCCTGGGAAAATACATGGTTGAAAATACCGATGTGTATCTATCTAGAAGGAGGTCGGTTTTGAGACACGGCCAAAAAGGAAACCATGCTCACATGCAGGAGAAGGGGAGAGACACGGGTTGTACATGACCATGGTGGAAGCCGTGGTGGAAAAAGTGGGGAAGCTTGACGAAGCCCTGCCTAACTAAAAAAGAAGGGGAAATTGTGGAAATTCGACCCAAGGGTGACCGGCTTGGGATCTGGGCGGGTTGAAGCGTGGTACAATTGATCGGGGGAAGACTTGGATTACCCCCGAGGAAAGGGACGGCTTTACCCCCAAACCGTGTGGTAGGCATGCCCGGCAGCGATTTTTAATCCTCGAGATTTACTTTAAAAAGAAAGAATTTTCGTTATTTGCTAGCAAAAGTCACCTGCCCTTCCTTTTTCAATTAAATAGAGCTACCCAAAGCGTTAGAAAAAAAACTTGAATCATTTGAGCAAGAAGGAGGGAGGAGGCAGGCAAAGACCCGGGGGCTGAGGCTTGTTTTGTTTTTAATTTTTAAAATTTGTTTTTTTGATGAACATGTGTAGTAAGTATTTTTTTATCAAAGGGTCATAGTTATTATATATTTTCCCTGAAACGTCTTTTCATTATTTTCTTTTTTGTTTGGGTTAATTAGAGCTCTTTACAAAAATTTCAATTTAATTTTGTAAAAATAGAAATCAAAACCGAAAATTGTTTGATTGTTTTTTCTCAGTGACACAATCCCCCCATTTTTGGGTTTTTAAAAAATTTAGATGATAAAAATTTATTTTTAAAAGGATGTTTTTTTATTTTTAAAAGGTTATTTAAAATTCCCGGGCTAAATTGGTATCTCTTATTTTTAAAAGCTATTGAAGATTAAATCCTAAAGCTTGTCAAAAATTTCTAATCGATAAGAGAAAAAACCCCAAAAAGTTTTTTTTTGGGGGTTTACCCCAAGAAGTACAGAGAGATTGGGTTTTTAAGCTTTTAAAAAAACCATCCCATTTATCTAGAAATAAGGATTTAAGCTTTGCATCGTGATAAATTTCCCTTTCGAATTAAATATTTGATTCCTATGGCTAGGTTTTTTAAAAATTTTTGATTTTATTTTTTTTGTTTAATTTTTTTTTGTTTCAAAAAAAAAAACCCCCCCTTTTTTTTTTCCTTTTTTTTCGTTTGAATGAAAATTTTTAAACCAATCCTGGGATCCCGAACCCACTCAAAATTATAAAAAAAAAAAAATTTTTCTTTGTTGGGATTTGGTTTTTTTTTTTTTGGATTCACCCCCATAAAATCGATTTGAAAAAAATTTCCCCCCCTTCCCCAAAAGTTTTCAAAATTTTTTTGTTCTTGCCCAAATGATAAGTTTTTAGGTTTTTTGTTTCCCATCTTCCTGGGGCCTAAAAAAGTTTTTGCCCCAAAACTGGTATCAAAGAGTAGGACTTTTTTCTCATACTTTTCTATCTGAAAAGTATCTTGCAAAACCCCAATATCTAAAATCCCACAATGGGTTTATTGTTTTTTCCCCCCCTTTTTAGGATGTTCTTATTTGCAACAAAAAAAAAGGATCTTTTTCTGATGCCCCCCCTGTTTAACCCCCACCATTGATTTTTTTCCCCTCTTTTTCATCCATTTGAAAAGCTGATCCTCATGGTTTTCAAATGGTTACCCCAATTGATCATTGCCCTTAAAACCCGCTGAAGGTGAGCAAAAACTATCTCTGAATAGTCGGCCCTTAAAATGATGGGCTCATTAAATTTAAACCCTCAGTCCCCAATGGTTTATTTAATTTATGACCCTCAAACCCCCTTGAATGTGAACCAATCCCTAAATGTTTGGCCCTTTTGGTATTTTGTTTTTTTTTTGGACTATGATCTTAAAGGACCCAAATGGTTTCCCACATCTGTTTTTTTAAAAATTTTTCACTCTAAGGGCGGGGTAAAATGCTTAGGCCCATGGGGGCTATGTTTTTTTCAAACCCCCTTTAAAAACCAAAAAAAACACATGGTTTCAGAATTTCTTTTTCCCCCCCTTTTTTAATACATAAGTTTCCCCAAAAAACCCCCTCAGAAAGCCCCCTGCATAAAACCCCGGTTGCCAAGCAAAATAGGGGGTGTAAATGGGTTTTTGAATATCACACTCGATTTCACTTGATTTACCCCCCATACTAAAAGGTCCCCAAGCTTTTGGTCAAAATGCAAACCCCCTGATCACAACCCAAAAGCAATGTATAGGGTTTCGGATGTAAGTAGTAGAAAGTTTTATTTTCCTTTAAAAAAAATGGTACTACTTTGGAAAAAACCCCCTCAACATAAGGACCCCAAAAAATTTCCCCTTTCCCTAAAGAAGAGGAACAATTTTCCCTTTTTTTTTTCATCCTTAATGTAAATGTAGTCAATGTTCGGCGAAAATACATTAGCAAAAAAAAATTTTTAACTAGACATATTTTGTAAAACCCAAAAATACAAAAATTATCTTCACACTTCCAAGGTTCAAGTACCAACCAAGCCAAAAAGGGGAAGTACACTCAACTACTTTAAAAGTAGATAGAATTAAATTCAACAAGTGTTTAAGTAACTAGTTCAATTACTTTTACATTTAATGTTTTTTTTTTTTTTGAATTTTAAATTCTACTACTAAAACCTTCCTTTTCTTGCCTTGATTTCCCCACTTCAAATAATCACAATGTGCATCCCCTTACACTACACACAAGGCAAAATTCGAAGTGGCAATTCCCTTACTTACACATTTACTCTGCCACATATACAACACAATCAACAATTTACTTATGGTGCACTATCTTCACCACAACTTACTTCACTTGCAAACACTCCATCACAATACAACCCCAAATTTGGGCCCACTCAAAACAACTCACTTCACACGGGCCACTTAAAAAATAAGGCAACAACAAATTCAAATTCCACTTTAAATGCAACCTCTTTTACAAATGGGTAAAAAGCAAATTCAAATTCAAATAATCATTTACTCAACTTTTCACACAATAACTTCTTTCAATTAAAAATGGTTTGAATTTGAAAAAAATTTCCCTTTTTTCTCCACACTCTTCAAATCTGGAAATGGTAAAAGACAACCACAATTTAAAAAATCATAAAACCTCCATTCACTCTTCTTTGCTTTAAAAAATTCAAACTGAAATTTTCCAAAAAATCATCAACTCCCCATTTGCTCTTCTTTTTTTTTTTTTTTTATTTTCCATTTTTTCCCAAGTGATCACAAATGTTCACACAGAAACAAAATCTTCCTCTTTGGCAAGCTCAAAAAACACCACGTTGCAATTCCTTTAAAAAACATAACACATAATCCCCAACATACATACTTTTTCACTAACACAAAAACCAACCCCAACCACACAAAAACTTCCTTCACTCAGGGTGCAGAACACACACACATACACACTTCCATCCCGCAACACATAAAAAAAAAGGCAGCTTAAATTAAAATTTCCCAAAATGAGATCATTAATTGCAATTTTCCCCAAATGGTAAGGAGCACTTTTAAATTCAAATGAACACAAAAATTATTTTCTATCATTTTAATGTGTGTTTTGAAATTAAAAATAATTTCCCTTTAAAACCCACACACTAAATTATGAAAATTATACACTAACCCCCTTTATCCCCGGGAACACCCCAAAAAAAAAATAAAACTCAATTCTTCACAGTTGAGGTAATTTTCAAATATGACTTTTGAATCAAAATGTGCTACTATTTTTTTTTTTTTTTACCCCAAAATATCAATCAAATGGGCTTCAACAAGACCAAAACTACTCCAACAAGCAGCAAGTTCAACTCCCCAAGCAAGATAATCACGCCATTCAATTCATAACAAAAAAATTTTTTTTTCGGATCACAATATGAAAAACCCCTAATTGAGCGTGTTGATCAAGAAATAAACCCAAACACTTAATCCCCCCTTTTAAAAACCCCCCAAGCTTGATACCAAAAGTTGATGTGTTTAAAAACCCAAGTTTAAGTACATACAAAAACCAATTTGAAAGAAAAAACAAATAATGTAAATTTCAAACTATTTTTAAATCTCATGAACAATGGCGTCAATTTCCAATGAATGAAACCCAAATTCTTCAATTAGGATGTAATCAATCTTAGACCCAAAAATATGATGATGCTCTATACCAAAAGATGATGTGTTTAAAAAGGGGGTTTAAAGCACAATCAAAAAAAAAAATGAGGGAACCCCAATCAACACCCACGTCCCCACAAGGAAAGGGTAAACCCCCAATTCCTAAGGGAAAACCAGATGTTTAAAAAATGAGCAAATTTTTGAACCCAAAAAAGGGGGTATGCTTAATTGATTCAAGCATGTAACATAATCCAAAGAAATAAATTCCACAATAGGCGTGAATATACTAACAATCAATATCCTTGGTTTGATAAAAACCCCCTTTAAAAATTTTAATTTTTTTAATTTGCAAAAATAAAAAAAAAAAAAGGATATATAGAAAAATCAATTGTTTTGTTTTTAAAAGATGAATAATGGGAAAAAAAATTTAAAAATTCCAATTCAAATTGAAAATTTCCCCCAAAACGGGAAAAATTTAAAACCCCCAAATTCATTTTTGGGGGAAAAAAAAAACAAAAATTTAAAAAAATTCCTCCCCCGATATGACACACTAGTTTGGGATTGGGAAAAGTACTTGAAAATTTTTTGTATTACTCACAAAAAATTTTCCCAAACCCAAAAAGCCAAAAATTTACATTTTTAAATTTTTAAGAGCAAAATGTTTTTAAGGGGTATCTCTCATGGCACAAAAATTTTTTTTTCTCAAAATTTAAAAAGGGCCCCCCCCCCCCCAAAAACCCCCAATTAGCAAGTATTTTTATTTTTCTCCCTTTAGGGTTGAAATGACTAAAAAATTTTTCAGTTATGCCACTTTAGGGGGGCCCCGTCCAAAAAAAAAATTTTTTTAAAAAAAAAAAAATGTTTTTAAAAAAATTAAAAATAAATAGTTCAAAAAAATTTTTAAAAAAAACAGAAAAAGTTTTCTTCAACAAGCTAGTCCGCAAGGGGGAAATTTGTCGGTTAAAATCATCTTCTGTTTTTGGGTTTTAGCCCAAAAGGTTAACCGCAAGTGGGTCTTAGTGGGTTTGTCCATACTTGGGGAAGGGGCCCAAAAAAAAATACCTGTTGGAATTTACAATACTGAATAAGATAAAGAGGTTGGGAAAAAAAAAAATTCCGGGTTTTGATTTGCTCAAAATGGGGGCCCCCCGCTAAGTTTCGAAATCCTTTAGCTTTTTTCCCTTTTTAGTCTTGTGGATTTTGTTTCCCTTTTTTTTAAAAAGTTTTTTTCTTTTCCCTTTTTGGAAAACCTATTTTTAACAATTTTCAATTCCCTTTTTTTAAAAGGCTAAAATAACCCACCATGTCAGTAATTTTTTTAGATATGAGGATTCTATACAGTAGGAAAAGCGCCCTTTTTGATATTTTTGGGATTTAAATTTTCTACGATTAACAGAGGGAAGGGAAAAAAGGGGGGAAAAAACCCCCCATTGACAAAAGCAAAAAAAAACTTAAATCTTTTTATGGGAAAAGCCAATTAGGGGAAAGGGGGTTTTTTGGGGTTAAAAATTTTTATGTAAAAAATTTGGGGGTCATTTTGGGGGAAAAAATTGGACAAATTTTTTATCTTTCTAATGGTTAGAAAATGTTGCAATAGAAGTCACACATTTAAACAAGGCATGTTAAAAAATTCCCCTAATGCAAATAAAAAATTAAAAAGAAAAAAAATTTTAAAAAATTCTCCCCCACATTTAGTTTTCTTAATGTTTAGTTTAAAAATGGGGGGGTTTGAGGGGGAAAAAAAAAAGAGTTTTGATAGTCCAGTGGGAAAAAAAAATGATCGACCCCCCCAACCTATGATGAAACCCAACATCAATTCGCTAACCTAAAAACCTAGGATCTCTTTAAAATGATGGACACCGCGACCTTTATCTTTTAAACGAGACAAAAACCTTGGTATGGGGAAAAAAGCAAAAATTAAATTTTATGGAATAAAAAAATTTTGGGATAAGTTAAGGGATGAGCGCTATAGTTCAAAATCAATAAGTTCAATTATTTCCCAAAAAAACCGGGGGAAAAATTTCTTCTTAATTGTTGGGTAAATATTTTAAAAGATCCTTAAAAAATATTTGTATGATGATTTTTTTATAGTCCACAAAAAAAAAGTAAAAAAAAAATGAAAAAAAAATTTTTAAAGTTGGAAAAAGGGAAAAAAACATTTTACTCCAATGGCCTAAATTTTTTTAAAAGCGGCCTAAAAAATTTTATCTAAGCCAAATGCCCCTTAAATTGCATGTTGAAAAAAGGCCTTTTTGGGGGAAAAATTGGGGCCAACTTAGGCCGGGGGCCCAAAAAACCCTTTTTAAGGGTTTTGAAAATTTTAAAAAAACAATCTTGAAGTTGCGCCCTTTTTTTTAAAAAATTATATGTTATAAAAAAAAGGAAAGGAAAAGGACGAAAAAAACATATTTAATGTGAGCAAAGGGGTCTTTTCAAAAGGAGAATAAAAAAAACAAAAAAAAAACCCCTAGGGGCCCCTTCTTGGGTTTTTTTGGGGGGTAAAACTTTAAAGAAAAAGGAGAGATGCTCTTAACCCCCCCCCTTTTGAGAAAAAGGGGAAAAAAAAAGGAAAAATTAAAAAACCTAAAGACAAAAGGGAAAAGGAAATTTCCCAAAAATTTAATTTAAATTTGGGGGAAAATTTGGGGGAAAAATTTGTATTTTTTTAAGTGTGTTTGTTCAAAAAAAAACAAAGTGAAAAAAGGGGGGTGGTATAAGAAGGGAAAAATTTCAATGAAAAAAGTTTTTTTTTTTTTGGGGGAAAATTTTTAAAGTAAAAAAATTTTTTTAATTTTTTTAAAAATTAAAATTTTTTTTAAGAGATGTAATCGAGGGGGGAAAATAGGAGGTTATTTTTAGGGAAAGGGGGTTTAAGGGGACAGGAGTTGGGGGAAAAATTTTTTTTAAAAGGCAACATGACCTCCCAACACATTTGTTTTTTGGGCCCAAAAATTAAAAAAGGTAAGGTATGTGAGAGATATAAAACCCCCCCCCCCCAAAAACATGGCGTTTTTTCAACGGGGTTTTTTTTAAGGGGGTAACACGGCCTCCCAAAAAAGGTTTTTGTGTTTGACCATGTTGAGGGTGGGGGTTCCCAAAAAAAGATAGGGGGCCCTTTTTAACTTGATCGTATTTCAATTTTTTTTGGGGTTTTTAAGGAAAAAGGGCCCCCAAAAAACCTGGTTGTGTTTGGACCTTTTTAAAACCAAGTTTTACCCCAAAAAAAATTTACAGGGCCCCTTTTAAAAAAAGTTGTACTTCAGTTTTTAAAGAAAGGGGGTTCCCCCAAAATGGCCTTTTTTTAAAAAAGTAAAAAAAAAAATTTAAAAATTTTTTTTTTAAAAATTTAAAATAAAAACTAATTTCCCAAACCCAAGATGAAAAAAAGGGGCCTTTTGAAAAATTTAAAAAAAATTTTTAGGATTAAGAAATTTAAGAATGATATTGATCTTGGGGTTGAAAAATAAAAAAAGTTTTTTGTTTTTGGGGACGGTTTTTTCCCCAAATTTGTTTTTTGGCCCCGACCTGAAGTGCTTAAGGCTAGGTTTTTTGGTATGTTTTTAACCCCTTTTGAAAAGTTCTATATTTGCTTAATTTTTTTTTAGGGGATTGAAATTGATTAATTTGGGGAAAGTTTTTGGTTTAAAAATGTTTAAGTTGTATCTTGTATGTGTTTTCCCCCCGGGCTGGGGGGCCCCTAGTGGCAGACCCTTTTGGGAGCCCCCCCAAAGATCCTTATGTGAGGGGTTAAAACCCCAAAGGATTTTTGTTGGAAATGTCTAATCAAAATTTTTTTATTAAGGGGTTTTTTAAGGGGGTTTCTTGGTGGGGGGGGCCCCATAGTGGAAAATTTCCCATCACTGGGTTTTTTAAATAGACAGGGTTTGGAGCCGTAGGGGGTTCCCCCTCACCAAATCTTATTTTTTGTTTTTTAAGGGGGGTTAAAAAAGTTACCCTTTTATTTTTGGGGGAACATAAAATTTTCTTTTTAAAAAAGGTTGTTTTTTTTAAAAATATTGTTTTTAAATTTTTTGTGAAAACTTTTTTATGTTGTTCATGGTGTGTTTTTGTGTTATAATTTAATTTTTTGTTCCCTTTTTGGGGGAAAATTTTTTTGATGAAGGTTTGAGGGAGATGAAAACCCCAGAAAGATGAATTTGGGTTGGGTTTTAGTAAAAAGAAAGGAAGTTGAAGATTATTGCCCCAGTTAATTTTTTTTTTCCCCCTTCCAAAACCGATCTTTATTTTTCCTTATGCTCATTTATTTTGATCCTCGACGGGGGTTTTGGAATTTCATTTTATTTTTTTTTGTGGAGTCCCCAAACCCTTTTTTTTTGGGAAAGATTAAAATTAAAAAAAAAAATTTTGGAGCGGAAATTTTTTTTCCAAATTTGGGGAAACCCTAGCCCCCCCTTGATTTCCTCTTCTCGTTTTTGTAAAAAGGGGAAAGGGGGGGGAAAACCCCAAAGATTTTTAAAAGTTCGGGGGAAAAACCCCTTTTTAAAACCCTAAAGTTACCAACTAATCTCCAAAAAAATTTTTCCATCTCAAAATTTTTCTTTTTTTTTTTTATTTTTATGGGTTTTTGGTGATTTATTTTAGGAAAAGGGGTTTTTATTTTTTTTTAAAAATTCCCCCCAAAAGGGGGGCCTAGTACCTCCCCTTTTTTGGATCAAAAAAACCCTATTTGGGGTTTTTTATAAAAAATTTTAATGTGTTTGTAAATTTTTAAAATTTTGAAATTTCTTTTGATTTTTGTTTTTAAAAATTTTGGGGGTTTGGGTTTTAAAAAAAACCCCAAGCCTAAGCTTTAAAAATTTGATTTTGAAAAAAAAAAATAATTTTTAAAAGGAAAAACCCCAAATTTTTTAAAATTTTTTTAAAAAAAAATGTTTTTTTTTAAGGGGAAAAAAATTTTCTTTTTTTTTTAATTTTTTTTAACTCATTTTTTTTTTATAAAATTTTATTGATTTTTTTTAAAATTTTTTTTTAAACCCCTTTTTTTAAAATTTTTCAAAATTTTTTTTTTAATTTTTTTTTAAAAAAATTTTTTATACATTTTTTAAAATTTTTCCCCCATTCTAAAATCTAAATTTTTATTTTTATTTTTTTCAATTTTTTTTTATCATTTCCTTTTTTAAAAATTTTTTCGTTTTATTATTTATTATTTTTAAATTATTATTTTTATTTTTTTTTTTTATTTTAAAATTTAAAAAACCAAAAAAAAAACTAATTTTTAACATTTTTTCTTTTTTTTTGAATTTTTTAAAAAAAAACAAATAAGTAAAAAAATTTTAAAATTTGAAAATAAATAAAAAAATTTAAAAAAATAAAATAAAATTAAAAAAATGGGGAAAATCCGATTTACCGGGAAACCCCGGGGCGGTGCGCGGGTTTGAGTCAATCGGGGGGGATGGGTCAAAGGGGTTTAAAAAGGAAAAGTGGTGGGGGGGAAAAGCTGGGGGGACGGCGTTTAGGGGCCTTTTGCAGCGTTGAGATGTCAAAATTTCCCAGGTTCCGGGGGGGGGGGGAAATCAACTTTTGCGGGGGGGTTTTCTTCGAAACGCCCCCTGGTGGTCCCCTAAAACTTGATGGTGGTGCGGTTTTTAAACAACTTCGGGAAGCTTCGATTCTCTCTTTTTTCCCCACTTTTGGGGGCCCTTTTAATTTTTCTTCTCCACTTATCTCTATTTATAGGCGTTCAAAAAAAAAATGGATAAGTGCGGGGGGTTTCCCCCCATTTGAATGCAAATCGGTTTTTTTGGGGTTTTAAAAAAATAACTTTTCCCTTTGGTGTAAAACCATCGATTTGGGGTTTTTATTTTTTTTTCCCAAACGGAAAAATTTTTTTTCGTATTTCCCTTGAAAATTTTTTTGGGTTTGTGCAAAAAAACGAATCAAAACGGGGCGAAATTTTTGGGTTTTTTTTTCCCCCCCCCGAAACAAAAAAAGGTTAAAGCGATCACGGCCCCCGCGTGGGTTGCTTAGCTAAAAAAGGGGGGTTTTAATTTTTTTTCCCCCGTAAAGAAAAAAATTTTGCAAAAAAAAACGAATTTTGCTTCCCCCCTGTTTCGAAAACCCCAAACCCCGCCCCCCCGTGGGCAAAGCCTGAAATTTTGGGGGACTAGCTTTAAAAAAAGCCACTTTTTTGATTTTATTTTTTTCTCAAATTTCCCTATATGCAATGCGATTTTTTTTTTTTTGGGGGTTTTTTTAAAAAATTTCCAAAAAAAATTTTTTTAAAAAATTTTCTAATCCTTATTTTTTGCCCTTTTTTTTAAATTTTTTTTCCAAAAAATTTTTTTTATTTTCCTTTTATTTTTATTTTTTTAACATTTTTCCTTTTTTTTAAAATTAGAGAAAAAATGGAAAAAAATTGGGAAAAAATTGGAAAAACACTTATTATTGGTTTTTATTAATCTTTTTGGGAAAATTGGGGTGTTTTTTAAATGTTTCCCCCCTTGTAGTAAAGTTTTTGGAAAAATTTTAAACCCCCAAAAAAAAAGGGGGGACACCATTTTTTTTGGGCCCCTTGTTGAATGGGGTAACGTTGTTTGGTGGTTATCGGGAAATTTTTTTTTCTAGTAGGGGGAAAAATTTTCCCCCCAGCTAAAAATCCCCCGAGTTTTTTGTGTTTTGGTTTTGGGGGTTTCATAGGAAAAATTAAAAAACAGAGTAATGTATCCCCTAAAAAGGGGGTTTTGGGCTGCTAATTGGGGATAGGAAATACCTTTTAAAAAAATTTTTTAGGAGTTGTAGGATAAATGACGAAAAAGGGAAAAATCTTATGGGGGGAGCAGCCTTGAAGAGAAGATATCTTTGGAAAACGCTCTAATGAGTGGCCCCCCCGTTAACAGAAGCGTTTTTTTAGACTAGCAAATGTTTTGGAAAAAAAAACCCCTTTTTAAAAATGGGGGTTACGAGTGGACTAAAAACGGTTATCAAAAAAGGTTCCCCATGAGTTGGCTAATTGATAGATTGAAGTGTGCTCCTCTGAAAAATTTTAATAAATTTTTTTGATTCGAAAAAAAAATCCTTGAGTAACTGGGGGGATAGATTCAAAAAAAATGCTCCCCTAAGCTAACTTTATCGATAGATTCGAAAAGTGCTTTTCCCTTTTGGGGTTAAAATTTTTTTAAAAAATTCGAAAAATGCTCCCCTTTTAAAAAAAATTTTAAAAAAAAGGGCTTTGGAAGTGCCCTTCTTGGGCTGGAAATATCCCCAGCGGGAAGTGTCTTCTTTTTTTCACGACCCTGGGGGAGAGATGTCTCGAAAAAGGGGGCCCCAAGGTTGACCCTGAGACAAGATATTTAGGAGAGTGCCCCCTTGTGGGCTGACTAATCTATAGCATAGAGAAATGTCTCAAAAAGGTGCCCTTGTGGGCTGACCTTAACAAAGGATATCTAGGAAAGTGCCCCTTTTTGGGCTAACTAACACTATGACAAAATGTCTCAAAAAGGTGCCCTCATGGGCTGACCCTAAGAGAGCATATCTAGGAAAGTGCCCTCTGTAGGCTGACTAATCCATGGTAGGAATACGTGTCTCGAAAGGTGCCCCAATGTGCTAACCCCACGAGAGGATGCTTAAGGAAGTGCCCCAATGTGGGTTGACTAACCTATGACAAGAAGAAATGTCTTGAAAGGTGCCCTTATAGGCTGACCTTAGGAAGAGATATCTAGGAAAGTGCCCCATTACGAGCTGACTAACCTATTCAAGAGGATGTGGCGACAAGTGCCCTATTATGGGCCGATTAATCTTATGCTTTTGAATATGCTTTCACTGACTGGATTGAATGATTTGATGTTTTCATGATATGTGGATGATAGTCATTTATTTTAACATGCTTGCCAATTTATCGTGGATAGCAACCAAACAACCGAACCTTCATGCTGGTTTGCTTCTACTTCACTTCTTCTTGCTTTGACACTGGGTTGAAGATATCGATGTCCTTTCTTTTTTTTTGTGCGCATGGCTCTTTAGACGGTAGTGTTATCCTACTAATGCATCAGGTTCTAATGCTCAGGAGTAGATAGGATTATATTACAAAATTTATTGAGATTCATTATCATTTTAGTGTTTATCATTAATTGGTGAAGTGATGGGTAATGTGTTTAGGAATGTTTGTTGTAATGAGAATTGGTTAGAATTATTGACCATTCAGAGACATTAACTTTGTTTGTAAAAAATATAAAAACTAGACTCAATGAAATTTGTATCGAATATTGGCTTTCATAAACATTGGCAAAAATTTCAATTCCCTTGCCTAAGGATAGTACATCTTTACAGCATCTGCATTAATGGGGTCTCTCAATTCTGGACCATCCATTTGAGTCAATATCAAAGCACCTCCTGACAGAACCTTTTTCACCACATATGGACCCTCATAGCTTGGGTTGAATTTTCCTCTGGAGTCTTGGCATTCGGGAGAACCTTCCTTAGCACCAGAGATGTGGCCATTGGATGCTGTCAGAGTGATTGGGCCAATTATGTCAATTCCCTACATGGAGAAAGGCCATGGTGTTGACAATAAGTGCAACTCGTTAGGCGGAGCATTTATCCGGTTTGCGTATACTTGACACAAATGACAGTGCTTGACATATTTTATGCAATCCGATTCCATGGTTAGCCAATAGTATCCCAACCTCATGATTTTTCGGGCCAACATGTAGCCGTTCATATGAGGTCCACACACTCCTTCATTTACCTCTTTCATCAGTTAACAGGCTTCATTTTTATCCACACATCTTAACAAGGTGGTATCAGGCGATCTTTTGTAAAGTATAGACCCACTTAATAAGAAATGGCTTGCTAACCTTCTGAGTGTTCTTTGGTCATTCTTGCTAGCCATTTCAAGGTATTTGCTTTCTTGGAGAAAGGTTTTGATATCGTGATACCAAGGCTTGTCATCTTGTGCTTTTTCAATTGTTAAACAGTAGGTGGGCCGATTTTCGATATTTATTTTCATCGGTTGGACTTCGGCTCTCCCTGTTATTTGGATCATAGATGCTAGTGTGGCGAGTGCATCTGCAAACTGATTCTAAGTTCTTGGGATATATGTGAAAGTGATTGCCTTGAATTCTTCTATTAGCTCTATCAAATGTTAATGATATGGTACCAGTTTGAGGTCTTTAGTCTTGTATTCCCCTCTTGTCTGTAATATGATGAGCGATGAATCCCCATATACTTCTAATTCGCGGATTTCCATTTGGCAAGCCATCTTGAGGCCGAGAATGCATGCCTCGTATTCCGCGATATTATTGGTATATGGAAATGTGAGTCTTGTCGCTGCAGGGAATTGTGTGCCATCTAGGGCTATCAACACTGCCCCGATCCCACAACCAAATACTTTGGCAGCTCCGTCGAAAAACATTTTCCACTTAAGGTTCTGCTCTATCCCACGGTCTTCTACCGGTATATCTTCCACTGTTAATACATTTTCATCCGGGAATTGGACTTGTATTTCTTGGGAATCTACCTCGACAGGGTGTTCTGCCAATTGGTCGACTAAGACTTGCCCTTTCATCGAGTTTTGATTTACGTATGTTATGTCAAACTCTGATAAGAGTATTTACCATTTAAAGATTCTCCCTATCAAAGCTGGTTTCTCTACTAAGTATTTCGAGGGATCATGTCTTGTCAGCAGCTCAATATGATAGTAAAGGGTGTAATGCCTTAACCGATGCATGACCCAAATCAGAGCATAGCAAGTCCTCTCTACCTCTGAATACCTCTGTTCCCCATCTGTGAATTTCTTGCTTATGTAATATATGGAACGCTCTCTTCCCTCTTCATCTTTTTGTCCCAATACACATTCCATGGATTCAGGGAGTATCGTGAGGTATAAGACTACGGGTGATAAGAGTAAATTAACCCTTATAAATCATGGGCGTTAATGATGAATTTGTGTAGTCTTTTGAATAAAATCAATGTGGAGTCGGTACTTAATAGGTAAATATATCAGTTTCAGGGTATAATACCAAAAAGAAGTGGAAAGATAACAAAAGAAGCATGATTGAAGCTTAAAAGATCAAGTTAAAGCTACTCAGGGACAGCATAGGGAAAGCCACGTCCGTGTCATGAATCGTGTGCACACCAGAAGATGAAAGTTGTCACTTGGAAAGGAAGCACGACTTGTGATATGGGTGTGCTTGAAGCTGTGGCAAACGCTGCAAAGAAGTGAAAAATCCAGAACATGGCACGGTTCATAATCTAGCCGTGTTTCTAGACGTGTTTATAGCCGTGCCACACACTGAATAAGAATGAGGAATTGCGGATTATCGACTAGAGGGAGACACGGTTAGAAATCTAGCCGTGTTGGTGGACGTGCCAGGTGAATGTTATTCACTTTTCGAGATTTACTTGGAAAAGGAAAGATACACTCGTATCTTTTCAGCTAAAGATCCTCTGCCATTTCCTAGAAAGTATAAATTGAACAACCCTAGGGAGAGAAGAGGAGGTAGGTGGCACGAGAGAAACCTTAGAGACAAGAAGTTAGAAGAGTTTCCAGGAATTGAAGCCAAGATCTTTGTGTTTGGATTTATTTATGGATTCAATTATTTTTTCTTTTTTTCTTTTTATTAGATTCATGAGTAGCTAATTGTTTTATACCTGATCCTTCGAGAAACCCCTAATTGTCATGTAACGGATTTGTTGATGTTTCAATAATTAATCCTGATCTTTGAGTTTATTCATGTTGCAATCATGTTTTGTTCATCTTGATATGTGCGCAGTATTGGGATCGAACTAGATCTCTGTTATTAAGATTGAGAAATCGTTTAATAGAGTAGATCTGGCATTTTAAAAAAGACCACTTGTAATCCTAGAGATAGGTTATAGGAGGTTTTCTGTATTGAACGAGGTCATTGTGGTCTAGTTCAATTGAGAATCCTAGGATTTTATTGCAATCTTAATTATGCTAATTAAAGAGAGATCTTAATTGACTTAATTAGGATTAGGGATTATTGATCTTGAGAAAGACCTTAATCTAGTGTAAGAACTCCGCAGATCAAAGATGTTGTGTGTTAATCATTGGAAAGTTTGTAATTGAATAAAAGTTGCATGAGAATCAGGGGTAGATCTTGGGTAGGGTATGTTTAGATAATTGAATTAACTAAAGGAGTATCTAAATATCTTTACTTTGATCATTTTATTCATTCCTTCTAGATTTAATTAGTAATTAGGATAATTGAGATCATCAATAGTGAGAAGTTAAATAGTAGGATAATCATTAGTACTAGTACTTATAAGTCTTTGTGGGATCGATACTTGTACTCCAATGCTATACTGCTAATTGATAGGTACACTTGCTTGAGAACTGATCGTAAGCTAGGATTGAGTATAGGATTTAACTTGTTAGAACGATCAGATCGTCTATCAAGTTTTTGGCGCCGTTGCCGGGGACTTGTAATATTAGGAAAACTTGACGCCTACTACTTTAACTATAAATTCTTTTAATTATTTCTCCTAGTTTCATTCGTGCCTCCATTCAAATTTGTTGAGGAAACTAAGTTCATAGTTTGTTTTTCGCAGTTTATGACAAGGAGCTCTTCATCTAAGCTTCTTGATCTTGATCCTGAGATTGACCGAACTTTTAGAAGGCGATTGAGAGGTGCTGAAGAGATAGTAGGGAATTTAAATTTCAACGAACCTTTAGAAAGTGAAGAAGCAACATCAGTAGCTGAAAAGGAAACTTCTATCACTCGTGGTAACACAGAAGCTGAACCAATGGCAGATGAACGAAGGACGATGGTTGAATATGCTCGACCTACTTTGAGTAGCACTGGTTCGTGTATTGTACAACCAGCAATAGAGGCCAATAACTTCAAGATCAAGGCCTCTACAATGCACATGATTCACAATCAATGCTAGTTTGATGGTTTGTCTGACGAGGACCCTCATGCGCACATTCAGATGTTCTTGGATATTTGCGCAACTGTCAAGCAAAACGGGGTGTCTGAGGAAGCATTGAAATTGCGACTTTTCCCTTTCACTCTCCGAGGGAAAGCAAGGCAGTGGTTTAGTTCACTAAACCAGGATTCCATCACCACTTGGACCCAGATGGCGGAGACTTTCCTGGACTATTATTTCCCGCCATCGAAAACTGCCAAGTTGAGAAATGATATCACATCATTCACCCAACTAGACCACGAGCCCCTGCATGAAGCATGGATCAGATTCAAGGATCTTCTTAGGCGGTGTCCACATCACCAAATGCCTAACTGGCTGCAAGTTTCTACTTTCTATAATGGGCTAGATTATGCAACTCGACAGATAATAGATGCTGCTGCTGGGGGTACTCTGAATGTGAAGACGCCGGAAGAGTCATTGAGTTTGTTTGAGAACATGGCCAAAAATAATCACGAATGGAGCCATGGTAGACAAAAGCACAAGGCAGTGGGTATTTATGAGGTCGATTTGATGACAACAATTGCAGCAAAAGTGGATGCGCTCACTTCAAAAGTTGAAGGGATGGCTGTATCTCAACCATCCCAATACTGCTCAGCTGAACCTCATTCCAACAATGTGATATTTGAAGTGCTAGAGCGTATTGATTATGTGGGGAACGCCACAAGGCCACAGAACAATCCCTATAGCAACACATATAATCCAGGGTGGCGCAATCATCCCAATTTCTCCTAGAGTAATCGGCAATTTCAAAGGGGAAATGCACCTGCTCCAGGATTCCAAAGACCAGCTCCACCTCCTTTCCAAGAAAAGAAATCTAATCTTGAGGATATGATTGCGAAATTCATTCAAGCGTCTAAGCAACGCCAGTAGTCCACAGAGGCAGCTCTAAGAAATCATGAAGCCTCAATCCACAAGTTGGAAAACCAAGTAGGGTAGATCTCCAAAGCGCTTGCTCAGTGACCACAAGGGTCCCTCCCTGGAAATATAGAGACCAACCTAAGAGAACACGTGAAGGCAATGATTCTTAGGAGTGGAAAGGAAGTGATATCAAATAAGTGTGGGGAAACTCCTGTTGTTCGAAAGGGGAATGAGACTATTGATAAGGGCAAGACCACTAATAAAGCAGAAAAAGGCAGAATTATAGAAGAAAGAACAAAAGACTCAGAAGCTAGAAAGACACCTATCGTCCAGCCTTATAAACCCTCATTGCCATATCCTGCCAGGCTGCAGAACGACAAGGATCGGGAACATTTCGGTAAGTTTTTGGATTTTTTCAAACAGTTACATATCAACTTACCACTTGTGGAAGCTCTTTCTCAGATGCCTAGGTATACCAGGTTCTTAAAGGATTTACTATCTAATAAGAAGAATCCAGGGAGTTTCACCATACCATGTTTCATTAGTAATCTACCCTTAGAAAAAGCATTAGCAGATCTGGGGGTTAGCATAAACTTGATGCCATATTCCCTTTTTCAAAAGTTGGGATTAGGGGAACCAAAACCCACATGAATGAGCCTTCAATTGGCAGACCGATCAGTGAAGTTTCCTAGAGGGGTTATTGAAGATGTATTAGTAAAAGTAGAAACTTTCATCTTCCCAGTTGATTTTACGATTCTGGACATGGATGTTGACACTGAAGTTCCTCTGATCTTGGGACGCCCCTTTTTAGCCATAGCCCGAGCAATCATTGATGTGGTTGAGGGCCGATTAGTGCTGCGCATTGGGGGAGACGAGTTAGTGATACAAATACCAACTGTGATGAAGAAATCGGTAATTTCTGATGATACTTGTTATGCAATTGATTTAATTGATACCGTTGTGGAAGATATCTTATGCAAGGATCCATTAGAGTTGAGTTTGAGAGTATGCGATATTGAAGAGACATAAGATTGTGCAATACAAGAAATGTTGACCCATTTTGATGGCAAGGAAGAACTTCGGATAAAAATAGAAAGGGAGAATATTGATGTAGGAGATGTTACCAGACTGAAGCCTTCTATTGAAGATCCTCCAATTTTAGAGCTGAAGCTACTCCTTGACTATCTGGAGTATGCTTTCTTAGAGAAGGATTCTCAGTTGCCGGTCATCATTGCAGCCGGGCTAACCATTGTTCAGAAGGAAAAACTCTTGAAGATCTTGAAGGAGCATAAGCGTGCCTTGGCATGGAAAATTTCGGATATCCAAGGGGTTAGTCCATCTTTCTGCACACACAAAATCCTGATGGAAGACAATTTCAAACCAGTGGTGTAAGCTCAAAGACGACTTAATCCAAACATGAAAGAAGTCGTTAAGAAAGAGGTAATCAAATTGTTAGATGCTGGCTTAATTTATCCTATTTCTGATAGTTCATGGGTAAGCCCCGTCCAGGTGGTGCCAAAGAAGGGGGGAATGACGGTGGTCCCAAATGAGAATAATGAGCTTATACCAATGAGGACGGTGACGGGATAGCGAGTCTGCATTGACTATCGCAAATTAAATGAAGCCACTCGCAAGGACAATTTTCCTTTACCTTTTGTCGATCAGATGTTAGAGAGGCTTGCTGGACATATGTTCTACTGTTTTCTAGATGGGATGTCGGGATATTACCAGATCCAAATTGCCCCTGAAGATCAAGAGAAAACTTCCTTCACATGTCCCTATGGCACATTTGCTTATAGGAGGATGCCCTTTGGGTTATGTAATGCACCGGCCACTTTTCGACGGTGCATGCTAGCGATTTTCGAAGATTTGGTTGAAGATATCATAGAGGTATTCACGGATGACTTTTCCATGTTTGGGGATTCATTTGATTCTTGCCTGTAGAATTTGGAAAGGGTGCTCATATGTTGTGAAGAAACCAACTTAGTTTTGAATTGGGAGAAATGTCACTTTGTGGTGACTGAAGGTATTGTCTTGGGACACAAAATATCTCTGCAGGGGATTGAAGTAGATAACGCCAAAGTTGATACTATAGCCAAACTTCCCCCACCTTCTTCTATTAAAGCTATTTGGAGTTTTCTGGGACATGCTGGATTCTATAGATGATTCATCAAGGATTTCGCCAAAATTGCTCGCCCTCTCACCAGGTTGTTGGAAAAGAACTTCGCCTTTGATTTCAATGCTGAATGTCTCCAAGCCTTTGAGGCACTGAAGGAGAAACTGACCAAGGCTCCTATCATGGTGGCTCCAGATTGGAACCTACCATTTGAACTGATGTGCGATGTCAGCGACTATGCGGTAGGATCTATCCGGGGTCAAAGAAAGGATAAGTATTTCCAGCCAATATACTATGCCAGCAAAACTCTAACCGGCGCTTAAGAGAATTATACCACTACTGAGAAGGAGTTATTGGCAGTAGTGTTCGCTTTTGACAAATTTAGATCATATCTGGTTCTTTCTAAGGTGATAGTGTATACTGACCACTCCGCCTTGAGATATTTAATGACCAAGACGGTTGCAAAACCCCGCCTCATCAGGTGGATACTCCTATTGCAAGAATTTAACCTTGAGATCAAAGACAAGAAGGGAGCAGAAAATCTTGTAGTAGATCATCTATCTCGATTGGAGAACCCATGTGTTAAGCAGCTGAAGGAAGAAGATATTAATGATAGATTTCCTGAGGAGAATTTGTATTCCGTCAACAAAGTTAGCAGTTCGGAGTCCCCATGGTTTGCGGACATGGCCAACTATCTAGTGGCTAGGGTCCTTCCACAGGACATGTCAAAGCAACAGAAAAAGAAGTTCTTTACTAACCTGAAGTATTACTATTGGGAAGACCCCTACTTGTTCAGGTATTGCTCAGACCAAATGATCAGGCGCTGTGTCTCACATGAGGAAGGACAGGAGATCTTGAGCCATTGCCATAGTGGACCCACTGGGGGACACCATGGTGCAAACAAGATAGCCCACAAAGTGCTAGAAGCTGGTTTCTATTGGCCGTCAGTATTCAAGGATGCCCAAAGTTTTGTAGCTCAATGCGATTGATGCCAAAGAGACAGCAACATTTCAAGGAAGGACGAAATGCCACAACACTATATTCTGCAGTGCGAAGTGTTTGATGTATGGGGTATTGTTTTTATGGGGCCATTTCCTCCTTCATATGGAAACAAGTATATATTAGTAGCAGTAGACTATGTATCTAAGTGGGTAGAAGTGCAAGCTCTACCAACAAATGATGCTAGGGTGGTTGTCAAGTTCCTCAAGAGGCTCTTTTGCCGTTTTGGGGTGCCTCGAGCACTAATCAGTGATCGGGGTACACATTTTTGTAACTCTCAGGTCGAAAAAGTCTTAAAAAGATATGGAGTGACTCACCGTCTTACCACTCCTTATCATCCACAGACAAGTGGGCAAGTAGAGTTGACAAATAGAGAGCTAAAGCACATCTTAATGAGATCAACTCTGCAGCATGGGCGAGATTGGGCAGACAGGTTAAACGATGCGTTATAGGCTTACAGGACGACCTACAAAACACCACTTGATACAACTCCTTTCCAGTTAGTATATGGGAAAGCATGTCACTTACCAGTTGAGATTTAGCATAAGGCGTTCTAGGCAATCAAGACTATCAATCTCGATCTCGACAAGTCTGGCCCGATGAAGAAAGTTGCGGGCTCTACTTCCCATAAGTGGAGCATGGCCCATACCAAGGGCAAGTTCATCTCCATCTTCATTAGTGAGAGGATGGGCCCTATCTTCTGCTGGATGAAGGCCTGCTCCTCTGGATTGTATAAGGTGAACCAGTGGTCCAGCACCAATTTCGGGTCTAAAGGTTTGTACACCCGGATCTCT
Organism: Laguncularia racemosa; assembly: GCA_037954665.1. Classification (NCBI taxonomy): domain Eukaryota; kingdom Viridiplantae; phylum Streptophyta; class Magnoliopsida; order Myrtales; family Combretaceae; genus Laguncularia; species Laguncularia racemosa. Next base: position 317,606 of record JBBMOL010000381.1, read on the forward strand.
TTGCGGAGGAGGCGGTCAACTGCGGTACTAGCCATCTATTACAATAGAAATTTCCTAATTACAACCAAAACTATGATAACATTACAGGGAAATAGCTCTGAACTCCATGAACGAAACAATAAATATTACATCATCATCAATTATCAACCCATGACGTTATGTATGCAAATAGGTTGGTTCTAACAAGTCCCCAAGCTCTATGGCCTCCCGCATTCTCGAAGAAATGGATCTTAGGCCATATCGAAGCATTGGGTGGGGTAGCCTAATCGGTCCCGAACGGTGATTATATCACTTCGCCAAAAACCTACACAATGGCCCCCCATCTTAGGGTCTTAAGACAGTCCGGGTTCGACCGTATCTATTCACACAAACGTATGCATGCAGGCCCAAAAGTAATAAAAAACCAAATCATAAATTTAACTAATTCCTAAAAAGTTAGCAATAGCACAATAATCAAAAGACATTTCAGGTGGCTAGCCTACTGGAATTTGTCCCCAGTGGAGTCGCCATCCTGTCGAGTCTAATTTTTTATTTCCCATTCCTAATCCGATCTATACTAGACCCTATGCTCATCTAATGTAGATCCTCGACTTGAGTTAGGAATTTTATTTTTTTATTTTTTTTGAGTCGCCACCCAACTGTTGTTGGGAAAGATTGAATTAAGACTAATGGAGCGGATTAGTCTTAATTTAGACCACTAGTCGTCGTGATTTCCTCTTCTCGTTTTTGTGAAAAGAGGAAAAGGGAAAACCAGAGTTTCTAAGTTCGGAGGCTAACCTATTAAAACCCTAAGGTTACCACCTAATCTCCTAAAATTTATCCTATCTTGAAATGACTTTTATCTTATTTATCATTTATGGTGTTTTTGAGTGAATTATTCTAGGAAAATGATTTTTACTCCTTTTTAGGGTTGCCCCAAATAGGTGCCTACGTACATGCTATTTAGGATCAAACAATCCATTGTTCGCTTTTCCTGAAAATTTTTAATGTGTTTGTGAATTTAAATTATGAAATTTCTTTTGATTTATGTTTTTACCATTTTAGGATTTTGTTAAAAAAAATCTAAGCCTAAGCTTAATAATTTGATTTTGTGAAAATAATAATTTTAAGAAAAAACACCAATTTTGAATTTATTTAAGAAAATGATTTTTCTAAGTGATAAAATTTCATTTTTTTCTATTTTTCAACTCATTTCTACTATTATAAATTTTTATTGATTTTTATTAATTTTTATGATTTTTATTAATTTTTATAATTTTTATTGAAAAATTTTCTCCTACATTATTTATTTATCCTATTCTAAAATCTAAATTTTTATTATTATTCTTTTCTAATATTTTTATCATTTCCTTTATAAATTTTTACATTTTTATTATTTATTATTTATTATTATAATTATTATTTTTGTTTTTATCATTTGTCTTAAATTAAATCCTAAAAAAATAATATAATTTTTAACATTTTTCTATTTATTGAATTGTAAATAAAAAATAAGTAAATAAATAAATTCGAAATAAATAACATAACTAAATAAATAAAATAAAATTTAAAAAAAAAATCAGAAAATCCGACTTACCTGGATCCGAGTTGGTGCACGGGTCAGGTCGATCGGGTCAAAGGGGGTTGGGTCGGGTTAATCGGATGTGGTGGCTGGGGATGCTCGTTGACGGCGTTCTGACGGCCTTTTACAGCGGTTGAGGTGTCGATTCCTAGGTTGTCGGGGGTGGGGAACTCAACTGTGGCGGTGGTTTGCTTCAGAAACGCCTCTTGGTGGCTGCCCAACACTTGATCGGTGGTCGCGGTCTTGAACAACTTCGGTGAGCTTCGATTCTCTCTTTTTCTCACTTTTGATTCGTGATTCTACTTCTCCACTTCATCCTCTATTTATAGGCATTCAAAATCCAATTGGATAAGCTCGGATTTCCACCGATCGAAGCAAATCGGATTTGCGGTTAAAACAACCAACTCCGATTTGTGTAAATCCATCAATTTGTTGAGATTTGATTCCAATTGGATGATATTTATCGTATTTCCGTTGAAGATCTGTTGAATTTGTGCAAAAAATCGAATCAAAACGGCCGAAATTCGAATTTTTCTCCTTGCTAGCTATCTCAAACAGAGGTTGAAGACAATCACGCGCCCGACGCGTGCGTTCACTCTAGCCAATCAGGTGCTGCCACGTGTCCCAAGTAAAGAAAAAATTCGCAAAACGCGGATTCTGCTTCCCCCGCATTTCGAACCCCTAACCTCGCACCCTCGCATGCACGCCTGACCCTGGTCTGGACCAGCTGAGCTAGCCCACTTTTGCGATTTTATTTATTTCGCAAATTGCATATATGCAATGCGATTTTTTTATTTTTTTGTATTTTTTGAAATTCCAAAGATTAGTAAAAATTATCTAATCCTTATTATTGCCATTTTTGAAATTATTTTCCAAAATTGATGTATTTTCCTGTTTATTTTTATTTTTTGAACATTTTTCCTATTTTTGCCAAATTAGAGAAAAAATGGAAAAAATTGGAAAAATTTGAAAATAACTTATTATTGATCCTTAGGGAAAAAATGGGGTGTTTACAATTATCATTATTATTATGGTGATTAATATTTGGAGGATTATGCTATTTAGTTGTGATTGGTAGTAAGTTTTTTTGGAATGTTATTTTTATGTTCAAAGACTTCCGTTGTGTTAGATGTTCTATATGGTTTAAGTTATTATTTGAATTTTGAGGATATGTGAAGTACTTTTATATAGGAATTACATATTAAAGTGTATTAGAGTTGATTCAGAGCCTTAATGTGTTCTTATGATATAAGGAAACATGGCGGGTAGTAGTGCAGCCCGGGTTTCAGGGTGTTACATTTATAGACACCTAAATTCAAATATCTAGGCACCTCTATTCTCGATTCCTAGCTCTGATCTTCCAAGCAATCTCCTCTTGTCTCACAGCATGAGCATATCATGTTCGATATTCACTTGTGAAATGGGAATTGAGGTGGCCTCGTAAGTGAGCTAGATACATTAACTATACTTGCATTCCTCTTGCATGATATTAGAAATTTATTAGTTACAAGATATGTAAATGTGTTATATTCATTATTTCTTATTATTTTACTTTTGTACTTGCTCTAAGAAGTTGACGGGTTAGTTTTTGGCTAACCTCTAGTACAAATGAAAATGTTAAAGATTATAGTTGCAATTTCTATGAAAACTATAGAGTGCTTGAAGCCACTTTAGGGTTATTTTGTCATGATCTCTTTTGTGACCTACATGTATATATGGCCATTGAAGTATGATAATGAGATACTTTTATTTATGAAGATATTTTAATTTGTAAAAAGTTTGTATAATCATGTAACATCTTAAAATAGGTTTTGATAGAGGATTTAACATACCTTAATGGTCTAGGCAATTTTGCATAAGGATACTAACAACTAGCCTTTGCAGTCTAAATCTTAGATAGTGGTTTATACATATTAAAACAATCATATTGCACTATAGTTATGTTATTTTGTATGTTAGTTGTAAGAAGTTATAAATCCTTTAATATAGGTGCTAGAGATTATAGGTACACATCGGTAGGTTTTTATGAGATGAAATTCTTATCCTATATGCATATTTGATGTTTGAAATTTGTTCTATGTGAATTAAAAAGTTATACCTCAATCTTAGAAGAATTATGTTTAAAGATAGAAAGTTGTGAACTAAAAATAGAAGGCAAAAATTTTATTATGGAAGGAGAAGTGCTCTTTGAATTTTTGTTCTATGTTTTATGATGTATATTCTAAAATTTTAAAATCTTTATCCTTACTCTAAGGATGGCATAATGACTTGTCTTCTTGGTTCTAAGAGTGAAAGACTCAAGTTGTGAAATAGGTAAGCAAATACCTAGAAGGCAAGGCATTAAAATTATACCAATTTTCCATTTATCTAACCGAGTCCAAAGGTTGTTATTTTTTCAACATCCATCTCTATTAGACTATTACTAATTGATCTAAGATTAGGGGATACCGACACCCAAAAAGCTTGTCATGCCCCTAAATCAGTCGTAGTAGGGTATCCTTATAAATGGTCGATTAGTGCATGCACCCACTATGCGACAACAATCTTGTGGTCAAAATGCATGAGATTCTATCTAACAACACCTATTAACGTATTTACTTTCGATTATATAACCTGTAGATAAGTATAGAAGAAACGACATAATTCATTTTAAATCTTAAGTCCATCTAAGATTGTAGACAATTGGTATTCCCTATTAAATAATGAAATCGAGGAACCATTTAATATTTAGTAATCTTACATGGATTGAACCTATCTTGAAAACCTGTATTAATATCTCATTCTAGATTACACCTATAAATGTTAGCAAAAAAAAAAATGATTACACTTGTAAGTGATACTCTTTACAACTTAATATACTACTAGGCTATTTCAAGTAAATGACAATGTCTATTCTATAAATCCCTACAATGAAGGAATCATGACACTTTTTGCTTGAATTCCTAGCCCACCTATCTTTTGATTAACCTACAAGAGGAAACTATAGGAAAGTGAGCAAAACACTTAGCGAGTGTAACTGATACGATTCCAAGAGCTAAGATACAAGCACCAAAGAAATCAAAGTCAATTCGCGCTATAAGTGGTAGTACGAGGTCCAAAAAGGGAGGACATAAGCGTTGGGAGGACACAAGGTGAAGTTTGGCCAGCTTTAAGTCGGCCTTGAATAAAGGCCGGCCAAACTAGCTTCAAGGCCGCCAGCCTTGGTGCCGGCTTACATGTAGGCTATCGGCCTTTGGCTGGCCTTGAGCCGGCTTTGAATGGCCTCACACTATTTTTATTAATATGTCCTTAGGTTACTTTTAAGATGATATAAATAGTCGTCTTTAGGGTTTTTTTCCAGGAGAGTGTTATTATTTTGTTGAAAGAAAAACACCTTTGAGTGTGTGTGAATCCTCTTTGGAAGGTTCTTGAATATTGAGAATTGGATTTCCCTTTATTCTAGTTGTTCTTATCAAATTCTTGGTTCCTATAGAATTTGTGGCGAACATTGTTATTGAATTCTTGGAATTCTTTAACCTTAGTGATTGATTTATAGAACGAGGTCTCTATCGTTCTATGATTTGATTGCGAACCAGTTTAATTTTATGAATCTTGGCATCTATAGATTGGTGATTTTATCCATATCCTTTGTTTTTATTCGATATTACCAAATACAGAAAAACCCTAAAATTATTAAAGAATCCATTGTTATTGAAGATTTGCGTGAAGGATCGTAACATTTGGTATCAAAGTAATTCGTGTCATTTTGGTGGTATCAAAGCATACCCAATTTCATAACAATCAAGCTACCCAATTCCGTATCATTTGGTATCAGAGCATACCCAATTTCGTATTATTTGGTATCAGAGCATACCTAATTCCTTATCATTTGGTATCAGAGCATTCCCGATTTCGTAACATTTGGTATCAAAGCTAAGGTAAATCGAGCTCAGGTTAAATCGGAGCTAGAAGGAATTGATCAGAGCTAGAAGGATTCGTAAGGAGTGAAGGTTGGTGGATTTGTGAATCGACTCGGGTTAAATCGGTAAGGCTGTTGAATCTCAATTCAATTGTAGTTTTAATTCAATACTGCCATTGCTTGGAAAATTTAGGAATTTATTTTTGATAAGTATTGTTGTAAATTTGACTGTTGGGTGTTGAATTGGTGTTTTGGGTTGTTGGTGAGAATTGGGGTTTTTTGGTGAACATCTATTGTTGAGAAATTTGAGTGGTAGAGATGTCGTCGCATGGAAGTGTTAATAACAACAACAATGGGAATGATGCTGATAATGGGGGTGAGGTTGTAACTAGGGCAAAGTCCAATCAAATCCAAGAAAATATTAGATTGATTATGGAGAGATTGGAAGTTAAGGATAGAAGAAGTTATAGTGGTGTAGGAATTAGGAAGAGACATTCTAGTGATGAATGTGATGCTCGTAGTGAAAGGAGTAGGAGAGGAAACAATGATGACAAGCATAAGGGGATTGAAAACATTATGCTGAAAATTCCACCTTTCACTGGTAGTAGTAAACCAAAGGAATTCCTGACTGGGTGCCACAGGTTGAGAAGGTGTTTGACTGCTATGAGTGGGATGAGCGCATGAAGGTGAAAATGGCATCTCTAGCATTTTCTGAATATGCTAGTCTGTGGTGGGATAAACTACAAATTGAGAGACATAGGGCGGATGAGGAGAAAGTGCGTTCATGGGCTTTGATGAAAAGATTGATGAGATGTAGATTTGTGCTAGATTACTGTAAACAAAAGATGCTGATGGAGTTGCAATCCTTGAGGCGGGGTAAGAAAAGCATAAAAGAGTATGTAAAGGAGTTTGAGACACTAATGGCAAGGTGTGATATTAAGGAATCATAAGATGAATCCATAGCTCGTTTCATCAATAGGTTGAAGATGGACATTGCCAATGTAGTGGAACTCCAGCATTATCAGACTCTAGAGGATGTGATTAAATTAGCCAGTCGGGTTGAGCGACATCAGAAATGGCGGGATCAAAAATCATATCACCACCATAAGACAGATGATGTTGAGAGGGAGAAGGAAAGGAAGGAAAAAGGAAAAGCAGTTGTTGGTGAGGCTGTTGACCAAACACAGCAAAAGAAGAGCAGGGATATAAAATGTTTTAAGTGTTTAGGACTTGGCCATATTGCTTCTCAATGTCCTAATAAAAGGGTTATGGTCATAAAGGGTGATAAAGTTGAGAGTGAGGAAGAAGAATAGAAGGGTACTGAGGCAGAAGAGGAAGATGAAGACATTATAGCAAATCCAGTACAGGGAGACTTGTTAATGGTTAAGCAGGATGAAGCTGTTCCTAATCAGATAGCAAATTTATTTCATATTTAAGGCATGGTGCAACGGAAAACTTGTTTGATTGTGGTTGAAACAGGCAGTTGCACCAATGTTACTTCAGCAGGTTGGGTTACTAAGTTGGGTTTACAGGTGGAGCAGCATCCAAGACCTTATGCACTTCATTGGTTGAGTCCACAGGGAGCTGTTCATGTACACAAACAGGTTCGTGTTCCATTAATTATTGGTGATTATATTGACGAGATTGTTTATGATGTAGTTCCCATGGAAGCTACACACTTGATTCTTGGAAGACCTTGGTAGTACGATCTTAGAGCTAAGTATGATGGATACACCAATGAGTATACCGTTCAGCAATAGGACAAGGCATACAAGCTTCTTCCTATGAGTCCAATTGAGATACAACAAACAAGGTTGATTTGCCTTAAGAAGCCCAAGGGAAAGAGGAGTTTGTTTATGTGGTCTAGCAAGATGGACGATACAGATTCGAGGTCGAATCTTTTTCAACATGGAGGGAATGATACGATTCCAAGAGCTAAGATATAAGCACCAAAGAAATCAAAGTCAACTCGTGCTATAGGTGGCAGTACGGGGTCCAAAAAGGGAGGACATAAGCGTCGGGAGGACACAAGGCAAAGTTCGACCAGCTTTAAGCCGGCCTTGAATAAAGGCCGAGCAAACTAGCTTCAAGGCCGCCGGCCTTTGGTCGGCCTTAAATGGCCTCGCACTATTTTTATTAATATGTCCTTAGGTTACTTTTAGGATGATATAAATAGTCATCTTTAGGGTTTTTCCAGGAGAATATTATTATTTTATTGAAAGAAAAACACCTTTGAGTGTGTGTGAATCCTCTTTGGAGAGTTCTTGAATATTGAGAATTGGATTTCCCTTTATTCCAGTTGTTCTTATCGAATTCTTGGTTCCTATAGAATTTGTGGCGAACATTGTTATTGAATTATTGGAATTCTTTAACCTTAGTGACTGATTTATAGAACGTGGTCTCTATCGTTCTATGATTTGATTGCGAACCAGTTTAATTTTATCAATCTTGGCATCTATAGATTGGTGATTTTATCCATATCCTTTGTTTTTATTCGATAGTACCAAATACAGAAAAACCCTAAAATTATTAAAGAATCCATTGTTATTGAAGATTTGCGTGAAGGATCGTAACATTTGGTATCAGAGCATACCCAATTTCATAACATTTGGTATCAGAGCTACCCAATTCCGTATCATTTGGTATCAAAGCATACCCAATTTCGTATTATTTGGTATCAGAACATACCCAATTCCTTATCATTTGGTATCAGAGCATTCCAATTTCATATTAGTAACCCTTATACTATGCTCTTAAGTAAGGTTCAAGTAAGTTTCTAAACTTTAGAATACAATGTAAGCAACCATATGCAAATGCAACATCACACGTGACCAACTAGTAATCACATGGGGTTTAGGTTTATGCCCTTCGAAATCCAAGGGTTAGGAGATAACTTCCATCGATAGCCTTGAGTTTTGAACTATTAAACTCACAATTCCATTTTTAAGTGAGTTGAAGACTTGTCACCTCTATTAGTTTCCACTTAACACTTAAGATTGTTGGTGAAATAAGAAATAACATGGTGCCCAAACAAAATAAATTTCACCTAACCTAAAGCATAGTGCCACAACAAATAATGATACATGTAAACTTTGAAAAGTTCCACTTATACCAGCAAATATATTAGCTCATGTATATAGTAGTGTTAAAAAAAATGGCAAGACCAAGTTGTTCCCACAATGATTGGATACTAAGTATCAATTATATCAACTCTACTTTTAGCTAGGTAGTCAAATTCTAATTTTTTATTAAAAAATAAAATATTAATGAATTAAGTAAACTTATTTCAATTTTCTTACAAATCTTCCATTTTCTTCCGATTCTTTTAGAGATTAAATTACAAAAATCTCACAAGCCTAATGACATATTCATAAATCATGAAAATCAAATAATAAAAATATTCAAGTAATTAAATAATAACATATAAAAGATTCATAATAAATTAACCCATCAACCCATGCTAATCCCACAAAATAATTTAGTTCATAGCAATTAAAAGTGCATCACTCAAAATCACAAGAAACATCATTATAAATAAATTCATAGAAGAAAAGAAGATACTTATGATATGAATTAAGCTTCAATTAGTCTTTTAATCAATCTCCTCAATGCAATATTGATATTTCTTAAATTTGTGAGGCCTTAAGGTGTAAGGTCATTATTATAGACATGAAAAGAAAAAGCAAAAAATTCCACGGATGTGTTATTCTCCCCTTCAATTAAAACTAAGTCTCTAGTGATATTGTTTCCTAAAAAAAAGTTAGCACATATTTACTACTACCTTTTCTTGTAATTTGATCATGAACAACTAATACTTTGCAAGCTTCCTTATGAATAAAATTATTGTACACATGTCCACTTTCCAAATATTATTTCTTTTGAACATGTTAGATACTTGGGAAGAAAATTTGATTAAGCATGTTATGTGAATAGGATGAACTTTGGTCGTCAACATGGATTGGCATGCAAATGTAAGAACAAGCTAACTAAATCCATAAATGTATGACTTGGCCCATCCTTCATATAATTCTTGCACTTAAAGTATCTTTTTTGTATATTTTTTGAATCCACACAATTTCCTATCAAAAGTATAAAACAATGTTCACATAAGTGTAATATCAAAAATAATATATAAAGTTATAACTTATCAATTGCCCCCAACTTTAGAGTTTGCTTGTCCTCAAACAAAATATATTAAGTTTTACCTAACAGGAAAGCATTATATTACACTTACGCTAGTCTATCTCTCTTACATAATCTAAATATAATTGGCACAAACACATGAATCTTTTGCATTCTTAATCAATGAAAGTACCAGCAACTTTGTTACACAAAATAATTGTTCAATCTTTATATATTATGCACTAATAACACTAAAGCTATTTGACTAAAATAATTAATCTAGGCAATACAAAATTTTCATACAATTTAAATAGAAGTTCACTATCCTTGAATTGAATTTAACTTTAATTCACTAAAAAAAAAGTTATATGCACTTTAATAAATTTAAACTAATATGTATACACTTCTTATTCCATATTATCAAACATTTAAACTCAAACACTTGAGCATATTTCTTTGTTCAATCTCAATCATCTCTTTATATAAAGGAAGGCTTTGTTTGTTTCTCTTTTTTTTTTCAATTTCTTTTTCTCTTTGTCTTCTCTATTTTTTTTCTTTAGTCTAGTTTTCTTGGACTTTTCTCTTAACCCATGTAGTAAACTTTAGGTTGATGTTCCTAGACTTGTCATCCAAGACAACAAGTGTTATCCCTCATAGGGCACCTCATAAACTTAATCACTTGAGTTAACAAGACTCATTGTTAGACTTCTAATTTGTTTAATTTAGTTTCATACCATAGCCTTTTTGGCCAAGTGGATTTTATTATGCGAATGCCTTAGAGAAGGTCAAAAACTACGTGAGGCTAGGGCTTAAAGATACTCATAAATTAAGTGAAAGACTCAAAACATTGGAATAGAATTAGCACTTTTATTTATTTATTTATTTTTTAGAATTTTTTATGTTTTTATTTCTTGTTAATTTGTTGCCCATAACTTTATTTTTAAAAAAATAACTAAGAAAAAAACTTCACTTGATCATAAGCATTAGAGTTTTTCAAGCTTTTCAACAATTTCTAATGAATGAGCATACGATATAGAGAATTTACAAAATGCACATAACTAATCTTTTATAAACAACATTACCTCAACTCAAAGGATTTAGATCTAAAATTTAAAAAGCATAAAACCTTACACTTTATTATTTTACTCAAACAAAGTGTTAAAAGTTCATAAAAAATAAACAAAATTTTGTGTAGTTAGAAAAAAATAGCATAAAGTTGCATGTTGATGGAAAAAGATATAAAACTTTGCTAATTACTCAAATCATGCAATTTCTATCATACCCAACAACATGACACATATTAACTAATCCAGCCACTTCCACCACGAACTTCAAAATAAACATTGTCCTCAATGTTTAGGAAAATAAAAATAGAGATTAAATGGAAGAATGCTCCTGTGGTTGATGAGAGCCATGATGGGAGCCAAGCCAGAAGATGGAATGTGGATCCTCTTGAAGTGCCACCTGGAATGATCACAAGAACTTGAGCGAAACGATTCAAGGAAGCACTTAACGGGTTGATAAAGGATGTCCATGAAGCCGGAAAGGATTAGAGCAATCATGAAGTTAGAAAGGATTGGAACAACCATGGGAATGCCCTTGCTCTTGTACAAGTCATAACGGATACGGGTTGAAGAGGGCGTGTCTTTACAAGGCACGACCGTGCAGGAGTCTGGAGGTTACACAGAATCATACACGGTCGTATACACGGCTCAAAGGCACGACCGTGTATGGTGTCATGAATATCCACAGAATCATATACGGCCGTGTATATATCCAACGCCAGCTCCAAGGCCGCCGGCTTTCATTCCAATGCCGCCGGCCTTTAAGTCCCTGTTTTGTTATTTTTTACGCAGCTTAATGATGTTATGTCGTTTTGGGCCTTTATTGTTATGAATTTTAAACCCTAATATAAAGCTCTTAGGGTTTAGAATATAGAATATACAACATACAAGTTTGAAAACACTTTTGAGAGAATTCCTCTCTTGGTTCTTTAAAGAACTACTCTAGAACTTATCGGATTTTCTTTCGTGGCGTTCATCCCGACTTATCAATCGATCTTTCATCCCGATTGTGGCGTCTACATAATATACCAAGGTTCTTGCCTCCCTTATAGGCAACGGGTTGCGGTTTCCACTCGATTGTTTGGCATCTTGGGTAGCAATTCCGAATGTATTGTTATTGGGTTTCGTCATACGTTGGTGTGGTTCTTATCAGTTTGGTATCAGAGCCTAGGTTTGTTAAAACATCAGTTCGGTTTGAGGAAGGTAACATCAAAACCCTAATTCCAATCGTTCATATTAATTGTTCGTATTCAATTTCATAGTGTTAATTGTCTATTGAAAAGTGTAGTACCTACTATTCAACCTTGTTACAAAAACAAAAAAGGAAGAATCATGAAAAAAAAAAACAAGGGAACTTGATCAAGAGCAACAAACAAAGGCAACAAAAAAAAAAGGAAAGAAAAAGAGGAAAATTTCGAGCCCTAGAGTTGTTTTGAATTCTACGGAAGGGAATTGGTATAGCTTGGGTTAGTTCCGAGAGAATTGAGAAGTGGAATTGGTGAATTGATATCTTTATTGCTTGTGAGAATACACGAGTGACTGTGCGATATCATCCTTGGAGTGAAACACGTAAGGGAGTGTATTGTGAGGCTTAATCATATATATATTTGTGTTCATGCTAACCTTTTTCTACAGGAACTATGTCGAGGCATCATTCTTCTAAAGGTGAGAGGGGAAGGTTTGATGCTAGGTTAATGATTGAGGCGTTGAGGGGTGCGATGAAGAGAATGTTTCAGGAGGGAATGGAACAAATTCATGAGACGGTAGAGCAAAGACTAGAGCAATCTAAAAACGTCTTCCAAGGGCGTAAGAGGGAGAGTTGTTCTTGGAGAGTACAAAGGGGTGGAGATGAAATGTTGGATGATGAAGTTGATGAACCTTCTATCCGGAGTTATAGAGGATATAGTGGTAGGAATAGAGGAACTAGGGATTAGGAAAATAGAGGAGATAGGAAAAGAGAGAATATCTTTCATATTAGATGTTATCTAGGTGATCATATTTGTAGTTTAATCATTGATGGAGGAAGTTGCACTAATGTGGTGAGTAATTTTATTGTTGAGAGGCTAGGACTCAAGACTACTAAACACCCTAGTCCATATAAATTGCAGTGGTTGAATGATAGTGGCGAGATTAAGGTGAGTAAGCAAGCCTTGATTGCTTTTCGCATTTGTAGGTATGAGGATGAGGTGTTATGCAATGTAGTGCAAATGTAAGCGTGTCACGTGTTGTTGGGGAGGCCATGGCAATTTGATAGGAAGGTTGTTCATGATGGCTTTTCAAACAAATATACGCTTGTTCACTAGGGGAAAAGCTTTAATCTTAAACCCTTAACACCTAAACAGGTGTATGAAGATCAGTTGCAGCTACAACAGTCTTTTGCAAAATATAAGGTGAGTGAAAAACAAAGGGAGAGTGAGAGAGCAAAAGACAGCGAGAAAGAAAAGGAACACAAAAGTCGATATCAAAAGGAAAAAGAGAGGAAGGCTGGAAAGAGCGTGAGAGACCAAGTTGAAGGGGGATCAACTTTGGTGGTGAGTGAAAAGGAGAGTGCAGCCTTGAAAAAGGAGAGTTGTGTGGCAAGAGCAAGTGTAGTGAGGAGAGCATTAGTGATGAAGCAACCTATGTTGTTGCTGGTTTTTAAAGAAACTTGTTTGAATACTAACGAAATATGTAACTCTTTGCCTAGTGTGGTTGTGTCTATTATGCAGGACTTTGAAGATGTCTTCCCTGAGGAGATTCCAAAGGGATTACCACCTATTCGTGGTATTGAGCACCAGATTGACCTTGTACTCAGAGCATCGATTCCAAACAAACCAGTGTATAGGAGTAATCTAGAGGAGACAAAGGAACTCCAAAGGTAGGTCGATGAATTAATGGAGAAGGGGTACGTGAGAGAAAGCATGAGCCCATGTGTAGTGCCTGTGATTTTGGTGCCTAAGAAGGATGGGTCATGGAAAATGTGTGTTGACTACCGCGCCATCAACAACATTACGTAAAGTATCGTCATCCCATTCCTCGCTTAGATGACATGTTAGATGAGTTACATGGGTCTAGTGTCTTTTCCAAAATTGATTTGAAAAGAGAATATCACCAAATTAGAATGAATGAAGATGATGCTTGCAATATTGCTAATTTGTTCTTTAGGGAAGTTGTGAGATTACATGGTATGCCTCGAACAATCGTATCAGATAGAGATGCTAAGTTCTTGAGCTACTTCTGGAAGACCTTGTGGGCTAAGTTAGGAACTAAGATCTTGTTTTCTACTACTTGTCATCCACAGACTAATGGTCAAACTGAGGTAATAAATCGAACTTTATCTACTTTGTTGAGAGCTGTCATTAAAAAGAACATTAAAAGTTGGGAGGATTGTTTACCGCATGTTGAGTTTGCCTATAATCGCATAATGCATTCTGCTACTAAGTTTACTCCTTTTGAAATTGTGTATGGTTTTAATCCACTAACTCCTTTGGATTTATCTCCTTTGCTTATTTCTGAGTATGTTAATCTAGATGGCAAGAAGAAAGCAGAATTTTTTAAATAGATCCATGAGAAGGCAAGGTTAAAAATTGAGCAAAGAACAGAGCAGTATGTGAAACAAGCCAACAAGGGGTCGTCGACAAGCTGTCTTTGAACCGGGAGATTAGGTTTAGGTTCACATGCGCAAAGAGCTGTTTCCTGTGCAGCGTCGATCTAAACTACTTCCTAGAGGCGATGGACCATTTCAAATTCTTGAGCGCATCAATGATAATGCATACAAGATAGATTTACCAGGTGAATATCAAGTAAGTGCTACGTTTAATGTTACTGATCTGAGTCCTTTTGATGCAGGCGATGATTTGAGGACAAATCCTTTTCAAGAGGAGGGGAATGATGAGAGCTATGATGGGAGCCAAGCTAGAAGATGGAATGTGGATCCTCTTGAAGTGCCACCTGGACTGATCACAAGAACTCGAGCGAAACGATTTAAGAAAGCACTTAACAGGTTGATAAAGGATGTCCATGAAGCCGGAAAGGATTGGAGCAATCATGAAGTTGGAAAGGATTGGAACAACCATGGGAATGCCCTTGCTCTTGTACAAGTCATAACAGATACGGGTTGAAGAGGGCGTGTCTTTACAAGGCACGGCAGTGTAGGAGTCTAGAGGTTACATAGAATCATACACGGTTCAAAGGCACGGCCATGTATGGTGTCAAGAATATCCACAGAATCATACACGGCCGTGTATATATCCAACGCCGACTCCAAGGCCGCCGGCCTTTAAGTCCCTGTTTTGTTATTTTTTATGAAACTTAATGATGTTATGTCATTTTAGGCCTTTATTATTACGAATTGTAAACCCTAATATAAAGCTTCTAGGGTTTAGAATATAGAATATACAACATGCAAGTTTGAAAACACTTTTGAGAGAATTCCTCTCTTGGTTCTTTAAAGAACTACTCTAGAACTTATCGGATTTTCTTCCGTGGCGTTCATCCCGTCTTATCAATCGGTCTTTCATCCCGATTGTGGCGTCTACATAATATACTAAGGTTCTTGCCTCCCTTATAGGCAATGGGTCATGGTTGCCACTCGATTGTTTGGCATCTTGGGTAGCAATTCCGAACGTATTGGTATTGGGTTTCGTCACACATTGGCATGGTTCGTATCAGTGGTGATGTGCTTAAATGACTAAAGCACATGCACTCAATCAATGGAAGCAATTCCAATCAAAACCAACTCCATAAGAGACGTGAACCCCTAATCCCTTATGACTCCGAATATGTAAAACCAAGTATGATATAATACCAAATGATGATAAGATTAAATGATTCAAGCACATAACATAACCTAATAGGCGTGAACATTAATAACAACCAACAATTGGCTTGATCAACCACTTCACAAATTATCCCTAATTCACGAAAATGGAAGCCGAATAGATATATGGAACAAACAATTACAAGAATATCAATGGATAACAAAGGAAATGAATTAAGATTCCTCTCAAAATTGAAATGTTTCAAATATGAAAATAAGAACCTTAAATCACGTGAACAAAATAAGGGACTAACAAATAGCACCTAGATACGATTCACTAAGTACAATTTGTAAAACGACAAGAGATGACTGATATTACTCATAATCACTTTAATTGGTTCTCGCCACAATTTCAATGATGAAATTGATAAGAGATCAATTACAAGCAAGGGGACTCCTCACGGCAACAATGGGGGTGTTTTTTCAAATTAACAAAAGGATCCCTAAAAGCTTTAGTTAGCAAGTATTTATACTTACTCCAATTAGGATTAAAATTTCCAAATATTTATTTTTATGCCACTAATGCGGCCGGTCCTAATTCAAAAAATACAAGCAAATAAAAAGGTACCAAAATGATTACAAAGTAAACGATTCATTAGTAAAATGATAAGTACAAAGATGGTCTTCAAAGAGCTAGTTCTTTAAGTCACTTGTGATCACAGCGAGCCATTGGATGTAAGTCCAATGATGTTCCTAATTTAATCAACAGTGTGGGTCATGTGGCATCTTGTAAAGACTGATCACTGTACTTGCTATATTACAACTCAAACATCATTAGATAAAGAAAATAGATACATGTGAGTGATTTGGATTATAATCCAAATTAGGTTCCCTGACTATCATGATCGTAGGGTAGATTCCCATCACATGGGGTGGTGAAAACTCATTACTTTTGTCAAACTCATTATTTTGTTACAACCAATTCCTTTAGTATGTTCAATACATTGCTACTTATATACTCAACAAACACACTACATAGATTAAAAGTAAAAAAAAAAAAAAAAAGAACGTAATGAAAATGAAAGCACAAACAAAATAATAATGGGTTGCCTTTCACCAAGCACTTAATTTAAAGTCATCAACTAAAGTTTTTTAACCTATCCACCATGGTCCCATGGGAATGTCTCTCATTCCTACAACTCGGGCAAAGATGAGGTAGATTCTTTTCTCAACAAATAACCATCATCTTCAGCTCAACTTCCCTAAATATTCTAAAAAATGGGTTGATGTGCTCAAAATCAAGTTCAAGCACAATCAAATGACTCAAGAAAAACAATTCACAATCAATCACAAAACCGGTCCAATGGGTTCACAAATCACATGAAACCCCTATGAAATTTGGTTGGAAAATGTAGATCAAATGATGTAATTGCAATCCCTATTTGTAATCTTCACCAAGTGACAATAAAATCAGATCAAAATGGAAGCAACAAAACCGTGATTTCCACTCTTCCTCTAATTCCAATTCACGCTAACACTAAATTGAGATATAGTTCAAGTACTAAAAGAACAATCAATCTTAACAAGACAATTGTTCATGAATTACACTCACAAATAAGTCCAAGAAAACTTCAAATCCACCCTAGATATGACTCACTAGAGAAGAAATGAAAAACAACAAAGAAGAAATCGATATGACTCACAATTTCCTCTTGTCCCACTCGCCACAATTCTAATTCTTAGGTTAAAATTGATAAGAGATTTTGAACTAGGATGAACCTTAATTCCCTCACGTGAAGTGCTATGTTTAATTTGTAAAAAATGGCCTCCTCAAACCCTATTATAAGCAAGTATTTATACTTGTTACTCCTAGGGTTAGAAAATGGTCAAAATTATAAGTTTGCCACTTTTTAAGCTGGCTAGTCCTAAATGAAGATTAAAATGAAATGAAAGTGTCCCAAAAGAAAATACAACCTAAAATAGTTCGTAAAACAATTACAAAGTACAAAATATCATAAGTCTCCATGAACCAATGCCTCAGAATGGAAAACAATCGTAGCGGGTCTTTGATTGTCAATCTGAAAAATGTTCTGTGTCCATCAACTGTTGTAAGACATATTGGCATCCCATGGAGAATTATTATTATACCTGTAAGATTATTTCTCAAATATTTATTAGAATAATAGACATAAAGTAAAATGTGCGTGATTTGGATAATCATCCAAATCGAGTTCTGGAAGTGTCGAAGGTGTCGGAAATTTTCCCATCATCTCCTCGGGCTTCTGAAAGATTTGCCCTCAAATCTAGACGGTCTTTTCTTAGACTGAAACCTAATGTTTGGAATGGTTTGTTGGCTAAAAATCTGAAAGAACTATATGTGCTTCTGACTAGTTCTTGGAAAGATCGCACCTTAGACGGAGACAAAGGAGTTAATAAAATCCGAATACCATCCTTTTGAAACATGTAAGTGTTTCTAAACCCATCATGTAACACCTTTCTATCAAATAGCCATGGCCGGCCTAGTAGTAAATGAAATGCATACATAGGAAGCAAATCGCAGATAATCTCATCATTATACCGATCTCTTATACTGATTGGTACCATTGCTCACTATGTAACATGCAAACTACCTCGATTGTCTAACCAATGCACTATATACGAGTTAGGATGAGAGCTAGTGGTTAATTGTAAGTTCTCTACCAATGCAGTAGATATGACATTAGTACAACTACCACTATCAATGAAAAGCATACATAGGTTACCTCGAATCTAACAAGGTGTGAAGAATAGATTCTCCCTCTATATGTCTCTGGTATCTAGAGAAATATTTATATCCTGGTGTAACACATTAATGGTAAGTATTTTCCTCCATTTGTATCCCTATGTGTTTCAGCATGTTCATCATCATAATACTCCTGTAAGGCTAAGGATAAATCTATAGGCTCAACAGTTTCTTCCTCATCAACTTCCTCGTTATCCTCCATGACGGTCATCACCCTTTTATTGGGACACTGCGTAGCTATATATCTAAATCCCATGCATTTGAAACATTTAATCTGGCGCATTTTCCCACTGGTTGACCCTTGTACCATCTGCCCTAAATCAGATCCAACTACCTCTTTGCCTTTCCCAGAAACATTTTTCTCCTTTTCTATAGTAGGGATAATTTCGTCTACAACCCTAAAATGCTCACCTACTCCCTTTGACCCATCTAACTGACCAACAACCCCCATAGGCTTTGAATTAGTGCTAGGCCTACTCCTAGTAACCTGGAATGAATAGGATTGCCTCTGTCTTTCCACTTTCAAGGCTAACTGTATAGCCTCATCAAGTGTACTATATCTCTGAAGCTCAACTACACAAGCTATCTCATACTTCAACCTAGATACAAAACGTGCTAAGGTTTGTTCAGGAGGTTCAATTGATCCACATCTGATCACTAGTGTCTCAAACTCCTGTACGTAGTCATCCACTGTTTTACCCCCTGTCTCAGTGTCTGGAGACGCATAAATAACTCATGCTTGTAGTGTTCCGATACAAACCTCTTCCTCAAAACTTGTTTCATGTCTCTCCAAGTGTGTATTTCGGTCTCTCCATCCCTTCGCCTACTGATCACCATATTTTTCCACCACAAAGCGGCATACCCTGTGAACTTTACAGCTGCAAGACGTACCCTGGAGTCATCATCAATCTCATAACACTTGGAAAGACCCTCAACTTGGTCTTCCCAGTCTAGGTAATAATTGGCGGAACCCCTACCACCAAATGAAGGCATCTGTAGCTTCACATACTCTAATCCTCGAGGTAGTCTAAATTCCCTGCTTAGATGTGGATTAACCTCAAAATTATCATCTCTGTCTTCCCTAAGAGCATGATAATCTCCTTCTACTCTTCTCCTCAAATTTCCTCTAACTGCCTCTTCTCTCTGGACATTCTGAGGAGCTACTCTAGGTAGTGCCTGAAGGTTTACCACAGGTGTTGGTGGCAATGTCATTCTATCAGTCCTTGTTGCTAATGTAGCAACAATTGTGGTAAGGTCCTGAAGTTGTTCATCTAGAGTTCTTACAATTGTATTTCAACGACCTGGTCTGCCACCCACTTGGCTATTGGCCTCATTGCCAATGCCCCCATTCACACTATCATTTGACATGTTTGTGGATGCGATTTATTTGAAGTACAAATGTAATCTCAAATAATTGTAGCACACTCCCTTTACTTCACCACGTCACAATAACACCATACACACACTATTTACTTAGAACATAAATGCAATGCCACACACATACACCTTTTCTATACACGGTGCATAATAAATTCAACCACCACAATAATAATATTTCCTACTCTTTTCAATCACGGTGCAACAACTTTTCCCAAATTCCACAAGTCACTCCTTCACAAATAACTCCCATGGCAACAATATAAAATTGCACTCCTCTTCCACGGCAATAACAACAAACGACAACAAAAACAAATACATTTCCACTTCCACGGCAATGATAACAAGATATAATCCACTTTCTACAAATTTTAATCCACAACTTAACAAATAGGCAGCAATTTAAATTTGAATTTCAACCTCTTCACTAATTGCAAACCTTCTTCAATTGGTAAGAAATGAATTTCAAATTCAAATAACACTCATTAACTCCTACAACTTAATTGATGTGTTTAAATTCAAATAGATTCCTTACTATTCAACACAATGCAAATCTGTAAAATATACTTCCCCAATTCCGAATTTGCACAATGGATTCACAACAACAAACTCCACAAGCTCCTTCAATCAACAAGCTAATCACGGTATGAATAGGCAAGTTTTCTAGTTCAAAAATGTTGAATTAACAACACTTCTACTCTCCTTCCCTTCCACGAAATGATTAACCACAAGAAGCTACAACAATCCCTCCAATCCAACTTCAACAAGCAGCAAATTAGATTTTCAATCAAGACAATTTTCGCAACTCAAAATCACTACACACAATTTCGGATCAAAAAATTGAAGAACCCTAATTGAAAGTGAAGATCACGAAATCAACCAACACCTAATCCCTTCTCTTAACTTGTGCTTTCATACCAAAAAGATGATGTGTCTAAAACCAAGTTCAAGCACAATCAAATGAGTCAAGAAAAACAATTCACAATCAATCACAAAACCGGTCCAATGGGTTTACAAATCACGTGAAACCCTTATGAAATTTGGATGGTAAATGTAGTTCAAATGATGTAATTGCAATCCCTATTTGTAATCTTCACCATGTGATAACAAATGGAATTAGATCCACGTTAAAATCATATCAAAAAGGAAGCAACAAAACCGTGATTTCCACTCTTCCTCTAATTCCAATTCACGCTAACACTAAATTGAGATATAGTTCTAGTACTAAAAGAACAATCAATCTTAACAAGACAATTGTTCATGAATTACACTCACAAATAAGTCCAAAAAAACTTCAAATCCACCCTAGATATGACTCACTAGAGAAGAAATGAAAAATAACAAAGAAGAAATCAATATGACTTATAATTTCCCTTTGTCGCACTCGCCACAATTCCAATTCTTGGGTTGAAATTGATAAGAGATTTTAAACTAGGATGAACCCTAATTCCCACACGTGAAGTGCTATGTTTAATCTGCAAAAAAATGGCCTCCTCAAACCCTGCTATAAGCAAGTATTTATACTTGCTTCTCCTAGGGTTAGAAAATGGTTAAAATTACAAGTTTGCCACTTTTTAAGGTGGCTAGTCCTAAATGAAATTTAGAATGAAATGAAAGTGTCCCAAAAGAAAAGACAACCTAAAATAGTTCGTAAAACAATTACAAAGTACAAAACATCATAAGTCTTCATGAACCAATGCCTTAGAATGGAAAACAATCGCGGCGGGTCTTTGGTTGTCAATCTGAAAAATGTTCTATGTCCATCAACTATTGTAAGACATATTGGCATCCCATGGAGAATTATTATTGTACCTATAAGATCATTTCTCAAATATTTATTAGAATAATAGACATAAAGTAAAATTTGAGTGATTTGGATCATCATCCAAATCGAGTTCTGAAAGTGTCGAAGGTGCCAGAAATTTTCCCATCATGGGTTTAGCATGAGGAGAAGTTATAATGATCGATACCTACTCAAGGTCCATTATGTTTTGAGATTCAAGGCACTCCAACTCAAGTTCATCTTCTCTTACATCAATGACACGTTAAAAATTAAAGAGGGTTATAAATCATTTAAGTCTATTTGTTTGTCAACCTCTTTAATCTCTTCCATTGGGTTTAACAAATTCTCAAAATCCTTAATCTTTCTATGAAGCAACTCCATATCTTGGGAACAAAGGTTCACATCTAAGTTTTCCTCTAGTTCCTCTCTAGTCTCATTCAATTTTGCTTCATTCACTTAATTGTCTAGATCTATCACATTTTTCCATTCCTATTCTTCTTCAACCACTAACTCACCTTCATTATTGGTTATAAACCCCTCGAGTTCTCTTTCATAAACTCTTTATCGAGGTTCATTCCCTAAAGTCCTAGAATGGTGTAAAAGGGTGGTTAAACTCTATATAGGGGCAAAGATGTAAGCATAAAAAAATACCTGATATGCTCAAAACCAAGCCTAAGCACATGCAATTGAATCAAAGAAACAAACCCCAACTCACAATTAAAACCTATCCAATGGAATCAAGAAATTGCGTGAACCCTAATGGAATTTTGATGAAATATAAAGGTCAAAGATGCAATTAACAATCCATCCATGTAATCTTCACCAAATAACAACAATTAAAAGTGAAATCCATGTGAATTATATCAAGAAGAATAGATCAAAAACCGTGGTTTCAACTTCTTCCTATAATTCCCATTCACATCATAAATGAAGATGATGATAACAAATACTAAAACAATCAATCTTATAACAAGATAATTGATCACAAATGCAACAAAAAATCTGACCAAGAACTTCCAAATCAACCCTAGATATGATTCACTAGTGTTGAAATGGAAACACAACAAAGAAGGAATCGATACCACTCACAATTGCCCTTTATTGCACTCGCCACAATTTCAACTCTTGGAATTTGAAATTGATATGAAAATTGGATTTAGGAAACCCTAAGCCCTCTCATGAAAATGTGATGTTAAAATCTAAAAATTTGGCCTCCTCAAACCCTACTATAAGCAAGTATTTATACTTGCTACTCCTAGGGTTAGAAAATGGATAAAACTTACAAGTTTGCCACTTTTAAGGTGGCCAGTCCTAAATGGAAATTACAATAAAATGAAAGTTTCCCAAAAGAAAAATACAACATAAAATAGTCCATAGAACAATTACAAAGTACAAAAATATCATAAGTCTTCATAAGCCAATGCTTCAAAATGGAAACAATCCCATGGAGAATTATTATTGTACTTGTAAGATTATTTCTCAAATAGTTATTAGAATATGGGACATAAAGTAAAAATATAAGCGATTTAGACCATCAGCCAAATCTAGTTCTAAAGATATAGGTGGTGCTGGAAAATTTCTCATCACCTCCTTGGGCTTCTGAAAGATTTGCCCTCAAATCTAGAGGATCAGTTTTGGAATTGAACCCTGATGTCTCTATTGTCCTACTCTTCCGGCTATCAAATGTAGTGGATGTAGTTTTGATCTGTTCCTAAAAATGATGTACCTTAGATGGAGTCATTGGTGATAGAACTATGCGAGACTTGCCCATACTGAACATGTAGGTGTTTCTAAACCCATCATGTAACACCTACCGATCAAACAACCAAGGTCAACCCAATAGCAAATGGAATGCATGCATAGGGATTACATCACACAGGATCTCATCATGATATTTCTACCCAACACTCATAGGAACCTTCGCCTTAAGTGTAACATACATACTACCTCGATTATGCAGCCAATGCAAGTTATAAGGGCTAGGATGTGGAATAGTAGATAGATGTAATTTGTCTACCAGTGCAGCAGATTTAACCTTCGTGCAACTACCACTATCGATGATGAGTACACAAAGGTTACCTCTAATTCTGCAAGAGGTGTGAAATGTGTTCTCCTTCTGAATGTCTCTAGTATCAGGAGATATAGTTAGAACCCTGCGTAATACATTAATGGGTAGATATTGTTCACCTGTATGCTCCTCATGTGTCTTTGCAGTCTAGTCATCATAATACTCTTGTAGTGCCGTTGGTAAATCTGTAGGTTCAATATGTTCATTGTCATCCTCAACATCTTCCCCAGTGCCCTCCATAATAGTCATCACCCTCTTATTTGGACACTGTGCTGCCATATGCCCAAATCCCATGCATTTAAAGCACTTGATTTGGCATGCCTTTCCACTAGTAGATCCGAGAACAATCTGCCTCACATCTGGCGTTATTACCTCTTTACCCTTCCCAGTAGGTAAATTTTCTCTTATAGTATTTGGGGTAGTTTTGTCCACTGCTTTCACTGCCTCACCTACCGCTTTTGTTCCCCCTGATCGACCGTCAGCTGATATGGATCTAATAATAGCATTGGGCCTACTGCTCGAAGCCTTAAACAAGTTGGATCTCCTTTGCCTCTCCACTTTCAAGGCCAACTAAATAGCCTCATTAAGTGTACTATCGCGCTACAGCTCAACAATACACACTATTTCATATTTCAAGCTTGAGATGAAGCGTGCTACGGTTTGTTCTTGAGGTTCAATGGACCCACACCTAATCATGAGGGTTTCAAATTCTTGCACATAATCATCCACAGTCTTGCCTCCCTACCTCAAGGTCTACAGTCACATAAATAGTTCCTGTTTATAGTGCTCAGGAATTGATAGGAATAAAAATCCGACAAGACCTATCATTAGGGCAAGAACTGAAGGATTTCAAATCTTGGCGTTGAGGGCCCATTTTGAGCAGATCGACCCCGAAATTATTTATATATTAACCTCTTTTCTATTATTCTTGTATTGTGTTTTCCAACAGGCACACTTATCATATTCTATAGGGCAATGGACAAACTCCCTCAGACTCAAATTGTGGGTTATCCATGAACCGACCTGAATCGGCGATGAGTTGGGCTGATG